>QRDG01000034.1:371576-440982 GCA_012064385.1 Puccinellia tenuiflora
AATAGCCAAATGTAGCTAGATAGTCTGCTACTCTATTACAGGACCTCGACACAGTTGCAATTTGAACTGAACTAAATTCAGAGCATGTATCATTCACAATTGCATCGATATCTGATATATCATAAACGACGTCCTTGGCTAGGTTGCTAGTGCCTACGTCCAGGATAATTCGGTTAGCTCTGAGCATAGGAGCGCACCTGACTTTCATCATGCACGCAATGGATTCAGTGTGTAATTGGACATTAGTCATTAATATAATTTGGCTGGTCAAAGTGTATGTAGCTATGTGTACAGTCTCATTTCTTCAGTTTTGGCCACCATGGATGTTTAGTACTTACTATGAAAACATACCGAAATGACATGACTAGATTCATCATAGAAACTTGTTTCATCATATTGTTGATGATGTGCAGAGTAAATAAAGTGACAGTAGCTTTGAATGAATGGAAATAGCATTTAATAAGATGATGCCCAATCCCTTGCCTGAGGCTTGTACTGCATGAATTTTGTAAAGGTCAATTTGTTAGTGACTAGGAACAGCATGTGTCTGCTTTCCTGCTCCATTAGCCCCTCATGTGCCCACTGTCCTTGTAGTCTCTAGTCAGGCCAGATGTAGCCAAAAACTGATAGTATTAGAAGTTGAAGCTGTGCCAATACACCTGTTGTTTTTCTCTGTAAATAATGCTGAGATGATTTATCTATGGAGCTTCTCGCACAATTTCCACAGTAGTGAAGCTAATGTTTACTGTTTGAGTCATACAAAAATTATGAGAATATCTTCAACTCCTTTTCCTGAATGAATAATACAAATTAGTTTGACGACTAATGATATTCCTTGCTCCACAGGTATCTAGAGTTCCGTTCTGGTGGCCCAGATGCAGAAATGGGTTGTTGGTGTTTGTTCTTCCATTTGTATGCTTAGTGTGAAGATACCCTCTATGTAACACGCAATGGTCAGCTATGAAGTGGATTTGGAGGAGTCAATCGCTTAATCTTCTTACTTATAATTTTCGTAGACATTCATCAGCTGGCATGAAAGTTGAAAGCACACTGACTTGCTCCAACTAATTAGTGCTTACCTCGTGATTCATTTAATCTGCTTTTACTTTATTTTTCAAGCAAGCATGGAGTGGCGAGCTTACCTGCCAATCAATCTTGCTTGCATTTGGTTATCTTCCATGTTGTATCAGGCAGGAGATTTTGCTATTCGATAACTGCTTACATATGTTCCATAGTGTCATGTGTGCTTTTGTTAAATTTACAACTTATTTAGAGCTCGATATTTAGAATGTTAGCACTGACTAACGAATGTTAAATTGCTCCAGTATGACCTGGTAATATCTACTACTGCATACATGGGGGTTGTTTGGGTGCTATTTTGTTTTCTTTGAGATGCTGCCAAGGCTTGGACGAGCTTCCTAAATTTTGGATTCTTTCATGACTTTGTAATAAGAACTGAAAATGTCTCACTTCTTCCTCACGAAAAAAAAAGATTAATCTTGTTGTGACCAGGACAGGGATGGGTATATCAAAGCCAAAGCAACATTATCAATTTATCATGTATTTTCCTCTAACATGTCGATGACCGCCTTGCCTTGATTCACAGAGTTCTTCACACAAGTGGTGTGATGAATACTCTTCAGAAATGAGTTATAATAGTATTAGCTCCACTTTTATCAACGTTCAAAGAACGGAAAGCTTACAGCTACGCAAGCCGTGACACCAGTTGCTTGTAGCGCAAGCACGAATTGTAGTAGGTGAGAAAATTAGTAACTTTTTTTTTTTGAACAGGGGTCGGTCCCGAAGGACCGAGAGATTCATTGGTTGCCAACACTAGGGTTACAAATTACAGATAAAGCCTTGAAGAAAAATGAAATTACACACAAGGCCATACAATTTGCATAGAGGACCTCAGAAAGACTGAAGCAAAAGCAATCAGGTCCAGCTCCTTCTCCAGCGTGACAGAATATAGACGCAGCGCAGCCAACCTCAGTTTCACTGGGGACGAACCACTTGGGAAGCAGAGAAGGGAGCTTGCTGCTTGCGAATCGAAGGGCCTCCGCATCGGCATCTAGGCTTGGAGGTTGATTCATACCTTGCGTCGTCAGCCGCCGGGAAGCCGTCCCCGACGTCCGAGGCGGGAGCGGTCGACCATGGAATACAACGACGAAGATAACGCCGTCGTGAGGACGCTCCCATGAGAAGCACCACTCCCCTGAAGCAGATTCCACCAGCAGCAAAGCAAAGCTTCGGAGCATCCCTTCCTCTCGCCACCAAGACGAGCAGAGAAGAAGAACTCCGAATCCCTACTTCCACCAGTGAATCCACTACGATTTGCGAGCTTATTGAAAAAGTGGCCGAACCGTAATTTTTTTCGGACGCCCGAGAATTTTCCCCTCGAAACCGAGTATACCCAGTTTTCGCTTCCGAACCGAGGGTGCCCTAAAAACCCTACGTGGCGTTGGCGGGAGGGACATTTCAGCCCCGCAGCTTCCCGCCTCCTTCTGTCACCGCCGTCGATTTCTCTTCCCCCACTCCGGCCGACCTCGCCGCGCCCCTCTAGCGCCGCCATGGATGCCTCCGACCCTTCGCTAGTGTCCATCCCCGTTGGGGAGGCGCTATCGGCCGACCAACCACGCGGGCTAGATTTGGCGATAGGGTTACTCGCCGGCACCGTCCCTCCCGCCCCGTCACCGCGAAGCGCAAGCGCCTCGGAATTGTCGGCGCCGCTGTAGCCGCCCACGCAGCCGCTACCGCCTTTGCCACCGCTACCAACCCGCTCGCCGTGGCGAAGCCCAAGAAGCCGAGGGTGGGTGTGCAGAAAAAGAAGAAGACGAACCCGGCGGCTCCTCCGCCCGCCTACCCTGCAGGCCCTGATGCTCTGGCCGCCGGTGCCCCAAGGTATGAATCCTCTTTTCAATTTCTTTTAATTGCTTTCAATTTTGACATTGCGCATTGTATGAATCCGTCGGTGTTTCATTTCAATTTGTAGTGCCCCGACGACTTCATTCATCGACATGTTGAATGAGGTTGCGGTAAACATTGATGAAGTCCCACTCGGTCACTTCGGCTACAACGAGACCAACGGTGGCGTTGATGTTGGTGGTGACGATGAAGAGGTGGAGGAGGTGTACGAAACGTCGCAAGGAATCAAACGATTAAGGGCGGTGAACTACACCGCTGCGGAAGATGAGGCATTGATCAAGGCATGGGAGAGCATCTCTCTCGATTCCATTCATGGCGCCGACCAAACCGGAAAGCGGTATTGGCAAAGGGTGGAAGACAAGTTCTTCAAGTTGATGCCTCGCAATGGTACCACGGTCCCACGCACGTATCGATCACTCCAAGGTCGTTGGGATGCGATCAAGACGGCGTGTAGCCGTTGGAGTGGATGTTTGGAGCAAGTGCACAATGCACCTCCTAGCGGCACTAATGAGGGCGATTGGGTGAGATGCTCTTGCATTGCTTTCGTATTGGTTGCATTGTTTGGATATATTTGCACATTGACAAGGTTTATTTTTTGTAGGACCGAATTGCAAGAGATAGGTACGTTGAAATGACGGCTTCGAAGAACAAGCCATTCGTGTTCGACCATTATTGGAAATTGCTCAAGAATTGTGAGAAGTGGAGGTTAAGAGACCAAGAACCGAAGAAGGTGGTCACAAAAATAGATGATGATGATGATGATGATGATGAAGAAAATGAGGAAGGAGGAGGAAGAAACAAGAAGAGGCCTGACGGCACCAAGATGGCCAAGGACAAGCTAAAAACTCAAGCCGAGGCATCTAGTTTGAGAGAGAAGATAGAACACATGGTGTAATCCGATGAGACGTTGGTGGCCATGACAATTGAAGCAAAGATGATCTTAGCCGACAAGAGAGCTCAATAGAAGAAATAAAGGTGGCAACAACTCCGAGAGGAGTGGATACGCAAGGCGGCCATTGAAGAGATTTGTGCCAAAGCCGACGAGAACAAGTCCGTTGCCAAGCTCCTTGCCGAAGAGAACAAGATAATGATGATGGACCGTAAATGTGATGGACGACATGACCAAAGAGTGGCACGACATAGCAAGGAAAGAGATCTTGGAGAGAACGAAGCAAGCGATGGCAAGTGGTGGTGGTGGTGGCGGTGATTGATTTCCTTATGGGCATTTGGATGATGGTGGTGATTGATGCATGTAAAATGCATATATGAACTTTGCATTATAATTCTCATATTTCAATCATATTTGCATCATATAAGGGTTATATCATTGTTTTATATTGATTTTGGGGATAATTCACAGTTTCCCCATTTATTTGGAATTAACCCTGCAGAACCAGAAAACCCCTTTTTCCATGTTTTTGACTTTCAGGGACCCAAACGACGTCCAAATGACCTAAGATTTTAAATGGTTAGAGAGAAACCTGGGCCGCTAATTTAAGCCATGCATCATTCATGGTGGAAATTTACTTACATGCTATTTTGAACTTTCTGTGATACACCCTACAATAAAAAGCTATATCAAGTGGTAAATAAAAAGGGTGTTGAGGTTGTTCATTATGTTTGTTTGTCTTGTTGTTTTGATGTGGGCTTGATCCATATCATGGGACAAGAGGTACCCCAGTTGAGGCTCTTGATGATACCATTATTACTTACAATGATAGATAACTTAAACTTGCTTTGTTTCCCAAGATGAGTAATCATGGTGTAGGTACTTGTATTCAAGGGGCATGAGACATCTAACCTTTGCTTTATCAAGGCCACTTCTCATATTTGCTTTCATATTAAATTTAATCATTCAAGATGCTATGATAGGGGAATGAGAGCTTGACACCAAGTATTACCATTGCAATCAATAACTTAAGTAGAATAGTTTGGAGGATAGATGAAACTTATGCATGTTTTACCTCTACTCGTTTATATATCTTTTCCAAAGTGTCCACCTTTTATATTCAGATTTTCATCTTCACTCTATGACCTATGTAGGATGTTCTTACTTATCATATTGCATACATGTGGTCCATATTACTATCTTTTATGTTACACTTTGTGAACTATCATTGAACATCCTTGCATTGAATATTTGATATCACTTTATAATCTATCTTGCATATTTCTACTCCTTTAAAGAATGAATCATTTGACTCTATGTATCAATAATAATCATCTTTGATATCCACTGATAGAATTAAAATGCAAAGTCCATGTTAGTTTTATCACCTTCATACTCGAGGATGAGTATAGGTTAAGCTTGGGGATGTTGATGCATGTAAAATGCATACATGAACTTTGCATTATAATTCTCACATTTCAATCATATTTGCATCATATAAGGGTTATATCATTGTTTTATATTGATTTTGGGGATAATTCACAGTTTCCCCATTTATTTGGAATTAAGCCTGCAGAAACAGAAAACCGCTTTTTCCATGTTTTTGACTTTCAGGGACCCAAACGACGTCCAAATGACCTAAGATTTTACAGGGCCCAATATTTGGAAGGAAGAAGACGTATGAGCCAAGGATCCGCGAAAAAGGAAGCCCGAGGAAGAAATTGGGTGGGCCCACGCGGCCCCTGTACCTGGCCGCGTGAGGCACCCCCTTTTCCCCCTCGTGGCTCTGATGCCGTCGATCTTCGTCTCCCTGGTTTCGTCTTGACCTAAAACCGACTGCATAAATAGTCCCCCAAGGAGTTTTGCGAGGGGGCGGCCGCAAACAGAGAAACACCGAAACGGAGATCAGAAGCTGCAGATTGGAGGGGAAAAACTCTGGCGGAGCGCTGCCGGGGTGGTCTCCATCTCCCCCAACGACATCTCCACCGTCTCCATGATGAAGGGGGAGTAGTCTCCCTCGGGGCTGAGGGCTCATGCCGGTAGCTATGTGGTTTATCTCTCTCTCCCATGGTGTGATCTTTATGTGATCATGAGCTTTGGAATCTAGTTGAATCCATAGATGTTACTCTTCATCATCTTATGAATTATGCTACTCAAGTGGTTTTATTGATGTGATTTCTGGAGTCACCTTTGTCCCATGGTGTGAAGTTGACAGTGTGTGCACCGTATGTGGCTCTTAGGCTAAAGATTACATGAATACTTATTATGAGTTATTATTTGTGTTGGATGTCTCTATGATATTGTGGTGTTTGTTAGTACTATCTTTGGATACAGATAGTGACCGCATGAAGTGTCCATAGATGGGGAATACGAACTTTAAGGTGTGCTTTTGGTAGCCATACACATTGGATTGGTGTTCGTTATCCAACCAGAGGATAGTTCGGGGTAGCATAGTGAAGAGGAAATATCTATGTATTCAATTATATTATTATTGTTGAGAGTGTACACTAATGAAAGTATGATCCCTAGGCCTTATTTCCAAGCACCGTTTACACCTTTGTCTTGTCCTCTTGCATTGAAGAGGATTGGGACACTTTCACATTCTTATTTTGTTACATTAAACTTCCATCCATTAAATCAACCATCTTGTTCTTTAAACTTGTTTAGTGCATAATCAACTAAAACTTGTGACACTTTAGTTGTAGGGAATAGATAACTTTTCCTTCTTGCTCCTGCGGATCGATACCCTTCTTCCACATTGAGAGGTGCTACAGTGATCCCCTGCTCTTGGGGGGTTATTAGTGATGCAAGTTTTTGAGCTTTTGGATGAGATTTTATGGGCATGTGATTCAAAACTATTTTGATTCAAACTAATGTCAAAATTGTGATGAATTTGATATATTTATATTTTAGGTTTACGGGCTGAAAACAGCCACGACAGAACATAAACCGTAAAGCCGTTCCGCGCTTTTCGATCGCTGCTAGAGATGCTCTAACTGGGATCTTGGTGTGTTGATATTCTCTCTCTCTTGTTGCTGTCATGGAGTAATTGTGATGGTGATCGCAGCTAATGCTGAAGTTGAGAGAGCCTGCCAATGTCAATGTAGGAACTCGGGCACATGGAGGGCCTGCTGCTGCTGGATATGTGGAAATAATAGTGATATGCTCAGTTCTGAATTTCTTGCTGTCGTCCTGAAATCCTTGTGCTAACTGAAATCTAACATGTCGGCGTACGTTTGCAGAGTGATTTTGAGGTGGATGGTGCAGATGATGTCCTCCTCGGTCAATCGCATTCTGATTGATTCAAAATTCGCGTGCTTGCTTGCTTTGCTTCTTGGAGGGGCAAAGGAAGGATGGGCGCAGACTGCTGCCACTACTCAACTTACTTGTGCGGATCATACAGACAGAGACCGGTAGGTGGTACATGAAAGGCATAGTGGCGTCGGCGCGCGCCTCTGTTGAACAAAACAAACTGTGGATGATGAACGGGTCGTCGTCGGCATGGGGGAGAACTGAACTGTATATGTACGGAGAAGGCGTATAAATTTTATCAAAAGACAAACCGTGTGAACTTTGACTAAACATTGGGTGAAAACCATCAATCTCCACGATATCAAATTGGTCTTATTAGATACATTATTAAATATAGTTTCATTTTATATCGATAGAACACTATAATTGTTGATAGTTTTCTCTGTAATTGGTTAAACTTTACTGAATCTGTTTGACTTTAGAATAAACTTATACGGCTTGTTTTCAGAGGTGGTATCAATCAATCATCCAGTGTATGGGTACAGTAGGACACATGGATGCATGAGCATGACCTCTCTGAAGCTGAAGCTGTGGGCGTGGGCCAAAATCGAGGAACCAAAAGAGGCTAGCTAGATCCTCACACTGACATGTCAAGCTCATGATTACTACTGATTTTATTCCTAGCGTCAGCATCATCAGCAGCAGCAGCAATCATACACAACCTGTCGTCTCCTGTTGTACCGGCAGCTACCAGTCAGATACGCACAGTCACAGCTAGGTGTACATTGTAGAGGTGAGATGGCAGATGCAGCGCCCATCAACAAAGCAAAATTTGGGCTCTGCCGACTGACTGTTACTCCATGTCTATGACCATCGATCTACTAGTAGCTATCTATGACGACGATCGACGTCAGGTCCCCTACTCTGCCCACACCGGCACTCAGTACCTATCAGTCGATCCACAGTGTGGGCGGCTGCGGCGTCTGCCATCGGTGACGACGGCGACACGTACTCCGCCGTTGCCAGGATGTCTGAAGCATGGCAGCATGCGTCCCCAGGCCAGAACCAGATCCATCCATCCATGGCATGGCTACCTGTTCTGGTTGTATGCCACGGCGATACACGACGACGCGTTGCTCCGGTTGTACGCCGCGGCGATGTCGGCGGCGACCCTGACGGCGTCGAGGGCGACTCCGGCGAGGCCCCGGCGCGTGAAGCCGACGGAGTAGAGCCCCGACTCGCCGAATCTCCACCCCGCCTTCGGGCACCCCTCTCCGCTGAACAAGTCGCTGCCCTTGAGCCACTGCGGGACGTTGCTGTGGTACCCGGTGGCGAGCACCACTGCGTCGGCGGCCACGAACCTCCCGTCCACCGTCTCCGCCCCGCCGGCCGTGAACCTCTTCACGCCGGGCACCACGGCGATCTCCCCGGCCCGGATCTTCTCCAGCGCGCCGATGTCCAGCACGGGCGTCCTGCCCCTAGTGTTCTTCAGCTCCAGCGGGCCGCCCGTGGCCGGCCTCCGCAGCCCGAGCCTGGGCAGGTCGTTCCCAAGAAACAGCCCCGCGAGGAGGACCAGGAGGCGGTCGACGAGCCGGAGCGGGAGGAACCGGAGCAGGAACGCGGCCACGGAGAAGGTGGCCACGCCCAGCATCTCGCGCGGGAGCACGTGCACGGCGTCGCGGACCACCATGGCGGGGCGCGCGCCGTGGTCGCACAGGTCCAGGCACACCTCCATGCCGGAGTTGCCGCAGCCGACTACAAGCACACGCGCGCCGCGGTACGGCTCCCCGGACTTGTACTCGGACACGTGGGTCACGGGCCCCTTGAACGAGCCGGCGCCGGGGAACTCCGGCAGCACGCGCTCCGCGTTCTCGCCCGTGGCCACCACCAGCCACCGCCCGATGTACTCCGTGGTGGTGGTCTCGTCGCCGTCCGTGTCGAGTGAAGAGGCTTGGACGCGCCAGAGGCCGGCGGCGTGGTCGAACCGCGCGGAGGCGACGGACTGGCGGAAGCGCGGGCGGACGTGGAAGGCGGCGGCGTAGGACTCGAGATAGGAGACGAACTGGTCCTTGGTGGGATACTCCGGGTAGCTCGCCGGGAAGGGCATGCCGGGGAGCTCGCAGAAGCGCTTGGGTAGGTGGAGGCGGAGACGGTCGTAGGTGCGGTGCTGCCACAGGGAGGCGATGCAGTCGTCGCGCTCAAGGACCACGGAGGGCACGCCGTGGGTGTGGAGGCACGCCGCCACCGACAGCCCCGCCGGGCCCGCGCCCACGATGATGGGGCCGTTCACCCACATCGTACGCGCCACCGCCATCTACAGTACAGTATAACTGATCTGATCGGACGAGGTTGCAGTGGCGGGAACGACTGAATTGGAAGGGACGAAGAGAAGGAGGAGGTGGGGAAGAAGTGTAGGGTGTGGGTGGACTCGGTTTAAATAGGGTGAAGGCGGTTAAATTTCCCGCGCGCGCTTTTAAGATGCGCTGTAGCATTTCTGCATTTGCACTACTTTGAAATGTAGACTCAAAGTAGTAGGAGTACTCCGTAGCTTTTATAAGTAGCACATTAATTAATGACGACGACTTTTGTTAGGCCATAACCGACGATAGCTTAACTATTTGAAAGGTACACACTCAGTAGTCAATGTAAAGCACATGCGACCTCTCTCCCGTCCTCTACAAAACCGTTTTTGGATATTGATTCCTCCTCAAAATACGACTTTGATCAACAGTTCGTACATTCTCTGTCCATAAATACATAGGGATTGAGAAAAATTTGTACATGGGAGTTACAATCAAACTTTGGATTAGTGGATAGGATTAGAAGTAATAGGTGTCTGAGTTGAACACGTGTCAGTCCTAGATCATTCGATGAGGTGACATTAAATGCAACTCAACAAGTTGCATTTGGACCGGAAAGACATAGCTTTAGTCAGATCGTTGCCCCTTTCTAGCGGTCTAATTGATATTTCTCTAGCCAGTACCGAGTCATGTTCTTGCCTAGTGTTCGAGACACTCAACAAAGGACGCTAGGACTTGCCGGCAAAGACCTAGTGCCAAGTGCTTTCCGTCGAGCACTCGGTATAGGTTTGTCAAGTGTCAAGTTCATGTGCTCTGGAAAAAGTAAAGAGACGGACAAAGACAAAGACAATACCGCCATGTGGCACAATGTTTCTCCGAGTGATTATTAAAATCAGACGGCAAAGACTTCACAAAAAAGACCATTTTCGACACCTAGAAAATAGTTTTTTAAATAATAAGTAAACCCATCAAATAAATTAAAACAAGAACAAAACAGCAAGAAAAGAATAATAGCTAAAATAAATAAATGCAGACAAAACAAAAAAGAAATAAAAGGTGGGCGGGAAAATTTTAAAAACAAGTTTTTTCTTTCCAGAGAGTTTTTACACTTGGCACAAGTGGGCTTTGCCAAGTATCAGACTGGGGCTGCGAAAACAGATTTTTCAACCACGGCTGGTAGGGACACTTGTCCTACACCATTGCAGAGTGTTTTCTCATTTTTTGTTGTGTGTTTTCTTTACCAAGTGTTTTTATTTTGTCTCGTGTCATTTCTTGCCGAGTATTTTTTTTACTAGGTACTCGGCATAGATTTTGTTTGCCGAGTGCCGGTAAAAGACACTTGGCAAAGAGCCTGAGATTCTAGTATAGAGCGATAATTATTATGGATGCTTGTGTTAGTATTGTAGTGGGTTATGATAATCCAGATTCTCTAACCATCTTTCCCCACTTTCGGCGTGTTTGACTAATTTTCTACTTTCATGACTATTTTATCACATCGAGACTAAACCAACTCATTTTGTAACCATAGAGTAAGCTGTCATTAGCTGGCTATATGGAGCATGCATGGACAAGTAAATATGTATGAATGGATCGACTTAAATAAATGCTTACGGCGCATATGTATGTATGCTGGCCACCTTCCACTATTTAGTTTATGATAATAATACACTCCATACTCCATATATATCTGAGGGAGCTAGGGGCAAAGATATGATTAACAAATGAGTTCGGCTATCTAACCGGAGTAGCATCTCAGTTGCATGAACGCGTGTGTACAATCATCAGTTCATCACCATGCTGTGCATCATGGCGCGTGATTTAAAAATAATTAATCTCAAAGTTGGATGGAGCTATATAGTATGTGTGATTCGGCCGTACGCGGTTTGTGAAAGGAAAACGCACATTTGGTTTCCATCTTTTTTGGAAAAGTAGCTTTGTTTGGCACGTGAAATCAGTTAATTGGTTTCTTTTTGTAGCAGCTGCTACTCTTCGTGCACATTGCAAGTTCGGCCGGCGCCGATCAATCATGGATGGCGGAAAGCTACTTGTTGTCGGTGCTTAATCGTGAGATCGATCGTGTATTAATTGGGTAATGCATGTGCTTTATCAGGTTAGAAGCAACAAGTGAACCTTCGAGCTTGGGGAGTGAGTGCTCACTGAACCCAGTTAAAGTGCCACCAGCTGCACCTGCACTTACATATATTCAGTTGAGCATGTGTGTTTGTAATATACTCTTTCCGATAAAAGCCAGGAGATCAGCATGTCTATATATACCGTGTGGTACAAAATTGATATCCAAATTAGACAATATAAGCTCGTACCTTTTTTGAGATAGACTTGTGTGTTTGCTGTGGAGTAGTTTCCACACAAGAACCAATAGGCATGCGGGTACTACCCAACTATCGACACCGCTGAGCATGCATTTTGCTAGTGCATAGTAGTAGCTAGGTTGGGTTCAAGCTGCCCCGCTCTACGTACCCTAGCTAGCTAGGGTGGGATCACATCTACCTGGCACTTGGCAATTTGGAGTGCTGCACGCATGCATTCGAAACTTTGCAGCCGTGGCCCATCGATCCATCCTAATCTGGAGGACTCTGTGATGATCTATCGATCCAGCCACGCATATTTTTCCAGCCGATCTATCGATGAAGCAGTTGAGTGCCGCGGAGCCACGAATACATAGATTCAGAGATCGAATTACTGAACATTTGTATTGCTTAACCCTGTGCATCCATCATAACTGAGCTGCAGAGCTGTGACGTACATCCTGGCTATTGGCAGTCATTCTTCAGACTCGCTGCACCATCGATCAGAGAGATCAATAGATCGATCGCTCTCATCATTCATCCCCTGGATCGGTCGCTGCACACATTCAATTCCTCCTCGATCATTCCCCTCCGATCCTCCACACAGGCCCTGCATGCGTAAGCCTGCTAGCCTACCACATAAAGAAATCTGCTGAAATCCATCCGTCACTACGTGTTCAGTTCATCCCACGACTCATTCCTCAGGTCCTGATCGACGCACTAGTCGGCATGCCCGTTTATATACAGTATCTTTGATTCTGCTTTCAGCTCCCCTGATTAGCTCTGTTTGGTAATGGCCAATGATGAAGATCCTACGTGCCTTTCTGCAACTCCATCATCAACTTGAACCGCCAAGCTTTAGTTACCTTTTCTTCTTCTTTATTACTAGACTAGATGAACACTCGAGTTACCAATAAGGAAGATTCATTATTGTCTTCTCCCCCTTTTTGTAGTTCATCGTCAACTCAAACTGTCAAGCTTTTTCTAGCTAGGTCCCTTCCATTTGCATTTTCAGCCACTTGCACCCGGGTCCTCTCCTCCCACGATGCAAGTTAATTATTTAGATTATTGTTGAGTACCTAAGAATTATTTTACAATGCAAAGTCGAGGGGTGGACCTTTCAAAGCTGCCACTTGAATGTAGTATGTATATATGTAAGAAGTGCGTTAGGCATGACGAATCATCTATGTAGCTATAGAGACACTTTCTTCAAAGTAATGTATTCAAACATAATACGGTTAAATTTGAAGAAATATTAAATTTTCATTTTCGACTACCTATCAATGCTCAAGACACAGATTAACCATTTTGAAGGAAATTTTACCTCCTTTATTCCAGTGGCGGAGCTATGGGCCTGCTATGTAGTCAACTGACTACATAGTATTTTGGCAAAAACTTCATATATAGGGTAAACATCATGCGAAAAAATAAAAATTATACAAATGCGTGAATTTGACATCACAACTTTATACTTCTACCGCTCTATTCCACATTTTGCCTATTTTACATCAAACCTCACGTATAACAAAAATAGAGTAATGCTACACCTACGAATCTATGGGAATAAGCCAATGTAGTGGGTGACAAGGATATCATGTTACAATATAATATATATAGAAAAAAATGTTTACCAATTTATTAATTATTTGAAAATTTCATATCACCTGAATAATATACTCCTTCCGTTCCATAATAAAAGATGTTTTAGACCTTTTCCACATTCACATTTGTACCACATGTATCTAGACATGTTTTAGTGTATATGTTCACCCACTTTCCATTCTTTTAGTCCGAATCTAGACAACATGTGAAACATCTAAAACATCTTATATTGTGGAACGGAGGGAGTATATAGCTATAACATTCTTGCTTGCTGTCCATGCGACCACTATGGGTCAGACATGCGGGACAACTATGTTAGGCGATATGCGGGACAACTATTGAAGGCAATAAAATGTAGAATGTACTTCTTAGGGATAACTTGGGCATTTTTTTTTGGTAAATAGGGTGAAAGTTTTGATTTGAAGACAAAGAAAAGGTATAATGAAATACACCTATGCTCTATTTGGAATTAGATATATTTAAGCCAATTAATTGAAATGGGGGCCCAAAACCAAAACTTAGGGGAAATGGAAATGACCTTCAATTAAAGTGGTGTTGTTTACATGTTCATAAAAGTGACATTTAGAATCAAACAAAAGCGACAGTTTAAATTTCTTTTTGGATGTACAAAACTTGATTTATAATTTACAATGACGATTGCAAATGTTGTTTTTGTGACACAGAAGAGATCATCGAGCATTCTTTTCTCTCATGTCCTTTTGCTCATTTTATGGCGTATTGTGCAGTTTATTTTCACTCTTCCTCCACCAACTATTATCATAAAATTGGTTGATTAAAATCGACAAGAAAACTAAAGTACAAAAACATATAGGAGTTTCAACTTTATGTTGGTCCATATGTAATTGTAGAAATAACTTTATTTTTAATAATACTGGAGCCACCAATTTTTAACATGTTATACACTTGTCCACCAACTGGATTCAGCTATGGTCTTTCCTTCTCCCGTCGGATCATCGAGCTGACTTCTGGATGCACTCATCTAGATACTTTCTACAAAGTAATGTACATAAACATAAAACAGTTAAATTTGAAAAAAGATTGAATTTTCATGTTGAACCACCTATTAATGCTCAAGCTCCATACTTAAACATTTTGAAGGAAACTTTACCTGATGTAATAACTTAATTACACATTTCCCCTATTTAACATCAAACTTGCCTATGAAAGAAATAACCCACACGGCAAGCCAATGTAGTGGGAGACATAGATGTCATGTTAAAACATATAGAAACAATATTCGCATAAGTTTTATTAAACATTCAAAAATGTCATATCACCTCAATAATAACTATTATACTTTTACGCGGCGTCCATGCCACCATTGTTCAGCCACCACATGGGTCTCACATACCGGACACCTACATATGTTAAGATTTGGATCTGGTGTTGAAGGGGTAAATTGTAGAATGTACTTCTTATATTGGATACCCCTTGATATATTTTCGTAAATAGAGTTAAATGTTTGAGAAAGTAAATGAATGTCATTTATGCCTAGCCTCTATTTGGAAGCATATATTCAAGCCAATGTATAAAAATGGGGTCCAAAACCAAAACTTTCAATTAAAGTGGTGTTGTTTGGATGTTCATAGAAATGGCAGCTAGAATCAAAGAGAATAGGCAATTCCAATTTATGTTTGATGCACAAAACTTGATTTGTAATTTTTCACAATTGATAATGATTATTGTAAATTTACATAATTTACAATTTTTGTTTGGGAATGCAGAAAGCGATGACGTGCTCCGCTTTGAGGAGATTTAATATAGAGAGAAGTCGTAATCACCTAGAGCAACAATGATGATTGTATCAGTGTGTGATGTTTGCCAGAATCTAAGGCGGCACCTTCGTCTACAAGCCACCTGATGATGCAATGCAAGCTAGCCCGTGAAAATCGAAAAAACTGACCACATGGCGCAACTTCAACACAAAATAGACTTGTTTGGATATAATTTCAAAATTAGCGTCGGGGCGCTACCCTCCTTAAGGTAACGCTGTGCCAAGGGGCGCTACTATATTTGCCCCTCTTTTTGCTAGGATTGGTGAAACCCTAGTTCATCCTATATTTTGGTATTTGTAGGGAACATTGTAATTATTTTGGTATTTTAGCATTTGTATAGCAGAAATATTTTTTGGGGCATGTGTAATGATGATTTTTGAATTTTAGTTTAACGGATTAGGTTAGCTCTACTTTGATGGAATACAAAATAGATGCAATACAAATTTGATGAACATATCACAGGAATAACAAGGTTCACACAAAATCCACGAAGTTCACGATATTAGATGGTTCACACCGAATACATCCGTTTACTATGAAAAATAACATATGAGAGGAATAACATATCAAAGATCAACCGAATAGTTCATAACAAACTCAAATTCACCAGAGACATGAAGTTCACAACACTACAAGGTTCACACCAAATCCACAAAGTTCACGACAAATTCACGACAGGTAATAGCAGGGTGACCGTGTCTTTTTGTAGCCAAAGATTAATTGCCTATGGGGTAGAATAACAAACACTAGTAGCGATTGATTGACTGCACATGCGAGTGGTGATAACATGGTGGGCTTTACGCTTCACATTGGGCCCTTTGACTACTTTTTTCTTAATTTACACTTCACACATGAGCCAAAAGATTAGAGGTATATACAGAATTACTAACTGGGCAGGGCCCACTATTCCCTGAGGCCCACTGCGAACGCACGGTTTGCCTGGCCATTTTTTTGAAACTTGAACACTTCTCCTATATTTACGAAACTTGAACACTTCTCCTATATTTATACTTAACATTTTTATCTCTTCATAATTTATAATGCCGCAAAATGTATATAGATTTTATTGATATACCTCACAATATCACCTTAAATATAAGTATAGGCAACAAAACGAACAATGTAATCATGCTCAATGAGATCACACATATCTACTTTTGCTAAACTGAAACTACATCTTGTAGGATATTTTTTAATTGTAAGATTAGTTTGCTTAGTGAGATCCTTTTTGTTTCCAAAGTTAACTTCAAGTCTAAGAAACTTAAAAGCATCACATCAGTCCACAAATTAATTTATGTCCATTAATGCTTCTCATCGTATTTATGTATGTATTTGTCCCTAGTTGGTTGTTAAATATCTACCAAACTTTAAACTGCTATATAGCGCGTATAGTAAAACAAATATTGTGATATAGGTTTCTAGAAGGATTCCGAACTTTTCTGAAGTGTGGAAACAATGCAGAAATTCAGTTCTGAAGTGCAAGCAGACAGATATGTATGGTGCATCATCGCCAGCCGTCCGATCGGGTAACTGACGGTCCGTATCGAACAGCGGGTCCGAGGTCTCGCCTCTTCTGTTGGTCTGCTCTAGGCCAATCTCCGACACGCACCCTCTCACCGTCGGCACCGGCGACCACCCGACCGCGCCGCCTTCCAAGGCTCGTTCCTGTGCCGCGGCCGAACCCTCCCCTCAGGCGCGCCGGTAAGCCCCGCTCCCGCTCCCTCCTCCTCCCGACCCCCTCCTCCCCCCGACCCCCTTCCTCTCCAAAGCAGCTCTCATGTAGTACGCGGCCGCCGCGCCGTTAGCTTAACGTCACCGCCGCCCCCACCCTGCGCCTAGTCTTGGACATTGATTTCTGAGGTGCGAGCTTTAGCCATCCACTGATTGATTTACTTCACGAATTTGGGGATTGTGCCGGTGCACGTCCGCCCGGCAGGTATGGCGTTTAGATCCGTCCCCGTGTGCTCTCCGCTCTGTATTTTTTGTTCCCGGAAATTTGTTGGGTTGGGTCACTGAAGAACTGCGTGCTAATGGCCAACTACTTGCGCATACCTAACCCTGTTAAATAATTGCATGTTTTGGGGGTAGATAAACCAGAAATGCAATCTCTTTCCACCGTCGATTCATTTCCTAGGTTTTGAACTTTTCCTAATTAGTGGTATGTCTTGCAGTTGCTAGTTGCTACCTGTTTTCGGTGCTACGCAGTTGTTGCTTACTACTCCCTCCGTTCCATAATATAAGTCTTTTTAGCATTTCTCTTTTCATCCGTATCTAGACATGTTTTAGTGCAAGATTCATTTAAACCTTACACTAAAACATGTCTAGATACGGATGGAAAGAGAAATGCTAAAAAGGCTTACATTATGGAACGGAGGTAGTACTATACAAGAGGCTGGTTTCAGCGAAATTTCTGTTTTAAAATTTGCTCCCAGATCTACACTTCTAATGCGTCTATTCCATGCTCAATCCTGCTAAACTTGTTTAGTACAGTTTAAGGCTGCATCTTTGTTATTGGAGTTTCGGAGTACCTTTTTCAAAGCTTATTCTTTGTATTGCTGAAAGCCTGGTAAAAAATCATTTATTTGCAATGCCTTGTGTCGTTTATTTTCTTGATCTTATATTCTCTTATCTGATATCATGTATGATCCCTAATGCTATCATGTACACCAAGTATGATACGTTTGGCCCTTCCTGTATGCAGCGTAATCTGAATTTTCCAGCCGAAGTTTCTCGACTCAGTTGCATTACTAGGAAGTGAGGTAACAAGGGTTGCAGTTGGCTGATGGATCGGTCTAAACGTAACGCTGAAGAAGACGCCTATCATGTGCTACTAGAGTTGCGATCACGCAAAATTCCAAGGAGAAGTCCTGATGGTTCCAAGGATAGGGAATTTGATAATTGGGGGAGAGAGGACAACGACTGGGAAATTCCAGAGGCGGATGGGGGTGACTCAACTGATGATTCGGATGATGAGTCCACAGATAATTCGGATGCGACCATGGATAATCTGGCTGTGATAAGCTTGGATAATCCGGATGTGATGAGCACGGATATTCCGGATGCAACCGATAGCGACGAAGAACCCAAGACCACGCGGAAGCCTAGGAGGCCAAACAGGCTCAGCACCAAAAGACTTAAGGTCACACGAGTGGACGACACCGGCGAGCCTGTTAGTCCGAGGAAAGCCGCAAAGACCTACGGCAACGCCATAGGATGCATCCTCCGAGAAAGCTGCAACATCAACGAATCCAACTTAAGGGCTCGTGACAAATCAAATGTGCGAGATGTCCTCATTAAAAAGTTGCACAGAAGCTTCAAGTTCCCCAAAGACGACCTCAGCCTGGTAGAAAACCACGCCATGACCAAGTTCACCAAGGCCTTGGCTAGTTGGAAACACATGGCCAAAGCAAATTTCCTTGATAAAGGTAAAGATTTCGCCGATGTCCAGAAACAGTGGCCTAGAATTTCTGAACATGACTGGGCCCTTTTCAAGCACAACTGCAATACCGAACATTACAAGAAGTTGTCGAAATGGGGGAAGGATTTGCGGTCAAAGAACTTAGGTAACCACAAACTCGGAAGCCGTGGTTACATTGGGAAGCGGCCCGTGTGGGACAAGGAGGACACTGAATTTGAAAAGAAAGGCATCACAAACCCCTGGGACCAATTCAAAGAACCGCTCGAGCAGTCCTATGTCAGGGCCCGATTCAAATATGATGAAAAGACCGGTGATTTTATCACGGACGACAAAACAAAGGAACTCGTGAATGAACTGGTAATTAATTTACCAGCTTAACTCTATTACTTTCTATTAGTCACGTTTCTAAGTGGTACTTAACCGTTCCTTTTGCAGAAAAACCAGTATGAGGAACCTCAAAGCTCCCAGGGGTCCTCGGCCAGGTGGGACTGCCCTCTTAACCGTGCGATCAACAAGACCCTGGGCAAGAGTCCGAGGAAGAAGCCGTCAGGTGGTCGTGTGAATGGCGCTGGAGTTGGTGCCCGATGGAGTTGTAAGTATCCCGAGAACAAAGAGGAGCGAGAGGCGCGAAGGAGAGCTCTCAGGGAGAAACAAATGGAAGACGTGAGACGTTTAGCCTTGAAAGAATACCAAGCCCAATCCCAAGCCGAAGCACAACAAACGGCACGAGATGCACTCCTTTCCACGTTACCTTCAGTTGTCGCGCAAGTCGAGGCTTGGGTAGATAATGGAAAACAAGGAGAGTTTCAGTTCCAACCATTAGTCGGCTCGACGTCGGCGGCGGCGCCCAATGACATCTTTGAGAATTCGCCCGCCGTAGCACCTCACCATAGCAGCCCATGTGTCTCTTTCATGGACGCCCAGGCGTCGCAAAAGGCTGATCAAGCGGGAGACTACTCAATCAAGAGATGCATCTCGGAAATGAAGACAATGGCATTGTCAACTGATGAAAAGGCAGCAGCATTTGATGTATTCAAGGATCCAGATAACAGAGAGATATTCTTAAGCTCAAAAGAAGATGACCCACAATCGGCCCTGGTTTGGTTAAGGAAGGCTGTGGCCAAGCTGTAGTAGTTTGAAGGTATGTCTTCTGTTCGCTGTGAGGCATGCAAGTTATTATCTTCTTATAGTGCTCATGATGGTTGTCTATACTCTGTTATGTCGAAACAAGATGATGGTTGTCTATACTTTGTTAGGCAGACAATGTTTAATCTGCCAAGTGCATGCAAAATATCCACCATGTCTTCGTCTTATGTTTCCATGGAATTTTCTATTTTAGTTTACACTTATCCGTATTGTGACTCCTGTTATGTCTTGGTCATTATGACCATTATGTTTTCTGCATATTTCCAGTGATCTGGTCAGCAGTACTACTAACTCACAGCACATGTACAACATCGAAAGAAACACTCAGATGCATAACCTTAGGCTCTATCGAGCGATTGAAAAGAATGTAAAAACTAGTAGTCTAGTACTACTACCGGGGTAGCAGTAATAGTGGCGTTTCTTCTGGTCCTGAAGGTAGATCATGGTCAGCCTGGCAAACAATTCCAAAACTGAATCTTTTATTAGTTACTGCTTCATTCGCTCCATCTCCACAACACCAACTTACTCAAATGTTTGATATATGTATACAAAGATGGAATGAGAACGTTTGATCATCCATAGCTAAATTTTACAGCGGTCAGTTTGGCGCAGTAGATGCGATATGATTTTATTTTATGCAGAACCTTCTCTTGGTATGTAGATGGAATTTTACATATTATGTACCTCATTCACCGAGTTGCATCTTTCTTTTTGACATAGGTACTAGCAGCGAGCAACAAGACGCTACTGAAGACCAACTTATATGTGAACTTGAGTGGCAAGATTATGCCTTTTCTATCATTTGTGAACTTGAGTTGCAAGCTGCTGTCAAGACACAAGGACAAGGAGCTAGGTTGAAGATATGGAACGCTTGTCACGTGTTTGTCCTCGAGAATTTCGTGTTGTATAGCCTTAACAAATCCAATTGTTTTCTTTAGATAAGCTTTGTTTTATTTTAGTGTCCTGGGTTGTTGACTGTCACTTAAGTAGTAGTTGTATATCTTGGATTCTAAATATTGTTATGATGCTATTTAGCTATGAGGAGGAGAGGAAAAGGTCCTTGATGTTCTTTTTGTCGAATATACTGTTATTTCTTTCTGGCATCGCCAGTTTTGGCAGTTGCATGTGATTGTCTCAGTTAGCTTGATGCTATCTTGTGGTTGGCATTTTACACTGTTATTTTTTATTGTCAAATTTTGTTCTGGCATATCTGAATCCCAGCAAACCACTGACAACCGAACGAGGCCTTCTGAAATTCAGTTCTCATCGCCAACCGTTCAACCGGGTAACCGAGACCGACGGTCCGGATCGAACAGCCCGTGTGAGGTCGCCTCTTCGGTTGGTTTAAGCCAACACTCCGACCCCAAACGCTCTCTGCCCCTCTCCCCGTCGGCGGCGGCGACCACCCCCACCGCGCCGCCTTCGAAGGCTCGTTCCTGTGCCGCGGCCGAACGCTCCCACTCCCGCGCCGGTAAGCCCCGCTCCCGCTCCCGCTCCCCCCTCCCCACCCCCTTCCTCTCCAAAGCAGCTCGCGTGCTCTGTCGCCTGCGCAAGCTCTAAGCTCTAAATCCAGCCCAACCCAACGCGGCGATGAAATCTCCCCTGTAGTTAGCTTAACGTCACCGAAGACGTCTCTGCTGCCTCCACCCTGCGCCTAGTCTTGGACATTGATTTTTGAGGTGCGAGCTTTAGTCATCCAGTGATTGATTTACCATACGAATTTGGGGAGCGTGCTGGTGGCACACCCGCCGGCAGGCACGGCATATTGATTTAGATCCGTCCCTGTGTGCGCTCCGCTCTGTATTTTTCTTCCAGGAAGTTTGTTGGGTTGGGTCATTGAAGAACTGCGTTCTAATCGGCAACTTGCGCATAACTAACGCTGTGATTCATTTCCTAGGTTTCGAGTTTTTCTTTTTTGGTGCTAGTGTTGCAATTGCTTACTTCCTGTTTTGGCGCTACTCAATTGTTACTGCTATACAAAAAGGCTGGTTTAAACGAAACCCCAGTTTTTGATTTTGCTCCTGTGCTACACTTCTCTAATGCTTCTATTCCATGCTCAATCTTGCTGAACTTGTTACTACTATAATTTAAGGATCACATCTTTTTTTATTGGAGCTTCGAAGTACCTTTTTCAAAACTTTTTCGTTGTATTGCTGAAAGCCTGGTAGATTTTATTTATTTATTTGCAATGCCTTGTATCGTTTATTTTCTTGATCTTATGTTCTCTTATGTTCTCTTATCTGATATCATGTATGTTTCCTAATGCTATCATGTACACCAAATATGATATGTTTGGTCTTTTCTTTGTGTAGCGTAATCTGAAGTTTCCAGCCAAAGTTTCTCAACTCAGTTGTATTACTAGGAAGTGAGGTAACAAGGCTTGCAGCTGGCTGATGGATGGGTCTAAAAGTAATGCTGAAGAAGACGTCTATCATGTGATAGGAGACTCGCGGTCACCCAAGATTCCAAGGAGAAGTCCTGATGGTTCCAAGGATAGGGAATTAGGATCTGCTATGGCAGAGAACATAGGTGAAGATAGCAGATCAGTGGATCAAAGTCATCAAACTGGATTATATATGTTGAAAGATGGTGAGCATGGTGAAAAGGAAGAGATTCTTGGGCCTAAAGTTGAATATGCACATGACAGCAAGGGTGGTGTGGAAAACAAAGAGATGCCACCCAAATTGGGTAATGATGGATGGGAGTCATCAGTGGATAGAAGCAATAGAGAGGCTCAAGGACATGCAGATTTGGATAACGAAAGGAATAAAATAAGAGTGGATGTCCATCGAGATACATCAGACAGAGGCACGAACAGCAGTTCGAATGTTAAAGGATCTGACCAGTACTTGAGGAACCGTCAACGGCGAGATCCTATGGAGGCAAATGTTTCTGAATTGAGGAGCCCACAGGAAAGATTAGATGGTACAAGCTTCCATGCTCGATCTGGGTACCGGCAGGATTCCAGGGGTAGATCTGAAAGTGTTAGAGGTTTTTCAACCTACGGAAATCGGTATGACAGGTCTGATTCAATAGAGATCAGGCCAAATAGTAATTTTGATTTTGCGCGAGAGGGCTCTGTTTCTGGAAGAAAATCTGAGGTGGAAACTCATCAGGACTTAATACCTGGAGCAACTGATGATAAATGTACCAATCATCCTAAAGCAGATCAAAGTGGTAGCACCACCGTTATTTCTTCAGTTCCACAGCAAGGACCCAAAGGTGATAGGCCTTCTAGAGGAGGAAGGGGGAGGCCAAATGGAAGGGATTCTCAGAGAGTTGGACTTCCAGTGCCACTCATGCCACCGCCTACATTTGGTGCACTCACTCTGCCACCAGGACAAATGCAACATCATATGGGGCCCAATATTCCCCATTCTCCAGGTCCTCCTCTTATGCCTGGTGTTTTCATGCAGCCGTTTCCAGGACCTATGATGTGGCCTGGAGCAGGAGGTGTTGATGTGAACATGCTCTCTGTTCCACCTAATCTTCTCATTCCTCCTCCTGAACACAGGTTCAATCCAAGTATGGGAGGTGGATCTGGTCATAATGTTAACTTAAACCACATAGGTCCAGGAATGGGTGCTCCAACGAATGTGTCGGGATTGGGTTTCAACCAGATGAACACACAGAGTCGTGAAATACCACATGATAAACTATCTGGAGGTTGGGTGCCACATAGGAATAGTGGACCGACCAGAAAAGCTCCTTCAAGGGGTGAGCAAAATGATTACTCACAGAACTTTGTGGACACTGGCATGCGACCTCAAAATTTCATTAGAGAACTGGATCTTACAAGTGTAGCGGAGGACTATCCAAAATTGAGAGAACTCATACAGAGGAAGGATGAAATTGTTGCAAATGCTGCTTCACCACCGATGTATTATAAGTGTGATCTCCGGGAACATGTTCTTTCTCCAGAATTTTTGGTACAAAGTTTGATGTTATTCTTGTCGACCCACCATGGGAAGAGTATGTTCATCGTGCACCAGGAATAACAGATCACATCGAATATTGGAATGTTGAGGAGATTATGAATCTGAAGATTGAGGTTGTTGCAGTTATCTGATTGTTTTATCCTTTTTATGTGTGTCCATTTTATGCTACAGAATTATTAATATGCTTCGGTTAATTCTTGGAATCAACAGGCTATAGCTGATACTCCATCTTTTCTCTTCCTTTGGGTTGGTGATGGTGTAGGTCTTGAACAGGGCCGTCAATGTTTGAAAAAGGTCAGGCAGCTTTCTGTTTCTGTAATCTAACAGATGCTGTTATTCGTTCTGCTTTGATGTCAATTTTTTGGGCAGTGGCATGATGCCAGTTTACACAAAGTTTCCAGGGCTCCAGGTCCTCTGCAAAATATTATAGCCATGATTTGTTTATTCATATTTGTGTTCTTGCCATTCCGTTTAACTCCAATCTGCATAAAAAATATATCCATTTGTTTCTAAAAAAAGATATAAGCACTGTTTTATTTAATTTAAACCAGTCATAAAATCTCTAGCTGATTTATGAAATGTAAATAATACTCGGGTAGATGAAGCTGGCTGAAACTTCTCTTTTTGTCCAGTGGGGATTTCGTAGGTGTGAGGATGTTTGCTGGGTTAAAACCAACAAGAAAAATGCATCATCAGGTCTGCGGCATGATTCACGTACATTGTTGCAGCATTCAAAGGTAGTGCTATTTTTAAGTGTTATGTTTTGTACATTTTTTTACCTTGCCATTTCCCCATGTATCTGGGTTTCTTCTGAAGTATTCATATTTACTTGTGCAGGAGCATTGCTTGATGGGTATAAAAGGAACGGTACGCCGTAGCACTGATGGCCATGTCATCCACGCGAATATTGACACCGACATAATAATAGCTGAAGAACCCACTGATGGTATTTATCTCTTAGGTGTCACAGATAATACTTATTATTGTTCTTCCTTTATGATCTTTGTCTGCTAAATTGCTTTGGGTCACAGTGCTTTGCTCTAATCTATGCCACCATTGTTGACAGTTTGAGGTGTCGTCAACTATATCTCTGCATTATCTTTTCCTTTCCTGTCTTGTTCCTTTATGAAACGAAAATTTCGGTTTTGCCTTTTTTCTTACTGTATGAATATTCTGGTTTGGCCCACAAAAAGTGGAGTATGATTTTAAAAAGACTTAGTCGTGCTTAAGTGAAAATGTGGAAATAAAAGGTAAATTTGCAAAGGTGCAGATTCATTTCCTTTGTTTACGGTACATATATCTAGTTGTCCATTTGCTTGAAAACTTAAAGCATTTCAGAGTCTCTTATGTGTTCAAGGCCTAGCCTTTCTGACTGCACCCTTTTAAGCATATAATATTCATCGGTGACGCCTAGAATCCATGACTTCTTGTACAGGCTCAACAAAAAAGCCCGAGGACATGTACAGGATAATCGAGCATTTTGCCCTTGGAAAGAGGCGTCTTGAGCTCTTTGGCGAGGATCATAACATTCGGCCTGGTTGGCTTACGCTTGGGAAAGATTTGTCTTACTCCAACTTCAACAAGGAGGTAGAGAGCTGGATGTTCAACCTTTTGAACATGCGTTCAACCACACGAACATGCACACACTCCCATGAGTTCCACGGACTAATGATGTGTAATCTCTTATTACAGGCATATAACAGGAACTTTGCGGACAATGACGGGAAAGTGTGGCTAGGAGGTGGCGGGCGCAACCCTCCTCCTGGGGCTCCACACCTAATCGTGACGACTCCGGAGATCGAGGGCCTCAGGCCGAAGTCGCCCCCACCAAAGAACTGACAAGAGCAGCCAGCTGCCTAAGGGCTCGCAAATGCCGGAGAGTCCTGAGCAGCTCGGTGACTCAATTTGTTCGTAAGCCGAAATGCTTGCTGCATATTTGTAGACATTGTATGGAAATCTGAGCTGATGTTGCACGAAATGTGAAGTCTCACAGAGAAGTGAGGCTGAGATATGAAAGGAATAGTAGTATCGACTGTCGAGTCAAGATGGTTCAGGCGCCTGTGGCATGTCGCAGCTAGCAGTTTAGCAGCTCTGTTTTAGAGGGGAGCGTTCGGTCTTGCAACTTTGATGCGTTTAATTAATAATAATAAAGCCGTCATGGAAAAGTTCTATTGTCGTCTCGTTCTTGTTTGCCAGTATTTCTGTGGAACAAGCGACCTGCATTGTTCTTGGTCGCCAAACCTGGAAGCCGACGATTTTGCAAATCAGAAAGCCAATCCTTCAAATATGTGCAGCGACAGACAGCGCAGCCTGCCTCTGCCTCGTCCGTTTGCTCGAAGCAGATGGATTTAGCATAGCAACAAGATATATTGTTTCCAAGATCTCACCTTAGGGTCTGTTTATTTGGGCTGCAGCTTTTGAAAAGCAGCTTTTGAAAATGAGCTGTGGAAAAGCAGCTGTGAGAAGCAGCTGCTGGAAGCAGAGATTTGATGTTTGGCAGGAATGCTTTTGACAGCTGCTGTAGCTGGTTTGAAGGATGAAAGTCTGAAATGCCCCTGAATGCTGAAGAAGTTGTATAAATGCTGATTCGAAACGAATTAGCTAATTCTGATTTTTTTTACATAATTGTCATGGTTAAGGGTTGGATATATTATTTTATCCTTTTTTTACAAAGATAATTGTAAATACGATTTTTACCGAATAATTTATGAGTAATATGAAACATAAAACATCATGTATATTCAAAGATAATACAAGATTCTCGCAACATTTATATAATTATATTACAAGACTTCCCCATACGAACCAAAAGAGCTCCAAGTTTCGCACGTGTATACATATATATTACAAGATATATCTAAAGAGCTAGAAGTTTTCTCACGTCTAGACATATATTACAACTAGACATATATTACAAGAAATCTCTATGTGAACCCAAAAGAGCTAGAAGTTTTCTCACGTCTAGACACCTCCCCTTGATGCGAACAAAGCACTAGCTATGTTGTCACGAATGTTGTTCATACTAACATGGTCCCCTCCCAAATCATTTCCTACATTGTCTTCCGTTGTGGGAGTAACATGTCCTGGAGGCATATAGTTCTCATCATTGTCGCATCGATAGAAGTGTAGATCAAACAACTGACTATCGCGAATGAAGTTGTGGAGTGCTAGACATGCAATGATAATATCTGTCTGCTTCTCTAACGGGTAACTTGATATACCATGCAAGATTCGCCATTTCTGCTTCAATACCCCAAATGCTCTCTCAATAGCATTCCGCAAAGATGAATGTGCATGGTTGAATATTTCTTGCTTCCCAGAAGGTGCTCGAGCTAGTCGAAACTCCGGTAGATGATACTTGGTTCCTGTATATGGTGAGAGATACCCATCCTAATTGGGATAACCCGAATCAACTAGATAGTATCTTCCTGGAATGAAACACAAGTTAGTGATATCATACATATATATATGACACCAATAGCACCCAATGAAGAGTGCAGAAGCCAAACAAATACCTGCAGGAGGATGAGGAAAATTTGCTTCAAACTTAAGCAATGTATCTTTGAATATCCTTGTGTCGTGCACGGAACCTGGCCATCCTGCAACTATGGAGGTGAACCGCAAATCAAAATCACAAACAGCCATAACATTCTGTGTTGAATATCCAAGGCGACCAACATGGTTAACCATATCAGCAGCCGACACAATAACTGGTATGTGTGTCCCATCAATTGCGCCAATTGCACCATTGAAATGAGGTGTAAATCTAGAGTCCCGTAACCTCTCATGCAATGTTGGGAACTGTGGGTCAATAGGTGTCGTGGGGTTGTCACGGCAAGTTCTTCCTCAGGGAAGATGAGTTCTGGGGCCATTGGTGATTGAAGTACGTGGGAACGGTTAATCTCGCCAGGGAACAAGGATTTACCCAGGTTCGGCCCCTCTGATTAGAGGTAAAGACCTACTTCCTGCTTCTATGTTATTGCTCTTTACTAGATCTCGATTACAAGGACCCGGCTCCTACAACTCAGGAGCCGACGACTTCTCTCTGGTGGCTAGGGTTTCTCTAACTTGATTGGGCTTGTCTCTACTGGTTGAAGCTTATCGATCTAAGGTCCAGGACCCCGCTTATAAAGGCTGCCGGGTCCCTGGACTTACAGGCTATACCGAGTTACACTAGAACACGGAGTCCTAATCTACGTCTTGGTCTTCCAAGTTAGACTCCGGGTTGTACTTGGACTCCTTCTTTGGACGAGCCTCCTTCTCCACACGGGCCTTGGTCGTCTTGTCCCCAGCCCAGCCCATGTGACTCGTCTCGTGACTCGGCATTTGCCTTCTTGGTCTTGGCGGGTCTACTTTCCGGGTCCATGGGCCTACCTATAAAGTATCCCCTCATTAGTAGCCCCCGAATTTATCTTGGGTGCAGCTTGGCGGCTCCCTCTGACTTGTCGGTTCGACTCCCTGGGTCAACTCCTTCCACTTGAGCCACAGGCTCCAAAGTCGCTTGCTGCTAGCTCCAAGATGAATTCCTTCATATAAAATAAAACACATAAAAGATGAGTCCATCCTCATGCCTTATTCAAGTCATCACCCTTGGCCTTGCACATGCTGGCCGGGTTTGTTGTGACTTTTGCGAACAAGGACTAGATAACTTGACTTTCATTGCCACAGGACTCGCCATTCTGGGACAAGCCGGCTTTTTCCACTTCTGTGACTTTAACTTTTCTCTGCTATGTCCTTTCTGTCTGTTAACCACTGAACCATTACTAATGAAACGTTATCCACAGTTTACTGTGGACCTGTACTGTAACTCTCTAGGGTTTTACCCTCTTTATAAATACCGAAGGGTTAGGTCTTAAACCTCACTTCCCCCCTTCAGCTCAAAATCTCTTCTTTCTCTTCGCGCCCATCTCTTCCCGCGCCCAGCACACACCGCCCGCACGCCATGGCTCCCAAGCGCGCAAAGACCGCACCCAAGGCCAAGGCATCCTCATCGAGCAGGACGGTGGACATCGCCGCCGCGGCCGCCGCCGCCGCAAAATCCTCCTCCAAGCGATCGATTTCCGCCGATTGGGGTGGATCTACGGTCACGGCGGAGCAATTGAAGACTCACAGGCTCTCAGGTCTGATTCCTTCCAGCGCTCAAGCTCGGGCCTCAGGGGATGAAATCGTTCCCTCTCCCGCTAAGGGTGAGGTGGTTGTTTTCGTAGAGCATCTCTTCCGCGGATTTTCTCCCCCCGGTGATCTTTTCTTCCGTCAACTCCTCGATCTCTATCATCTGCGGATTCACGATCTAGCTCCTAATTCCATTCTCACTCTTTCCAATTTCGTGACTTTGTGTGAGGATTACCTCCAAATTAAGCCAGATCTCAACCTTTGGCTCGAACTCTTCTACTACAACCCCCAGCCTGAGACTTCTGGGGGCCCTCTCCTCCAATGTGGCGCCGTTGCCCTTCAGCGGCGCCTCCACTCTGTATTCCCAAAAACTGTCTTTCCTAACCGCATCAAGGACTGGCAGAAATCCTTCTTCTACTGCAAGGACACCTCCCCTGCAGGTGAACCAAAGCTCCCTTTATTCTCTGAGGATCGCCTCCGGGCAACTCCTCTTATGAAAGCTAGATGCTCTGAGGCCGCCCGGCCAAGAGTCGAGTCTTTGATCACTCGAATCCGGGCCCTCTTATCTCATAACTTGGAAAATATGGATCTGGTCCGCTGCTGGACGACTTGGAGAATCCAGCCTCTGAGTCCTAGGACTCGGCTGATCTGTTCATATACCAGATGTGCTGGTGATGACCTCCGAGTTACGGAGCAATTATCTGATGGACCCGAACTTGGTCGGCTTATCAAAAAGCTGACTGGGAAACCGGTGAAGGACCAAGCCCATTTTGGGCTCCAGCCATTTTGCTCCACCAACCCAGCTCCTGATGTAAGTATCATTCCCTACTTTATTTCTACCTTGATCTTACTTGTACTGCTTACTGACTCACTTTTGTTGACTCTGTTACAGCTCACCGACTCCTTCTGGAAGCCGGCCTCTGGAGCTGGTACTAAAAACAAAGCTGAAGCTGAGGCTGAGGCTGAAGAAGAGGTTGAGGAGGAGACTCCTGCCACAGATCAAACTACTGTGGCAGAAGACACTGACAATGATGACGAGGAGTCCTCTCAGGAGGCCGCCACTGAAGATGATGCTGCTGATGAGGAGTCCTCACCAGAGGCTCCAACTAAAAACGTTGTTGAAGAGGGGTCTTCTCGAGAGGCTCCCATTGTGGAGGAGATTGACGATGACAAGTCCTCTCCAGAGGCTCCCGTCACTAAACAAGTTGAATCCGCTTCTGCTGCTGCTCAGCCATCACCATCTGCAGAGTCCTCAGCTAGGAGTCACTCCTCTTCTTCCCCAGCCTCAAACAATAACGGATCTCGAGAGGCTGTTCCCAAGGTACCACTCTCACGAGTCCTTGGGTCCTCTCGCTCTCCTACTAAGCCTGAAGAACACATGCAGAGTGTTATCGCCGCCAGGAAGAGGAAACTGCGCTCCGATGGGCCTGCAGATGCTCCCGAGCCTCTGCCTGTCTCGCACCAGCGAAAATCAGCTTCTCCTCCTCACAAGGACAACTCCTACCACTCCGGCATGTCGATGCCTTCTTCAGACTCTCAGGCCTCCTTGGACCTGGAGACCAATGCTGGGTAAGATTCCTGTGTTTCTATACTTGCATTCAAATGACTTCTGCTTTTTCCCTTTTCACTAATTCTGGCGCTGACTTCTATCTTTGTGTATTTCAGGGCTCGGCCTTGTGCTAAAGTGACCAAGCTCCCAGGCATGGTTGATGTTACCTTTGGGCGTGGACCTGTCCCCCCTTCAGCCTCTGAAACGACTAGCACGAGGACAGGTCCTTCCATTGCTGCATCGGCTGGTGCAACTACAACTTCTACTATTCCCGAGTCCCCTTCACGGACTCGGGTGGCGACTCCAACAATAGTCCAGCCCTCCTCTGGTGCTGCGACTCCTGATATTGCACCTCAAACTCACCCGACTCCTGTGAAGCCAACTCCTTCAGCCTCTCCAAACATCAAGATCAAGTCATCTACTGACTACAGCCGACTTCGGGTGGCAGATAACATGTCATTTTCTGAAGCCTATGCTGAAGCAGTCGACTTGAACGACCAATCTGCTAGGCTGAAGGATGATGAGCAAGCGGCTCTTAGATCTCTCCTCATGGTTCATGAAGTAAGTCCTTTGACTTCACCTTATATGCTTTTCTGGCATCATCCTATCCCAGTAGCCCCCAAGCACCTGTCTGTGGTGACTTGTGACTAGGATAGGTGCTTTGATTTGAAACTGGACTCAATTACTATATAGAAAAAATTTGCACACTGTAGCCCCCAAGCACTGAGTCCTTAGCTCTACTAGGACTCGGGGCCGCTAATTTACTGTCTGTCGGGTCCTTAGACCAAAAACTTTTGCACGAGTAGCCCCCAAGCGCCGAGTTGTCAGCCTGCGACGACTTGGAGCTACCAACATATGTAATTTACTGATATCTTACTTGAAGAAAAATTTCTGTTCTGCGAGTAGCCCCAAGCGCCAAGTTGCTAACTTGTGGCGACTTGGAGCTTATGACTTGTCAACTAGGACTCCTGCCTGCTTGCTGTTTATGAAAAAATTGACTCCTGAGTAGCCCCCAAGCGCCAAGTTGTTAACTTGTGACGACTTGGAGCTCATGAGTTCTCAACTTGACTTGTGAAGCTTAATTGTGCTTTATGACTTGTGATTGCAGTGCATTGTCTCCAAGATGAAGAGAGACATGAAAGAGCTTGAGGACCAGGCAGCTGCCAGTGCCAGGTCTGCCATGGCCGAAAAAGAACACTCCCTTCAGCTTGAGAAGGATCTGAAAACCTTGGCTGCTCAACTGGAGCAGGTAAAGAAAGAGTCGGCTGATGCCAGAAAGATTGCTCAGAAGGCACACAATGACCTAAAGGCTGTTTTTGATACTTGCCGCAAAGGCATTGGTGCCATGTGCCAACACATATTTGGTAAGTTTATGACTTTTGCTTGCTTCCTTTTTGCACCTTTCTGAATTGCTCTTAGACTGACAATCACTATTTGATTTCTTTTCCGCAGGGGCCGACTCCCCTAAACTCAAGCTACCCACCAGCAAGCAACTATCTGAGATGCTTGATCACTATCATGGGCTACAAGAGGGAGCCCGTGCAGTGGTTAAATATCTGAACCATAAGGGCAAGTGCCCCAAGGAGCCTGAACATCTGGTGGACGAGCTGTCTAGGGCACCAGGCTATATGCGTCTGTGGAAACAATCTTCATTGAGGAGAGCCTCCATCAGGATCTTGGCTTTAGCCCACAGCTACTATCCAACTGTTATTGAGCCAGCAATGCTTACAATGGGGAAGCCTGAGCAACATGAGGATGGCAAACCTTTTACTCAAGATGACTTCAAGGCTGAAGAAAAATTGGTGCGACCATATGCTTGCGAGATAGCCAATAAGATGGACCCTGAGGTATGGGTTCATCACTATGATTTGGAGAACAAAAGAGTCGCTCCAGAAACTCCTGCGATAGTAAACTTTGGCCGCCCATCACAGGACCCATCTGGTGCCTTCTCTTCTTCTACTGGTCCAAGTTCATCGTCACCGGCGGCTCCTGCTCCTAGTGCCGAGCCCACTCTGAAGACTCCTGCTGCGCCCACTCCTTCTAGAGCTGTCTCTGGAGACACTCAAAAACAGGCAGAGCTTGCTAAGCATATGAAGAGTCCCAGGGGTACTGGCTTTCAAACGAAGAGAGTCACCACCAAGCCTCCTTTGATGCCGGCTCCTCCTTCTGCTGCTCAAGCTAAAGACAAATCTCCTGCAAAGAAGGACTCCTCAGTTCCTGCCGAGAAGTCGACTCCTCTGGAAGACAATCCTTTGAACGATTTTTGATAACTATGTACTGCTGTGCTGCTATTGAAACTTTGTAATTATGCACTGCTGGTGCTTAAACCTTGTTAGGTTTTTTGAACTACTTTGTTCGTGAATTGTGCCAATCGGCTTGGTTCTTATAACCCGTCTAGCTTTTCACTGATGAATAAGTAGACCCTGCATGACTTCTCTTACAGTTTGTGCTGACAGGTTCTTACCTCATATGTTCCTTAGGATCCATAAGAGAGAGAAACAAGTCATGCCTGTAGATAGATCATATTGTGCAGGATGCATCTGACTTACCAGCGAGAAAGCTAGGAAAAGTTTGGCTACTATGCCAGGTCCTTAAGTCTAAGCTTGACTTTTTTCCTGAAAAGCAAGCCCCCAAGAACCTTTGTGATCAAGCATAATGAATAAAGCGCACTCATTGGATGACTCGACGAAAGGACTCATATTCACAGAAGCCGGCTTTATTTCCTTTGATCACAACAATTCGATTACATCCAGGCATGGCTCACTGGGCTCTTTGCCTTGCAACTCATAAAATTATTACAACTTAAGTATAATATGGACGTAACTGAGCTATGTTCCAAGGCCTCTTTGCCTCTGCATAAGGATCTAGAGTATGAGCCGTATCAGCTCCTTTGCCTATACTTGCCGGCTCTCGCACATCCATTAGATAGTACGACCCGTTGTTCAGATTCTTGCTTATGACGAACGGTCCTTCCCATGATGGAGATAACTTGTGCATCCCTTCCTTATTCTAGACTAGACGAAGCACTAAGTCACCCTCCTGAAAAGTCCGAGTCTTGATTCTGCGTGCGTGATATCGCCGCAAGTCTTGCTGATACACTGCTGATCTCTCAAGGGCTAACTCCCTTGCTTCCTCGAGTGCGTCCACCGAGTCCTGGCGGGCGAGTTCATTTTCTGTCTCAACGTAATTGGCGACTCATGGCGAGTCATGCAACAAGTCGCTTGGCAGGACGGCTTCTGCTCCATACACCATGAAGAAAGGTGTGAAGCCAGTGGATCTATTGGGAGTCGTTCTGATACTCCAAAGTACTGCTGGTAACTCCTCAACCCAACATCCAGCGGCTCTTAGCAAAGGGACTCGGAGCCGAGGCTTAATTCCCTTCAGCAACTCCTGATTTGCCCTCTCTGCTTGTCCATTGGACTGTGGGTGTGCCACTGAGGCTAGGTCGAGTCTGATTTTGTTCTCACCGCAAAACTTGGCCATCTCTCCAACTGATAAGTTGGTACCATTGTCTGTAATGATGCTATGAGGGTATCCAAAGCGTGTTGCTATTTTCTTGAAGAATCTCACAGCTGATGCACCGTCGACTCTGCTGACGGGTTCCACTTCCACCCACTTGGTGAACTTGTCAACTGCTACTAGCAGATGGGTCTTCTGATAAGGCGACTTTGAGAAAGGACCAACCATGTCAAGCCCCCAAACTGCAAATGGCCAAGTGATAGGGATGGTTCTGAGTTCTTGAGCTGGCACGTGGTCTTGCCTTGCGTACCTTTGACATCCATCACAGACTCGAACTATCTTCTCTGCGTCCAAATGTGCTGTTAACCAAAAGAACCCGTGCCTGAAAGCTTTTGACACCAAGGATCTTGTCGTGGGGTTGTCACGGCAAGTTCTTCCTCAGGGAAGATGAGTTTCGGGGCCATTGATGACTGAAGTACGTTGGAACGGTTAATCTCGCCAAGGAACAAGGATTTACCCAGGTTCGGCCCCTCTGATTAGAGGTAAAGACCTACTTCCTGCTTCTTTGTTATTGCTCTTGATTGTATCTCGATTACAAGGACCCGGCTCCCACAACTTAGGAGCCGGCGACTTCTCTCTGGTGGCTAGGGTTTCTCTCTACTGATTGATGCTTAGCTCACTACAATCCAGGACCCCGCTTATAAAGGCTGCTGGGTCTCTGGAATTACAGGCTATACCGAGTCATACTAGAACACGGAGTCCTACTCTACGTCTTCATCCTCCAAGTTTAGACTCCGGGTTGTACTTGAACTCCTCCTTTAGACGAGTCTCTTTCTCCATACGGGCCTTGGTCGGCTTGTCTCCAGCCCAGCCCATGTGACTTGTCTCGTGACTCGGCATTTGCCTTCTTGGTCTTGGCGGGTCTACTTTCCGGGTCCATGGGCCTACCTGTAAAGTATCCCCCCATCAGATCTAGTGGATGCATGATGACCACAATCTCCTGCATGGATTTCTTGCAGGATTTGCCTTCCTTCTTCTGGGGATACACACCTCTGATAAACTCCAGTAATGCTTCTTCTGTACAACTCGCCATTGATAACTGTGTAGGACTTGCACCGTCTGATGAGTTGTCTCTGCTTGACTTCATCCTTTGGGAGTTCACCCCGCAGGAGATATGCTAGGTAGGGCTCTGTCCACGTTGGGATTGTTCGTGCTGCTGCTATCAACACCGACTCTGGGTCTGGAAAGGCTAACTCCTCTTCTGAGGGTAATTTGACTGAAGGATGATGGAGTTCATCCAAGAACACATTTGGTGGTACTTTCTCTCGACGAGAGCCGAGTCGTGATAACGCATCAGCAGCCTCGTTCTTGCGCCTGTCAATATGCTCCACTTGATAACCAGAAAAGAACCCGGCTATCTGTTCGACTGCTCTTCTATAAGCCGCCATGTTTGCATCCTTCGAGTCCCAGGTTCCAGACACTTGCTGTGCTACGAGATCCGAGTCTCCAAAGCACCTGATACGCTTGATGTTCATCTCCTTGGCCAGACGCAGGCCATGTAGCAAAGCCTCATACTCTGCCATGTTGTTTGTACAATCAAAATGCAACTGAAGGACGTATGCTAACTTATATCACTTAGGCGATGTTAACACCACGCCGGCTCCTGAGCCCTCTAACTGTCTGGACCCGTCAAAGTGCATTGTCCAATACTTGGTGCAGGGGGTATTTGGTGATGATGTAAAATCTGTCCAATCATTGACAAAGTCAACCAAAGCTTGAGATTTGATCGCTGTCCTAGGCTCATATGTGATATGATAAGGACCCAACTCAATTGCCCACTTAGCGACTCGCCCTGTTGCCTCTCTGTTGCGTATAATATCTGCCAGCGGTGCTGAACTCACCACCTTAATTGGATGCTCTTGGAAATAATGCTTGAGTTTTCTACTTGCAAGAAAAACTCCATAAACCAACTTCTGCCACTGTGGGTACCTTTGCTTTGAATCTGTTAGGACTTCACTGATGTAGTAGACAGGTCTCTGTACTGGATACTCCTTTCCTTCCTCTGCACGCTCCACGACTACTACTGCACTGACAACTCTCTCGTTGGCAGCTACATATAATAGCATGGGCTCCTTATCTGTAGGAGCTGCAAGCACCGGAGCTGTTAACAAAGTTTTCTTCAACTCCTCAAAAGCACGGTCGGCTTCTTCATCCCATAGGAATTTATCTGACTTCTTCAGGAGTCGGTAGAGAGGACCCGCCTTCTCCCCGAGTCTTGAAATAAATCTGCTTAGAGCTGCCACACATCCAGTGAGCTTTTGAACGTCCTTCAGACAAGTCGGCTTCTGCAAGTTATGGATAGCCTTGATTTTCTCTGGATTTGCCTCAATGCCTCTCTCTGAAACAATGAAACCTAGGAGTTTGCCTGCAGGGACTCCAAAAACACACTTGGTAGGATTGAGCTTCATTTTATACTTACGCAAATTATTGAAAGTCTCTGTCAAATCTGCTATCAGAGAGTCGGCCTTCTGAGATTTGATAACCACATCGTCCACATATGCATGAACGTTTCTCCCTATCTGATCCTTGAAGCAGTTCTGGATGCACCTTTGATATGTGGCTCCTGCGTTCTTGAGTCCAAAGGGCATTGTTGTGTAACAGAATGCTCCAAAGGGCGTAATGAAGGACGTCTTCAGCTCATCCTCTATGTTGAGTCTGATCTGATGGTACCCTGAATAGGCATCCAAGAAACAAAGCAACTCTGACCCCGCTGTGGAGTCGATGATCTGGTCGATACGAGGTAATGCGAACGGGTCCTTAGGGCAATGCTTGTTTAGGCCCGTGAAGTCGATGCACATACGCAACTCTCCTGTTTTCTTTGGTACTAACACCGGATTAGCCACCCACTCTGGGTGAAAGACCTCCTTGATGAACTCGGCTGCGAGGAGCTGAGCCACCTCTTCTCCTATGGCTTTCCTCCTGTCATCATGAAACTTGCGCAGACCCTGCTTAACTGGTCTTGCATTAGGATTAACATGTAAGCTGTGCGCGGCGAGTTCTCTCGGGACTCCTGGCATGTCAGATGGCTTCCATGCAAAGACATCCCGATTCTCACGGATGAACTCGACGAGCGCGCTTTCCTATTTATCAGAGAGGTGTGCCCCAATGGTGAACTGCTTGGAAGAATCAACAGGGGTAAAGTCGACTTGCTTTGTGTCCTGAGCTGACTTGAATTTCATCTTCTCCTCTGTGGCCGGCTTCTTAAGGACCGAGTTGTCCTCCGGGTCCACGTTTGCCCTGTAAAACTTCAGCTCCTCTTGAGCACAAGCTGTCTCAGCCATAGCTGCATCACCTAATTCACACTCCAATGCCATCTGTCTGCTGCCATTAACTGTAATGACTCCTGCTGGACCTGGCATCTTGAGCTTCAAGTAAACATAACATGGCCTGGCCATAAACTTAAAATATGCAGGTCGACCAAAGAGAGCATGATATGGACTCTTAAGATCCACTACCTCAAAAGGCATAATCTCTGAACGAAAATTCTCCACTGTGCCAAAAGCAACCTCAAGGTAAATCTTACCAATGGGTTTGGCCGATTTCCCTGGTACTATCCCATGGAACACTGTCTCTGTTGGAATTAGCTGTCTATCTTGTAGCTGCATCCTCTTGAATGTGTCATAATATAAGATGTTGATACTACTTCCACCATCCATAAGCACTTTGTTCAATGTATAGCCCCCAACTTGAGGTGCCACCACCAAGGCTAGCTGCCCTGGGTCGTTGACTCTTGGAGGATGATCTGCCCGACTCCATGTGATGGTTTGTTCTGACCACCTGAGCCACTGTGGAAGGGCCGGCTCTACTGCATTAACAGCTCTAACCTTTAGCTTCTTGGAACGTTTGGACATGCTTGTTGTGAAGACATGGTAACTGCCACGACTCGGGTTTTGCTGCCGAGTTGTGACATAATATTGCCCATTGCCGTCATGGAGCTGCTTCGGGTTCTGCTGGAACCCGCCCTGCTGGTTACCTCCTCCTTGAGGTTGGTTTGGATTATTGCCGGGTCCTCCGCCGTTGTTGCCGGGTCCTCCGGCTCCATTGTTTCCTCTGTATCCACCATTGCTTCTGTTTCCAGGTCCTGAAAACCTGGCACGCTGCAGATCCACACACTGGCCCAAGGTATGCCCACACCTGCCGTTCTTAGCATGTTTAGGGCAAGGACTCGATAAAACTTCCTATAAAGTATCCCCCCTGGCCCAAGGTATGCCCACACCTGCCGTTCTTGTCCCCAGCCCAGCCCATGTGACTCGTCTCGTGACTCGGCATTTGCCTTCTTGGTCTTGGCGGGTCTACTTTCTGGGTCCATGGGCCTACCTATAAAGTATCCCCCCATCAATAGGCTTTATGATATCTCCCGCTAACTGATTCACACAATATAGCACCTCAGCAAATAATTTGGTTGAGAGGGAGTGTGCAGAAAGCTCGATTCTCAAGTTTGGCAAATAATTTGGTTGCTATGTAATGCTCAACACTACCCTCAAGGGCTCCACATTCCACAACACATTTCATTATGTCTTCAATGTCTTGAACAACTTGGGTGGAAAATGATACTCCACGGTCTTCATTAATGCAATGGTCAATCCAACGCTTGAAGTCTTGTTGCATGGGATTCTTCTTTTTCTTCCCCGGGCTACATGCAATCCTAGCAGCCCCGCGCTTTTTATTCACACTAGGAGGTGTGGGTGCCGAATCTTCATCATCCACAAGATCAACCAAATCAGCAGGCACTTCTCTTGCCACTCCTGGCATAACCGCCGATGTCCCATCAACATGGGCATCCTCAAACATGACCTCCATCAACTCCAAGTTGTCCGGTGGACCTTTCCGAAACCCGCAATAAGCTTGTTGGCCTGCATAAGATTTCACAAGTTAATAACAATAATCTGATCCATGTATTTCACAATGTAAATATGACATAAACATTGCATATGTCATACCTTGATCAATTCAGCCCACTGAGCATCATCTGCTGTAACAGTTTTCTTCACCGGATCCCAACCAAGTCCAGTTGCTTTGATTTTGTAATACACCCATGCTTGGTACAATGCTTTGGTTGAATCCCATTTATTTTTGAACTGTGTCTTCGTGTAGTTTCTCCCTGTCCTACGACCAAATTCTGTACCTAAATTCTTGTACCCTTCCGGACTAAGGAAAACGGTAGGCCTATTTCCTGCCCTTTTCTGACCTTGGCAGATTTCACAAAAAATTGTAGTAGATAAAGCATCCCAATGTGCCTTTGGTGTCTTATCTTGATCCATCTAAATTCGAAAGTAGAATGTTAATAATGTTAGAATTCAGATTATCTATTCGCCACGCAGCAGGATCCAGCCACAGGAACTACGTGCAAGCAACCAATTCAAACCATCCACGTTCCCCATCAAAACAACCGTAGAATCAAAATGGACAATAAAGATAATACTACAACAAAATAACAGAGACGGCGGTGTTGCCTCACCTTGCTGCTGGAGGTCGGAGAAGCTCACGGGGACGACGATGGAGGAGGTGTGGCGAGGCAGCCGACGGGGATGAGGCCGACCCGTCTCGGGCAGCCGACGGGGACGAGGCCGATGGGGACGGCGGGGAAGGGCGGCGGGGGCGAGGCAGAGAAGCTCCCGGGGACGGCGGCGGCGAGGCACCGGCGGCTCGACGAGCTCCCGTCTCAGGCAGCCGACGGGGACGAGGCCGACCCGTCTCGGGCAGCCGACGGGGACGAGGCCGACGGGGATGGCGGGGAAGGGCGGGGAAGGGCGGCGGGTGCGAATCGACCGCAACAGGAGGTTCGAGGGCGGGGAAGGGCGGCGGGGGCGAACGGTGGCTGCGGCGGCGGGGAAGGGTGGCGGCGGCGGGGAACCCTAACCCTTGCTTTCCATGGCAACGAGAAAAGAGCAGAAGTGGTCGAGGACGCGCGCGACGCTGGTTTGCTCGGGTCCTTCGGTGGCAGTTTTTTCGTGAATAATCTGAAGTATGGAGGGTATTGTTGTCCACTCTATTCGGGAAGCTCGGGAAGCAGGGAAAAGCACCCCTGACCCTTCTTTCGCTCGGGGAGGCCGGCGCAGTTCATTTTCCAACCCTGCTTCTTACCAGCGCTTTACAAATATTTGTTGTTTGGTTCAGCTTCTACTTCTAGACCCCAAAAGCAGAAGCAGAATCGGAAACAAACAGACCCTTAGTCGTTCATCTGCCAAAAAGATTTTGATTTGATGCATGGTTCAAAAGATAAAACATTTTAAAACTCAACCAAAAGAAATCTCTGCGTCACTTTGCATGTCTGATGCATAAGCTCAACTGGAATTATTTCAATTGTGTGAACCAGTGGAGCAAAGTTAGTATAATTATTACGTCGCTGCAACATTATTTGTTCACACGCAACAATCTTCAATCATCGGCAGCCCAATAGGTCCAAATGAGCAAGCTTATCATACATTCTATTGTTGCGCTATATCACATTTGATTGATGTTATCTTAGTCCTTTGCAGTTCGGACAGTGTCACCGGAGGTGGATCACATCACCTTCGTTGTTGATCCTCAAATTTGACAGCAGGACCCTTTGAATTTGAGCTTAGTAAAGACTATTCTGTTTTATTTTTAGTAAAGACTATATATTTTATTTTTCAATTGAGTTATGAGTACCAGAGAGTGTCACATCATGAGACTGGCCTAAGAGCTCCCGCTCCTCTCGGCCGCCACTTCGGCGTCAATGTCAACCCTCCCCCTCCCGCCGGCCAACACTCCAGCGCCGGCGTCCACCCTCCCTTGTCATTCCCCCTCCCCTTCCTCCTTGCTCCCATGACCTCTCCCTCGTATGTGGGTGGTTCCCAGATCCGCGGCGACCATGTCCTGCGCTGGTAGTGAGTGCCAGCCAGCCCGGAGTCGGCGACCTTGGCGCGTCAGCATGGTGTTGACCACGTACGATTATCCACATTCAGCAGATTGATGAAGATCAAGACATTGAGGGCATCTGCTTCTCGTCGTCTTGGACGGTGAGCAGAGCAGCATTCGTAGTCTAGCCTTGGGGCTGCGTCGATAAATAGATCGCACATTACGAAGTCTATCTTCTTGCTGGTAATTTCAACCCAATATGGAGCGGTGAGTCTAGGTTTATGAGAAGGGGATCTTTTAGTTGTGGATGAATTCTACGATGTCCATGAATGCAATTCTGAAATTCAAACACAACGAACAAGAGAATTCGTCTCACCTAATTCCAATTCTCAATTCATTGATTCAATATGTTACATGTACCAACATCCAAAGGGGAGTTAATATAAATCGAACTCAGACATGGAATATCTTTTATAGTTTCCAAGGACAGTTGGAAATGAACAAGCGGGAATTTGCGCTTTAGCGCCCGCTATTCAATGAGTCTGTGTACAAAGGTGACGTAGTATTTTGAGAAAAACCTGAACTTCCATCTAGAAAAAACGTTGGTCTAGCAACACGTGGCATAGAACTGGTCTCAATGTTGTTAAGCATCACTATGATCTCTGACATAGTAGGTCGATCTGCTGGGTTCTGTTGAACGCACAGGAGACCAATATGGACACACTTGAGCACCTCAGCTCCAGGGTAGTTCTTCCCAAGGAGAAATCTACCATCTCCGACATCGTTCCTTCGACCCAGTGCTTCCATACCTAGCATTCATTGATTCAATGTGTTTAGCAGTAATAACATACAATAAGAAAGTTCCACAAGTATTTAAGTCATACTCACGATGCTTATGAGATCTTCGTTTTCCTCGTAAAGGTAGGATCCATTGTTTTTCCGACCGGTTATGATCTCTATCACTAGAATGCCAAAACTGTACACATCTGATTTTATAGAATACTGTCCACGCATCACATACTCGGGAGACATGTAGCCGCTGCAGCAAGAAGAGTATGCAAGTAAGCATTAATATGGTGTTATTGCTTGCGTTATGATTGATTGTTTTGTACAACAGCCGTGATTAATCACTCACAATGTCCCGATTATGCGGTTGGTCACCTCGCGAGTCTGATCTTGCCCGAAGAGCCTGGCAAGGCCGAAATCCCCGATCTTCGGGCTCATCTCTGCATCTAACAGAACGTTGCTTGCTTTTAGGTCGCGGTGGACGATCTTCTTCTGAGAATCCTCATGGAGATACTGCAGACCTCTAGCGACTCCTTCAATTATTTTGTACCTTATCTCCCAGTCTAGTCGGGTTTTTTCCTTAGGATCTAACACCAGATTTCATGGTCATTGTACATGCATACAAAATATTACTACTACCACTGAGAAGTATTGGATAGAAGGGCTTTCGTACCGAAAAGAATGGTGTCAAGGCTTTTATTTGGCATGTACTCATAAACAAGCAATCTCTCCCCAGCTTCCAGCGAAAAACCTACAAGCCGGACAAGGTTCTTGTGATGGAGCTTGGCCACGAGAACAAGCTCGTTTTTCAGTTCTTCTAGCCCCTGATTAGAGTCCTTTGACATCCTCTTCACGGCCACTTCTTGTCCGGAAAGAAGTCCCTGTGTAAATTATTTGATCTTCCATGCATGAGTGCTATATATTAAACTAAAACTATAAGTACTCCCTCCGATCCATAATAAGTGTCGGAGATTTAGTACTAGTCTAATACAAAATTTGTACTAAATCACCAACAGTTATTTTGGATCGGAGGGAGTACATGTTTTGTGCTTGGACCGCCCTCCGTTTACCCCAGCTACTCATATGCACATTTTGTTCATATTTGTACACAAAAGCTTATAAGAAAATTAAGTAGTACTAGATCTTTCATGAAACTAAATTCTATTGATGTTACCTTGTAAACTGTACCGAATCCTCCATCACCGAGTTTATTGTTTTCGTCAAAGTTATTTGTTGCTTCTTGTAGCAATGAAAGTGGTAGCAAGCTTGACTTCACATTTTCGAGGTCGTCAACTGCATGACCAGGAAAAACTTGATCGATTCGATCGTTAACAATTAGGTATAGTGCAAGTAGTTTAGAAGTGAGAAAAACATAGGTTTAGTACATGAAATTGCCAAGAATGTGCGGTTTGGTCACGAAGTTGCAGAACGTGAAAAGCAGGTCAGAAAGTTTGCCTGCGTGGCAGACTGTTTTTTTTTTACCAATCACCCCTTAAGTTTTCTCACCACGTCAGCAAACTAACGGCTGCCGTCACGGAGTGATCAAAACGCTCATGCGTGGCAACTTCCTGGTCCGCTTTTCACGTTCTACAACTTCGTGATCAAACCGCACATTCTCGACAAGTTCATGTACTAAATCTGCATTTTTCTCATTAGAAGTGGAACGTGCGCGATGGACTTACATCGAGAGGAAAGGCCTAGTCTTCGTGATCTTCTCTTCCTATGCATACACCACATCCAAAGGGAGATTGCAGCTATGGCAGTAGCACCCACTATCGGAAGTATAATTGCAAGAAGTTTGCTACCTGAAGTATTTTTTCCTGCAAGTTTGAAAGAGAAAAAACAAATCCTCAGTAAGTACGGCTAGACAGACAAGCAGTTCAGGTGTCACCAACAGTCCACATACTTCTCTGTGTGAGAACACAGGTCACGAGGCAACAATGGTGTTACCGAATGAGCAAAAAAAAAAAAAAATAGTTGGTATTATAGGATGAATTGCTAAGTCTTAATGGCCTTGAAAATTGTTAATGGGAAACGGCGAGTGTTCCCGATTCCGTTTCCACAATTGAAGCAATATATCACTTTAGACGTCATGTCACCATCAGACCATCTTCTTCTACGGAATTTAGCACACGTGCATCATTTTATTCGTTGGATTGCAATTTCTACGAATTGTTCTGAAGGGTTCTTTTGCATTATACACTTCATAGGAGAATCTCGATTAACTTTCTTACGTACTCCTAAAGAATCCTGTAGGATTTAAGATGGCATAACTTTGCACATTGCAGCCCTACGCCCCTACAACTTCCTACCTCTGTTTTATTCGAATCCTATACATCAAGGAGCATCACTCTTCGAAAAAAAAATTCAAAGAGTGTCGACTTATGTGCTTCCTTGATGTAGAGAGCAAGAGATGACATTTTGCAAGAGAAGAAGAGTGTTTTCAAAATGGGCTAGAAGGCAATGGAAGTTTCAGTCTTTCGTGAGACTTGAAGTTGGGTCATCTGGGCTAGTCCAATCGACCCTATCCATTCAAGAATGACTGAATGAGCCCCTCGACAAGCATTTGAGTTGAGCAACCTTAGCAGTGCCTATGTTTACTTAGATCTCTTTCGAACACCAAAAACCACAGCACGTACAGGAAATAACACCGGAACGGAAAGTGTCTTGTCCAATTGAAGCCTTTACAGATTTGATGTACCTCGATATTTCATAAATCATATACACTCTATTTATTAATTAGCTCCATAAGTTGATACATAATTGAAATCTTGATATTGTATTGTATTATGTGACGAGAACTGAAATTGCCCATCCCAACTACAGTTCCAAAGGGTTAGAACATACTAAAGAATCTCTTTACTTCTGACCAGGGAATCAAATTAAATCATAGATGTGCAACAATTAAATCATAGAATGAGACCTTTACTCCAAGAGATCATTTCTGAGACACAAAGCGCCTTTGTTCCTGGGAGAATGATCACTGACAATGCTATAATTGCATTTGAATGTTTTCATGCTTTGCAGAAGGGTTCGAAGGCTGCAGGGAATTTTTGCGCGTATAAGTTGGACCTTATGAAAGCCTATGACCGTGTGGATTGGTCCTTCCTAGAAGAAGCTATGAGGAAAATTGGTTTTCACGAGAAATGGATTAATTGGATCATGGTGTGTGTTAAAACAGTCCAGTTCTCTGTCAGATTTAATGGGACGCCACTAGAGAAATTTAAACCAACTAGAGGCCTAAGGCAGGGCGATCTGCTATCCCCTTACTTATTCCTTTTTGTTGCTGATGGGTTATCTGCTCTCCTACAAAATCAAATTGAGGTAGGGAACATTCAGGAGTTGAAAATCTGCAGAAAGGCCCCAGGCATCTCACACCTCCTATTTGCGGACGACAGCCTGCTATTTTTCAATGCTAATGCTGATCAACACAACCGTATAAAAGGTGTGCTTAAAGAGTATGAAAGAGGAACAGGACAACTCTTGAGCCCAAGCAAATGATCAATTATGATGGGACAGAATTGTTCGGAAGAGGATGCTAATGTCGTAACCACCATCCTAGGTGCGGGAAAGATGAACCAAGATGATAAATATTTGGGGCTCCCAATCCCAGATGGCAATGCAATGGATGGAAAGCTAAAACCAACAAAAGAAAAACTCCCCAAGAAGTGTAATGACTGGAACGAAAAATACATGTCCGGTGCTGCAAAAGAAACCCTTGTCAAAGCTGTTGCTTAGGCAATCCCTAACTATGCCATGAGTGTTTTCAAGTTCTCAGCCACCATGTGCGATGAATTATCCCAAATCATCAGGAACTACTGGTGGGGGGATGAAAACGACCGGAGGAAAGTCCATTGGCTGTCCTGGGACAAGATGACAGAACCAAAAAACCTTAGTGGGATTGGCTTCAGAGATCTAAGAGTTTTTAACCAGGCCCTCGTGGCAAGACAGGCCTGGCGCCTAATTGTATACCCTGATAGCCTCTGCGCCAGATTACTAAAATCAAAGTATTATAAATCTGGGGACCTGACTGACATGGTGTTTAATCAAAATGTTTCACCGTGTTGGCAAGGAATTGTTCATGGACTAGAGCTCCTCAAAAATGGTATCATTTGGAGAGTGGTGAATGGAAGGAAGATAAGGATTTGGAGAGATAATTGGCTTCCAAGGGGAAACCATAAAGTTATTGGTAAAGCAAATGCCACAAGAGTTAGATGGGTCTCTGACTTAATTGAACCGAGCACAAATAGGTGGAACGAAGGGCTCGTTCAATCAATTTTTTTATCCTCCAGATGCTGAAGAAATAATGCAAATCCCTGTTCCATCATGCTCTGGTGAAGATTTTATCTCCTGGACACAGGAGAAAAATGGCATTTTCTCTGTAAAGAGTGCCTACAAACTAGGAATGCACCTGAAGAAACAAAATGTTCAGACAGCTTGCAGTAACAAACCGGATGGAGAGAGGGACCTCTGGAAATTAATTTGGAATGCAAATGTCCCTCCAAAAATTAAAGTCTTTGGCTGGAAACTCGCCACCAATTCACTAGGTGTCCAAGCACACCGATGCAGAAGGAACATGGATACCACCCCAACCTGCAAAATCTGTGGGACTGAAACTGAGACAGCTTATCATGCGATGTTCAGGTGTACAATGGCAAGAGCTTTAAGACAGAGAATGAGGAAACAATGGAACTTACCTAATGATGAAAAGTTGAAGGAATCAGGCCCAGACTGGGTTCTTATCATGCTAAATAATTGCACCAAGGATATGAGAGCAAGGATGCTGTTCTTATGGTGGAGAACCTGGCATATTAGAAATAATATCCTTTTTGGGGATGGTAAGTGCACTGTCGAGCAATCAGCACTCTATATTCAATCCTATCTATCCTCCTTTATGCAGGTTAATGTTTTTAAGCAAGAGGTAGACATGAAAGGGAAAGGTCCTCTCACACCTATTGGGGACGGACAACCAAAGATGTCAAAAGAACCAAATGAAACCTGGAAGAAACCTCCTGAGGGCTGGACAAAACTAAACGTTGATGCCAGCTACTTTCAGGATCAAAACAGGGGCTCTTGGGGAGCAGTGCTGCGTGATCAAAATAACAATACTCTCATTTCAGCCTGGGGACAAATTCCCCATTGCCAATCAGCGGAAGGTGGTGAAGCTATTGCTTGCAGAGAAGGTTTGAAAGCCATTTTACACCGTGCTACTGACCCTGTGATTTTGGAATGTGATAATGCGGCTGTGGTTAATGAACTTCAGAGTAGTGAGAAGTCCAAATCTGCCATCTCACTGACTATTGCTGAGTGCAAGCTGCTGCTCTCAAGTTTCCCTGATTCTAAAATTTGTAAAGTTAATAGATCGGCAAATCTTGTTGCCCACAATCTAGCTGCTCTGGGTTTTAGAGAGTTGTGTCCGGGTGTTCTGTTGAATTCGCTCCCTTCCTGCGCGATGGAAGCTTTTCAACTTGATTGTAACAGGTTATGTAAAACTTCTATGTTGCTTGAGTAATATACACCAAAAAATAGATGTGCAACAATTCCTCGTCTACCCCGTGGATACACACCAGGTTGCTCCTCCACACAACGAGTCACACCCCCAAAACATTACTCCCTCCGATCCATAAAAAATGTCGTCCACTTAGTAACTTAGTATAAGATGAGCGACAATTTTTATGGATCGAGTAGTTGATTTCGTTATTGAGATGTAAGTTAAAATAGCTCCTCGGTCGACGAAGTAATGTCATTCTAGAATTCAGTTGATTCCGTAAATGTTTAATTGCATGAATGCAAGTTCAACTTCAGATACTCTCAACTTTTACAAAGGTACCTCTCCCACCCTGAGGAGTTATGTCTTATGTGGATGCTTTGGCTGCTAATCAGGGGCAGACCTAGAGGGTGGGTCGGGTGGACCGTGGCCCACCCAGAATTTTGGGCTTTTTGTACTACCTATAGTATTTGACTATCGCTGCTAGCCCATGTCTAAGTTGTTCGCTGTAGTCTCGCTCGCTAGCGGCTGCCCCGAATGTTTCTACTAGTCCTGTTTTGCAGTTGGGTCGCTAGCTCGCTGTGTCTACGGAGTAATGTCCATCTAGAAGAAAATATTTTCTGTTTTCTGAGTAACTTCTTATTTTCAGTCGCTAGCTATTTATTTCTATTTGTCTTTGATACTTTCAACTTTTAAGCGGAGCATGAGAAGGTATGCTCCCTTTCTATTTGAAATATACACATACATATTGAATTAAAATTTTGGGTATGGATTTGCTATTTACACTATTCACATGACACACAAAAAAAATCCGCGGTGCGACATTTTTACTGTATTGTGCCCACCCTACATTTTTTCCCTGGGTCCGCCACCGCTGCTAATAGATGTGCGTGTTAAATAATGTCTAGTGAAGACAAGTCTAATTCAGAAAAAGGTCTATTAAATACTCCCTCCGTATCAAAATATAAGATGTTTTAGCATTTCTCTTTCCATTCGTATCTAGACATGTTTTAGTGCAAGGTTCAAATGAATCTTACACTAAAACATGTCTACATACGGATGGAAAGAGGAATGCTAAAACATCTTATATTTTGATACGGACGGAGTATTAATTTAGTCATTTTGACTTGGCAATACCATGATTTTTTGGGGTCAGCGTGTAAGATACTTTTAGTATCCTGCATGGTGATACTATTGAAAACGCCCTTATCGGAAAAATAGATTAAACAACAATACGCGCATGCTTGAACAAATTATACAAGGACGGCCCTTAGACGAATAAAAAAAGAGGAGAAAATAAAATACGAACATTTGGGTTGGGTGTGCGGGGGTGGGGCCGCATGCACAGAAAGGTTGGAATTCTAAATTCGTATTTCATGAAATGAAAAACTTCTATATTTATGCGCGACACCTAAAACATAAAAGACGAAATGGAATATTCTACAATTAACTTCACTTGTGCTAAAATTGCAATTTGGAAGTCTCAATTTTCGTTAGGCATGTCTATGCCATGCATGAGTCGGTTCGTACAGTGAACTGACCTCCCGTAGTGACTATCGGAGCTGGTGCCGGTGCGGCCGCCTCTGTCGGCGGCAGCCGGAGCATCGTCTCGCCGGTGTAGAACGGGTCCTTTTGCATCTCGGCCCTCAAGGTGCACCGCGCACCAGCGATCCTCGCGCCCGCCGAGTTCCGCGGCCACATGGTCCACCACTGGGCCACGAGATCGTCTAGGCAACTCTGGCACAGCGCCGGCTTCATCAGGTCCGCCGCGCACTGCGCCATGGAGTAGATAACCGGGAACCCCGGGTCGGGCCCCACCCACTGCCCCGTGGCGTAGAGCCTGGTGGAGTTGTCCACCGCGTAGCGCACGGTGGCGTTGAGTAGGACGATGACCGCCCTGTTGTAGCCGGCGACGTCGCTGCTGGTGATGTTGGCGTCGGCATAGAGGGGCACCTCGCCGGAGTTATTGGTGGAGGCGAGGAAGTCCTTGTCGGAGAGGCGGACGTAGCACTGGTTGTAGCAGAGCGCCACGTCCCGGGTGCGGTTGCAGGACGTCGTCGTCCCGGCGTCCCGGCTGGCGAGGGTGGCGCAGTCGTAGCAGTCGGAGGGTCCGACGTCGCCGCGGCAGAGCAGCAAGCCATAGACGGCGTCCGGGGCGACACCGAGGGGCGAATAGCTGGAGAACCGTCTTTGCTTGAAATAGCTCACATGCGACGTCTCGTCGAGTTCAAATATCTTCCCTAACTCATTGCTCTTAATCGCAGTCAGTTAGGATTAAAGGGAGGCGGGTGGGACCAAGGGAGGTGGGTGGGACCCACAATTGCCCACGTCAGCAACGACGACCGTTTAATCTCTTCCCCTGCGCGCGCTTTCTCTTCTTCTTCTTCTTCTTCTTCTTCTTCTTCTCCGGCGACATCGACGCAGCGCGGCAACGCCGGCGAGGCAAAACATAAATAAATGAAGATAAAATAAACCCGCGGGGCGCATATAGTAGATAAACTTTATATTACACTTAAGCTCGACATTACAGAAGCTCGTGGCTCATAGATTCAAAAGCCACACGGAGATGAACTGAAAATTACAGGCGGGGACGTTCGCTGCTGCTCCTACCCCTAGCTACGACCCAAAATTGGGCTCACAGCGGAGCCCCGGGGGTGCGGCGGCGGCAACGAGGCGGCGGCGCCGCTCAGTCCTAGTCCTCGTCGGAGCTGATGACGATGACTTCGTGGAGGGAATTGTATATCCCGACCTCGAGGCGGCGTTCGTCGAGCTCCATCTCCATCTGACGGCGCTTCTCATCCTCTGTGCTGCGCTGGAACACCTCCAAGGTGACCCAGGGCAGGTCCTCGTCGGAGACGAAGTCCCCGGGCAGGAGGGGGCGGCCGCTGTGCGGTGGGCGCTCCTGCTGCTCCTCCTCCTCCCTCTTCGGCGGCGGCAGCGGTGCCCGAGCAATGGAGGAGCTCCCCGCACCGGAGGAGCTTCCAGCCATCGCCATTGCCATGCGGCGGTCGTAGGCAGGCAGCTCGCGGCGCGCGCCTCGCTTACGAGCGCCGTCGGAAGCGGCCACGGCCTTCCTAGCGGGGTCAGCTGGAACCCGCCTCTTCCCCTTCCGCTCCTCGTCGGAGCCGTTGCCACCGCCGGAATGGCCACCGCGGCCGGCGATTGGACCTCCCCTCCTAAACATCGGCGGGCGGTGGGGCTGGATCTACTTGTTGGGGAGATGAACCCCAGATACCCCAAGGAAGCCAAATTCACCAAAGGACTCAAGCCGGCCAGTTCAAGGCGGACCAGATGATCCGGCTTGAGGGCACCATCGTCCGTCCGGCTTGGAGCAGCCGGACCCAACCACCGACCGGTCCGTAGCGGTGGGCCAGCTTCACACAACCGCCTTCGATGAACAGTGCCCCCTGTCAGGCGTTGCGCCTACAGCGCAATGATCGCTAGCCCAAGCCGGCCTTGTACTGTAGTGATGTCACAGGGATAAACTTGTAACTTCCCTGTAACCCAAAACCCTAGCCTGCTGCCTATATAAGGCAGGCTAGGATCCCCTGCGAGGGACGATCTGGAGACAGACGACACAAGAGGCACATGCACAGAGACCCGATCACCATCGTCTTCCACCTCCAGCCGGCCCAGTAGCTTAAGCCGGCCGGACCACGAAACAGTTCCAGGAGCACCACTTGTAGCCCGATTTCATGTTCTGAGCAATAAGAATCCAGAAGAGCAGGACGTAGAGGTGTTACCTCATCACGAGGGCCCCGAACCTGGGTACATCGCGTGTGTTTACGTGCTTGTTGCCCAATCCCGCGCGAGCGCCATCGTTGCCTTGTCCCACACTTGTTTTCCATCGTTGATGCCACCACGACACTACTGGCGTAGCTCGATTTGATCACCGGCGGCGAGCTAATGCGAGCGGCGGCGAGGGTGGGGAATGGGGGAAATAGCTAGGGCACGACAGGGTTAGTGGATAAGAAGAGAAATAGCTAGGGCACGACATGGGCCGTCGAGTTCTCTGGGCCGTCAAGTTGGGCCGTAGCCTATGCGCTTTTGAAATTAATAAAACACTACAACTAAAAAAATTGTTGGGCCGTGGAGTTTGTTGGGCCGTGGCCTATGCGCGTTCGAAACACTGCAGCTAAAAAATTCCTTCTAGAAGGCATGATCGGACTGGCCAATCAGAGCGCAGAACTGGGAGTGGCGCGGATCGGGGTGGTTTCCTTCTAGAAGGCATGATCGGACGGCCAGGGTTAAATCACAGAAGCTTCATAGGATTTTGTGTGGGTTGACCAACTAATTCAGAAAAAATTAAAATAATCACAGAACCTTCATTTTGGTGGGACTTAGAATGATCAGGCTTAGTTTTCCATTTTGGTGTTTAAAACTTGTTTAAATGCTGATTTGGTTTGAGTTTGGCCGAATTTGAAATAATCATAAAATATTCAAAAAACATCAAAAAAATGCAAATCCAGTGCACATGGTTTTTGTATATAGATTAGATGTGTAGGAAAGTTATTTGGCAGACTTAGAGATGGTCGAAAAAAATCTTGCTTAGAAATGGAGCCGTTTACACTACCTTTAGAGCTCATTTGAACTCTTATGTGTGCAGAGAGGTGGTTTGTGATTTGCAACATGAAATTGTCCAAAACCTCACCAAACCTTCATTTTGGTGTGACTAAGAATGATCCAGGCTTAGTTTTCCATTTTGGTGTGTAAAACTTGTTTAAATGCTGATTTGGTTTGATTTTGGCCGAATTTGAAATATTCATAAAATATTCAAAAAAACATCAAAAAAAATGCAAATCCAGTGCACTTGGTCTTATTTTGTCATATACTAATATCTCCAACTGATAAACAAGGTCTAGACACATATTAAATAAGAAATGCTTTAATATGGTGTGAAATCACATATCTCAAACTATGAGTTGTGAGATATCATACCATATTGAAGCATTTCTTTTTAGTATGTATCTAGACCTTGTTTATCAGTTGGAGCTATTAGTACATGATAAACTAAGACCATGTGCACTGGATTTACATTTTTTTTTATGTTTTTTGAATATTTCAAAAATTGGTCAACTAAAGTCAAACCAACTTTTAAACAAGTTTTGAGTTAAAAATTGGTTAGGACACTATATTAGTGCAATATATGTTAACCCTAGAGTTTGAGATCATTTGGAGAAGGTCGAAAAAATGACAGGATTAGAAATGGGGCTGTTTGGGCTACCTTTGGGCCTCATTTGTAGCTCATTTTGGAGAACCGATGTGAAAAATGACAGGATTAAAAATGGGGATGACCAAGTTAGATCAACCTACTACATAATAGTATAAAATCATTGCAGCATCCAAGTCTAGCACAAATAACATGTACATTTGAATTGTAGTTCAAATTTGAATTCAAAAATTAGTATGAAATCATTGCAACATCCCCTAGCACAAATAACATGTACATTTCAATTTTGGTTCAAAGTTGAATTCAAATATTCATAAATTAGCACAAAAGAATCAAAATATCAAAAAAATTCAAAAAAATTGTCACATTGCAGCAATATTTAAATTTTGGTAAGTTAAATAAAAATTAAAGCATTTTGTCTTTAGATGACATAAGCCTCTACCTAGTTGACAATGTTTCAACTCTTTCAACTCGTTTTCAATCCGACGGCGTGCGAATGCCACAATCGGGCGTGCCCAGAGCGCGCTCCCAAAGGTGTTCGACAGTGTGCATGCCACAATCTGATGGCGTGCGAATGCCACAAAGAACACTAAAACAAGGAACACAATAATTTACATTTTGTTTACAAGTTTTCACCCACAAAAACTAGGTTTCACCTACCGGAACGTGCCACGGCACATCCAGAGCACGTCCAGGGCACGTCCACAGCACGCCTCCAATGTTCGACGTAGTGTTTACATTGCCATTTCGCAAAAGAACTACTACCACACGCTTCCAGCGCTGGGCAAACACTGCCTGAAATGGTTTCAGGCACCTAACAAAATTCACTAGACTAGTTATCTACAGAATGCAGCACGATCTTCCCTCCGCCATGGCTCTGCAGCACAATCTTCCCTCCGCCATGGCTCTACAGCACAATCTTCTAGCTCGATTTCATCTCGCAGAGGATTTCGGAGCAGACCAATCTGTCCGCCGCCATCCCGGCAACTAGGCTGAAAGCCTCTAGGCTCAACGCGGCATCGAAGTCCAGGATCGGTGTTGAGCGTGCTGAACTGCTGCTCGATGAGCTCCCGCCCGAGCTGCTCTCGTCGCCCGCAGCACCGCCCGAGCTGCTCTCGTCGCTCGCAGCAATTTTGCGCATCGACGCAAACCTCTGCCTCGTCATCGGCGGCGAATCACCGCCGAGCGGAAAACCCTTGCAGCCGTAGTAGCCGTGACGCTTCCACGCCTGCTTCAGTACCTGCTGGACTGAAATCCGGTAGGGTCGCTTGCCGTCGAGATAGATGGAATCCCTCGTCGCTGCACGAGACACAAATCGGGCCGCCGGTCGCCTCTGCGACCGTGTACCCGCACCACCCCATCCTCCATCCTCCCTGGCCGCTCCCTTCACGCACCAGCTTGCTGCCAGCTTGCTCGACTCCGGGTACCGCCGCTGGACTCGCGCGGCCGCTCTTCCCTCCGCCGCTGGACTCGCCGCCAGCTTGCTCGACTCCATTGCCGGCGCTCCAGTCGCCCGCCCCCTCGCCGCAGCTCGACTCGCCCGCTCCATTGCCGCAGCTCGAATCGCCCGCTTCTTTGCCACAGCTCGAGTCGCCCGCTCCATTGCCGCCGCTCGACTCGCCGTCGCCAGGATAATTTCCCCCAACCCGGAGAAACCGAGACGATGGGACAGAGTGAGGAGTGAGCTCCGTGGGACGCCGGCGCGTGGCAGAGACGATTCCCCCACGAACAGAGGCCGGTTTCGCTGACGCATGGGTCCCACTCGAGAAAAACTAATCCATGTACCGGTCAAACCTGGGTTACAGCGTGGGGAACATGACTTGACGGCCATGTCGCCGCAGAGCAATTACTGCTCGAAAAGATGCCGCATGTGAGTTATTATTCAGAAATATGTCGCTGCAGAGCCAATTCCTCAGAAAGATGTACGTAGTACCTGAGCTATTTGCCCGACACCGAGTCGGCCGGAGGCGAAGAGGGAGGGCGAGGAGTAGGCTTTCGATTGGAGGGTGGTGATGAGATCTAGGAGGTTGGTTTCGTATTTGCTACCTCGAGAGTAGTTGCCGCTGGTGCTGTCGCAGTTCGCCCACGGCTGCGCTGCCGCGAGCGGAAGCGCGAGAGCTGCCAGGAGCAGCAGAGCAGCGTGCATGGCTGGCGTAGATCTCATCTTGCAGATGATGAGCTGAGCGCGCATATAATGAGAAGAACGAAGTTCTTGTTGCCTTCTCTTTTGACTGCCAAGTTGGCAACTTGAACAAGTTGTTGGTTGTCGGGAAAGAGATGTTAAACTACTTGCTAATATTTTTATCATTTTGTACTCCCTCTGTCCAAAAATAACTGTCTTAAATTTTATCAATTATGAATGTATCTAGACATAAAACACATATAAATACATCAATTTTTTGACAAATCTAACACACTTATTTCCGGACGGAGGGAGTATTTGGCAGGGGGGCCTATTCAAAAGGAATATCTTCTGTGGATTGGATCCATTATTCGGACCACTCTGATTAGGTTAACGCAGATCCGTCGATATCAGTATCGAATTGACCCAGGTGCATCGTATTATTTTATGTCTTTAGCCCACGCAGCTTGCAGAAAAAGAGGAACACTATAATTAAGGTACTGCCGTCACCGTCTTCTCTCTTTATTTGTCGTAAGGGGGAAAAGCATGGTTAGTGACCGCACTTAACCGAGATGATTGGTTTGGTCACATTACAGGAAATTATGTGGGAAGCCATACCTTGGCCTCGGTATGCTTGCGTGTTAATATAGGCCAAACCGGCACGGTTGTTACAGATGAGATTACAGAGGGAGGAAGTAGACTTAAACCTATCCAATATGCTTTATAAAACAGCATACGGTTTACAGTTGAGATATTCTAGCACATGAACTATCTATCTCCTAACAGCCCCCTTAATCAAAACTTGTATAAGTTTAGATTATGCTTGAATGCTTCTAACTCTTTGGTCGGTAATGGCTTGGTGAACCCATCTGCAACTTGATCTTTGGATGAAATAAATCTGATATCAAGCATTTTTTGTGCTACTCTTTCTCGAACAAAATGAAAGTCAATTTCTATATGTTTTGTTCTAGCATGAAAAACTGGATTTGCTGAAAGATAAGTAGCCCCCATATTGTCACACCACAAACATGGAGTTTCTTTAACTGTGATTCCAAGTTCCTTGAGAATAGTTTCAACCCATATCACTTCAGCCATTGCATTAGCTAGAGACCTATACTCTGCCTCAGTGCTGGAGCGAGAGACAGTGGCTTGCTTTCTGGAACTCCAAGAAATAAGATTTGGTCCAAAAAACACAGCAAACCCACCGGTGGACCGTCTGTCATCTATGCATCCTGCCCAATCAGCATCAGAAAAAGCACTAATCAAAGTAGACATAGACTTTCTAAAAGTGAGACCAGTGGTGATAGTGTCCTTGACATAACGAAGGATCCTTTTTACTGCCGTCGAGTGTACAGTGGTGGGTGCATGCAGGAACTGGCAAACTTTATTAACTGAAAAAGAGATATCAGGTCTTGTCAAGGTCAAATATTGTAAGCTGCCTACAATGCTCCTGTATTTGGTACTGTCCTCGGTTCCTAAGGGGTCACCTTCATGAAGAGATAATTTTTCCAATGCAAATAATGGAGTAGAAAAGGCTTTGCACTGATTCATACCAACTTTAGCTAGCAATTCGTCTGCATACTTTGCTTGAGTAAGCATAAGTCCATTCGGAATCTTTCTAACTTCAATACCCAAGAAGAAATGCAAATCTCCTAGATCTTTGATAGCAAAGTGTTTATTGAGATCATGTACTAGAGTGGATATAGCATGAGTAGACGAGCCTGTGACTATAATGTCATCCACATAAATGAGAACATATAATGTGATACGTGACTGATTATAGATAAACAAAGATGTGTCTCCCTGAGATGGAATAAAACCCAATCCTTGAAGTTTGGTGCTTAATCTTGAATACCATGCTCTAGGTGCTTGCTTGAGGCCATACAAAGCTTTATCAAGTTTGCATACGTGATGGGGTACTTTGTCATGTTCATACCCAGGAGGTTGCTTCATATACACATCCTCTTCCAGAACACCATGCAGAAACACGTTCTTGACATCGAGTTGACGAAGGCTCCAACCTTGAGACACAGAAACAGACAGAACAAGACGTATAGTGGCAGCTTTTACTACTGGACTAAAAGTGTCCTCATAATCTATACCAAATCTTTGCTTAAAACCTTTAGCTACAAGACGAGCTTTATATCTTTCAATAGAACCATCTGGGTTTTTCTTAACACGGTATACCCATTTGCAATCAATCAAATTTTTGTTACCAAGATGAGGAGGCACCAGATGCCATGTTTTGTTCTTCATGAGAACCGGATATTCTTCATCCATTGCTCGCCGCCAATGCGAACTTGCTAAAGCATCCTTTAGACTTGCTGGTTTCCCTGTAGTGCTCACAGAAAAATTATATCGAATAGTTCCATCAGTCCAAATTTTAGGTTGTGTAATACCCTTTTGAAATCTGGTCCGGGCCACAGGAGGGTTTGCAGCCTGGCTGGGCGTAGAGGATCCCTGCTGCTGGATGTCGACAGGAGCAGAGGAAGCAGTAGATCCTGTCGGGGAAGACGCGTCTGCGCCGGTAGTGGAGGTCGACGTGGCGGCCTCCGATTTGCCTGTGGTGGCGGACGCATGTGGTGACACAGGCGGAGTAGGGTCCGGCGAATCTGCACCGGGGTCATGGCCACCAGGCGAAGAAGCCTCGGATCCGCTGCCTGACAGAGGATCCTCCTCGGGATCGGTGTCGCTCGGGTTGTCGCCGTGTGACATAAAATCACCATCTGTTTCAGTTCCGTTTGAGCTCAAATCTGCACCGTTTTCTTCCAAATTTTCAACAGCGGCCTACACATTACTAGGAGCACACAGAGGTGTTATTTCATTAGTCAAATGGTCAGTAGTATTTTCACCCTCGTGATAAGGAGTTAGATGTTTAGGAAGAAGTAGAATTTCTTTCCTTAGGAGAGCACCGACATTTGGATGGAGAGAGGCAAAGGGAAAGACATTCTCATCAAAGACAACATCTCTGGACACATAAACACGGCCGGTAGATATATCTAGGCATTTTACACCTTTGTGACGTTGACTGTAGCCAAGAAACACACATTGTTTTGATCGAAAAGATAATTTGCGAGTATTGTAAGGGCGCAAATTTGGCCAACATGCACATCCGAAGACACGAAGGGGTTTGTAGTCTGGAGGAACTCCAAGAAGGCGTTCAGACGGTGAGATGTCGTTGATGACTTTGCTAGGCATAAGATTTATGAGGTATGTGGTAGTGAGGAAGGCTTCATCCCAGAATTTTAAAGGCATGGATGCATGAGCAAGAAGGGCAAGACCAACCTCAACAATGTGACGATGTTTACGTTCAGCTGAACCATTTTGTTGATGTGCTCTGATACCATATAGGAAATTATGTGGGAAGCGATACCTTGGCCTCGGTATGCTTGCGTGTTAATATAGGCCAAACCGGCACGGTTGTTACAGATGAGATTACAGAGGGAGGAAGATAGACTTAAACCTATCCAATATGCTTTATAAAACAGCATACGGTTTACAGTTGAGATATTCTAGCACATGAACTATCTATCTCCTAACACACATAACTCTCAAAGATGAGCCTACTGGTTCCTTTTGTGTTTTGGGACATAAAAATTCCTGATGTTGCGTGTTGACTGTGCCGAGACGAGACGGGTCTTGATGCGAAATGTCTCACGTGCTGGGACTAGGCCTTTTTGATAACCCCCGGCTAGATTTATGATGGACTTAATTGAAAGAGTGCTAATTCAGCTAAAATTGACCCTGATCTAACCCTATTTCGCAAATCGCTAGTTCTCCATCCTCTCGTTCCCCATCCTCTTATTCTCATGCGAAATCCTAGAAATTGATCGAGCTGCTTTTTTGTCCCCATCATGTTATTCGTTCATGGCCGGTCGCCGCGAGTTCTCAGAAGAGATGTTCCTAGTGGGGAGCCAGACCTGAGACCTCTTTGTTGTAAGAGGGAAAAGCATGGTTGTATAGTAGAATTATCCGATGGTTAAAAACCGAATAATCTTATATAAGATTTTATATCAGAACATTGAGTAGTTTGTAAGTTATCGAGTTCATCGATTGAAATATAACTCACTTATATAGTCGTTATACTGACTATGGAGTACAACTTTGTTATGCTACTAGGTTATTGACCAATTATTTTTGGTCGTATGGTTTGTCATGTACTTATGCGCGTTGATTAATTTTGTTTCCGCCTTGAGTTCGATCCTTTACCTTTCTGAACCCATGATTGTGATATATTTCTCGCCGAATCCGCAACCGGTCATTAACCTGTGAAGTCGCTGGTGTCACATGGAAGAGATATGAAAACTGAAGGGGTTCCGCAGTAGAAAACAAAAAAAAATTCCTAACAACGCGAACCACAAACTAGCCAAGATCTATTACTATGCAGATATAAAGTAACGGAGGGAACGGTGATCATACCCTTGAAGACCGTAAGCGTCGACGATCAAAAGATCTGTGTCGACGCATGATGAAGACGTATGGCGATGCCGACCTCAAGGTCGTGTAGTCGTACAAGCGATGAGTGTCGCAAGTGCAGCACCTCCGAGGAATTACACACGTAAGGTATAGGCGACGATCCCCCGGCTCCGGTCCAGCGGCAGCAGCGGAAGATGAACAGCTCAAACCGAAGCACCAATATCACGGCGGTAGTGTATGGTGGAGAAACCCCTCTACCAAACGCAACTCCGAAATGCGGAACCACGCTCGAGGTGAGAGAGAGAATAATTAGGATGCCTAAAAGGAGAGGGGAGGCCCTCCTTATATAGCTAGGCTGAGGGAGGACTCCACCCTCCTTGGCTTAGCCATGTGGGACTATTCCCATATGGTTGGCCGGCCAAGGGTGGGCAGCCGGCCCCCACATGGGCCCCAAGTGGGCAGCCCATCAGTGGTGCGGCCAGCCCCCTCCTCTTTGGGGTGCGCCCCCCCTCTTGGGCGCTTCGGGTGAGGCCCAATAAGGTGGTCTGCCTTTATTATTTGAATAAATAAATATTTATTTATTTATTTATTACTTTAATTAATATTAAATACATATTATTTAATTCAACTTGCATCGAAACACCTTTCGTTGCCCTCCGATCTCCATCGGATACTTCTCCCTTATTCCGATACACCTTCGAAACTTCTCCGATCACCATAGGATAATTCTCCTTTATTCCGAAACACCTTCGGAACCTCTTCGATCAACATTGGATAATTCCCAGAACAATTCCGGAGTTCGTTTCTCATTTCTATTCGATACCGAAACTATTCCTAAGCGTCATCTACCCTTAAGTGTGCCACCCTACGGTTCGGGATCACTCCAGACATGATCGAAACTCCTCTCCGATCAATGACCAACAGCGGGATCTGGACACCCTTGATGGCCCCTGTGTGTTCCGCGAAGTTCTTGGTCGCTTGAATCTTAACGTCGTTCACCATTCCTTTTGTCACATGATATCAAGTTTGTCTGAGATCCCATCTCATTACCTGACAAACTTATTTACTCGTCTCCATGATATTACATTTCCGTGACCTAGTCACATGCTTGCAAGTCTTGATGTAATAACACCGAGTGGGCCCAGTGATATATGTCCGTCACGCGGATGGACAAATCCCGCTCTTGATGCATACGTCTCAATGTATTCCTTTAGAAAACCTGATAGACACCTTGATGATCACCCTGTCACGATGTGACGGATGATGCATTCAAAGCTTCCCTCCGGACTAGTGATTAAATATGATCTTACGGTCTAAGGAGTGGTTACTACATTTTTTATTTATAGCAATGTCGACCATTTCGTGTCTGGGTCTTATTGCAATAATACTTTGGGTGGATGTCCATCATATCATTCTCCAATGATATGACTCCATTGTCAATTAACATAAATATCCATGATCAGGAAACCTTGATCATCGGTTGACCAATGAACTAGTTAATCAGAGGCTACTAGGGACCTGGTTGTTTATATACCACACGTGTATTAATATTTCCGCTTAATACAGTTATAGCATGGTATACAACTTATTATAAACATATACGAGTTATGATAATAATACTCTTTTAGTATTTTCCTCTAGGGCATAACTCCTACAAAAACCTCTGCTGGATAAACAACTCTTCTATTATCGACTTCTTTTGTTGGTAGCGAACACGCAACAGACGGAGTATTGCAAATAGAAAAATGTACAACCTGTCAGTTGTCGAAAGATTTCATTGCTTTGTTGTTAAGATATGGGGGGTGTTGAAAACTACAATTAATGCTCTATCTCCATAATAGAATATGGGATACAAACTTAATGACCCTGTGAATCCGATGAAAAGATGTGGTAGACGACGGATATATTCGATTTATTTACATCCTATATATAAATATACTTTTCATTTATTTCTCTACAAAATAATATTCCATTTTCATTTATTTAGCACCCATTGCGGGCTTTAGTGCCCTCCGCTTAGAGATCCTCCCTGAGATCTCTTTTCACCGTCGATTCATTTCCTAGGGTTTAAACTTTTTCTTTTTGCTGGTACCTGTTTTGGTGCTACTCAATGAGTAATGGTACATCTACGGACGGGGTTTACAGGCTAATCTTACGGAATTAGGTGGTTTGATCAGGGATTGGGCCCCCACAGAGAAATCGTGTGTGTGTGTGTGGGGGGGGGGGGGGGTGAGAGGTGAGGAGCAAATAAAAACGGGATCGACATGTACGTCCGTAAAGGCTCTCTCCGTAGGTATTTATCCGTAAGTCTAGCATTTTCGCTACTCAATTGTTACTACTATATACAAGAGGCTTGTTTTGAGGAAACTTCAGTTTAAAATTTGCTCCAGTTCTACACTTCTAATGCATCTACTTCATGTTCAATCTTGTTAAATTTGTTAGTACTACCTCCGTTTCTAATTATAAAATGTTTTAATAGGCTAATTTAGCTTAGTACAACGTCTTATAATTTGATACAGAGCAACTAGTCTCCACTACTAATAAACAAGCCAACATCAGTTCGGCTACGTGCACCCCGTAAACATCTTACCTATCGCTGCACCGGCCCCACCAATCAGGTCTCCGTGTGCACATAGCGATTAACAATGATGGACTCGGTACTCCACCTCCACGGAAAGGAATTTTGAATCTCCACAACCCACGATTAACCCCTGCAATCACGTCTATCGAGCCAACTCCAGCGCCCTCGGCCGACTTGTTGCGTCGCGTCGTCCTTCTCCGCCGGCGACTCCCACCGTCCCACGCAACCCTATGCCGCCGCCTCCACACCTGCATCGCCCCAGGCCGCTGCCGCCTCTGTCCAGCCAGCGTCTTCGGCGGTGCTTGTAGGCCGGCGAGGCCAGGACGAGCGTTGCCGGAGAGAAAGGAAGATCCAATCCAGCCTCCCCGTATCCTCTTCCTCTCTAACCTTTGAATCCCTCTTTTTTAGAACAATCAGGGAATTGATTCGCCAGTCCATTGATGGTTGATGTAGCAGACTAAGTGTGTACGGACAACAATTCGAGGTGGATTAAGCTACCCTAATAGCCGAGGAAAGTAACTCCTTACCCTGAAATCCCTGCTCTATTTTGCAGTTCGTTGAATTCATCAACAAATCCCGGTAAATCAGTGTATGCCTAATGTATAACAAACAAATATATCAGTTTGTACTTCTATCAGTTTTGAGCTGAATAAAAGGATGGAGATGTATTCTACATCGCTTCTAGCGGCACCAGCAGATCCTTACAGTAGGACACGCTCCATGCATTAGCAAGCCAAACACCGGATTAGAGAAGGTTCACTTTGATGGAACATGCAGATCTTCATGTGGTAGTCGTCGATCGAGCCCGGGGACGTCGCCTAGCCTTCCTCTTGATATTTGGTGCCGTGTATGTCCATCAAGCGTTGTTGTGCTGTCAGCAGGCTGACGAGGAGAAGGTAAGTGTGCCGGATGGTTTATCTTTGATATGTAACTTACCGATTAAGACTGCTTAATAGTTTTGATGCGGTTGGTTCATAGTACTATTACTGAAACTCTGAAATTCTGCAGTTTTGTCTATGCATGTCACTAAACTGCTAGATTGAACAACTAGCACGAGAGATTTATTGTGCACCTAATAGGTAGTTTCTTTTTTACACCAAAATTATTTTCTATAGTACATGTTCAACTACTTTAGAGTGGAATTGATGTAACTCTTTTGGTTCCCTTCTTTTTGTCAGGATCATCGCGAACTCACTACTGCTCAGAGAGGTGAGTCAGAGGCTGTAATTTGTACTTACCTCGAATAACAAATTCCTCACTCCATTCTATCAAACTTTCTCTTCCTGGGTTTTGGTTGCATTATCTGTCAAGTAATTCATTATTTCTCGAACTCCTACGAACTACTGCAAGGTTTTCTGAAATAGGAACGTTTGCTAATAGAAACTAGAGTTAGCAATTTAGCATATCTCATATTACTAGATATACTCATATTACTTGTTGAGAAGGTTTCTGTGTGCTACTCCTTGTCATGCATTGATATGCAGTAGCATTATGCTACTGTTTCTCTTCGAAAAAACAGACAGATAGAATGGATGTATATCTATGGTGGATGATCTTTGTCACTCTTTTGCAGGTCACTATATGCATCCACGTAATTCAAATTCATATTATGGAAGGATATTGACCAACGAACCATGTACTAATTGTACATTTAAAATTGGTGTTTTACTTCTATCCGAACTGAGTTCTCACAATCAATATCTGATTATGGTACAGGCTTTTGAGGACGGTAAAAACAATTCTGGAGCGTATTAAGTCCTCAAACCTTCTGATTTTGCTACCCTCATTTCCATAGCATTCAAGCTGTAAAGCTCGGCCTGTGGTATGTGATACAAATTGAGTTTATGGCATTAATATTACTTGATTCTGTCATGTGATGTATTTGTTTTTCTCTTGATTTTCTATGAAGGACATAGTTGTTTGCCTTGGCAAGTTGGCAAAGCCAATAGAAAGTAGGAAAACTATGAAGCATGTAGATGTCTTCACATTCTGTACCATTTCCAGTTCATTAACCATGCATGGCATTGTCCTATATTATCTATATTCTCTGCTGCAGCTCTGCCAACATAGGCCGAGTTCCATCCACATGTACTCACGGACCGGTCTCACGGAGAGGGGACTAGGCGAGTGGTGCTGGCGGGGTGAGGAAAAGGGTGTAGAAGGGGAAGACAAGGAAAGAGGCGGCCCTGATGGATCTCATCGAGCAGAAGATGTCGCAGGCGTGCGCTTGAGCTTGAGAGGAGATGAGGAGGGGGGCTGTCGTCGCTGCATACAAGACAGGACTTCGACTACAGGAGACGTGCGTGGCACGTGCAAACTGACTAGTATAATTTAAGGACGAAGTCCTGACAATTGTTTTTTTTTAGAACTAGTCGTTGAGTGGATCTAGTCGCAGCAGTTATTTGGGATAAGAGCTGAGTAATTTGTTTCACCCATCGTGGGCTTTAATGTCCAGTCTAGTTTTGGGCCTGCACTTCATTTCACCACCCATTTGTTCAGAATCCACCACATCTCGCATCATCTAGTATTCATCTTTCAGAATACCCTCAAAAAAAATCTATTCATCTTCCAGAAAGGAAGAAAAAAAACATCCCGGATCGGTGAGGGGGCCGAGATGAGCAGCGTCCGCCGCTCGCCGTCGTCGGCCGCCCCACTGGACGACGAAGACCTCCTCTCCGAGATCCTCCTCCGCCTACCGCCGCATCCACCATCCAGCCTCGCCTCCGACGCCGGCTTCTTCCGCCGCCACCACCGCCGCAACCCTCCGCTCGTCGGTTTCTTGGACATACACAACGACCTCCCCTTCGTACCCGCTCTCGAGGCGCCGAATCATGTCCCGCACGGGCGCTTCTCCCTGCCGTCCGGCCTCGGCGACCGCTTCCAGTTCTTCGGATGCCGCCATGGTTTCGTACTCATCTTCCTCCCGAAGCTTCATCAGGTCCTAGTGTGGGATCCGGCCACCGGCGACCAGCACCGCATTGCCGTTCCGCCGGGATTCAACATGGATACAACCACGATCAGCGGGGCGGTCCTTCGCGCTGCGGGAGATGGCGAACACTTCCAGGTGGCCTTGGTAGGCAACGGCGACAAACAAGAAACACTAGCGGTCGCAAGCGTTTACTCGTCCGAGACCAGCGTATGGAGTAATCTCATCTCAACACTGCTTCCAGCTGATGACAATGTGATTGGTTTTCCCACCATGATTTATATTGCCATGCTCGGCAGGAGTAAATAGCACTGGCGATCACTGAAGTGGTTCGGCGGGTGCACATAAGTCACTCAACTCAGAAATCTTGCGAACCCGTCACCGAAGTGAACATTCGTGTGCATTTAGGTCACTCTTCCATTTGTTGACCGGTTTTCGACCGAGAAAGGTTGATTGCTGCAGGCCGTAACTTTTGCAAATAACCCCTTTAGTTTGAGTGATATACCAGACTGCCCTCTTCTGTCAAGTGGGTCTCACCTGTCCCACTTGTCAGTGAGAGGAAATAAATAGCGAACCTAAAATTATTCCGCTGGGATGACCTGTCAGTGAGAGGAACGCTGGGATGACCTGTCAGTGAGAGGAATTCCTCTCACTGACAGGTCATCCCAGCGGAATAATTTTAGGTTCGCTATTTATTTCCTCTCACTGACAGGTGGGACCCACTTGACAGAAGAGGGCGGTCTGGGTGTATCACCTAAACTAAAGGGTTATTTGCAAAAGTTATGGCCTGTAGCAACCACACGTGACCTTTCTCGGTCAAAAACCGGTCAACAAATGGAAGAGTGACCTAAATGCACACGAATGTTCACTTCGGTGACGGGTTCGCAAGATTTCTGAGTTGAGTGACTTATGTGCACCCGCCGAACCACTTTAGTGACCGCCAGTGCCATTTACTCGGCGGTGCTGGTTGGCGATTGTCTTTACTAGAGGCTTACTTGCAGTGCGTCCAGCATCCTCGAATTTGATTTGGGTAGGCAGAGCCTGGCTGTGGTACCTGTGCCAGTGGACTTGTATACCAACAGGAGTGCCAACTTCACAGTTATTCAAGCAGATGGTGGTGGGCTTGGTTTCCTCTTTTTATCAGAGTCTAGTGCTCAATTATGGAAGAGGAATACTGGTTCCGATGGTGTTGCTTCATGGGTCCTAGGAAAAACTATTGAAATGGACAAGATACTTTCCCTGGATCCAGAGGAGAAAGGCACCCTACTGATAGTAGGGTATGCTGAGGACAATAATGTGGCTCTCCTTTGGACAATTGGGGGTCTCTTCATGGTCTCACTTGAGTCATCGCACTGCAAGAAACACTTGAAAACCAACATGTCGTCTCACTATCACGCATTCGAAAGTGTCTATACTGCAGGTAATAGCTTGGTTTATGTCAAAGTTATAAGAAAACCAGTAATTTGTCGATGTAAAACTGTTCATAACCTTTCATGTTAAGTTGACATTTTAAGTGTTCTTGTAACACCTTTTTTGTTTTCATGCTTGATGACCTCTTCAACATATTGTGGTCATGTTATGCAGTGTTCTGTTCTGATGAATGGTGGTGTTTTATGTAATGCTTATGATCTGGAAAATATGTGTTAGGTGGTATCTAATTTACTTTATGTTCTTTAGCCAGGAGGTGGGCTCAACTGGTCTATTGTAGCTTCATTTCTGTGAAACAAATTTGGTTCAAATCGGAGATAGCAAACTATCTTTATCACTTCATTATATGAAATACCCATAGATGAATAAACTAATGATAGTTGAACTAAAAATTTCTGGTGCCTGTGTATTGATATTACTTAGTTGATAAATTCTTCATGTGATAGTTGAACTAAATTTTACTGGTGCCTGTGTATTGATATATGCAGCATGATGCAGCTATACATACCTTAGCTACCAATCAAGTCAGGCTGTTATGCGGACGATACCATGATCATGGTGGAGGGGTCGGAACTTGACATTGTTAATCTCAAGTTCCTTCTCCTCTGTTTTGAGGCCATGTCTGGCCTCAAGATTAACTTCGACAAGAGCGAAGTCATGATCATGGGGTTCCCTCCTGATGAGCAACAACGGATAGCGGATAAACTAAATTGCAAGTTATCTGCCTTCCCTGTTACTTATCTTGGGATGCCCCTTAGAGACTCTAGGATCCTTATTAAGGACCTAGAGCCGGTTACCCAGCGTGTCAAGGCTAAGGCAGAGCCTTGGCAAGGGCGGTTCACATCTAAGGCGAGCAAAATTGTCCTGATTGACGCCTGTCTCTCTAGTCTGCCGATGTACCTGATGGGAGTTTATGTACTCCCAGAAGGCACGCACGTTACCTTTGACAGGGAACTCTCACGCTTCTTCTCGCAGGCGGCCAATGGGCGTCAGAAGTACCACATGGTCAAATGGGCGGATGTGTGTGCCCCCAAAGATATGGGGGGCATAGGTATCTTATCATCTCGAAAGATGAACGTGGCGCTCATGCTACGATGGGTATGGCGGATACTTAGAGAGGAGGGGGGGGCTATGGCTGCAACTTATCAAAGCGAAGTACCTGCAGGGCCGCCCCCTCCTTTCTTGTGACCGTCAGGAGGGATCCCAATTTTGGCGATCCATCCAATCCATCAAGCATGAGATTAGGAAGGGTGTACGCTTCTCCATTGGTAATGGAGAGGGCACCCTCTTTTGGCTGGACCCATGGCTTGGCGGGAGCCCGCTACAGCATAGGTTCCCCTCTCTGTTTGCTATCTGCGCGGACCCGATGCAGCTGGTGGGCGCGGTGATACTCAATGGGAATTGGAACATCACGTTCCGACGAACATTTTGTATTGCCGAGGCTACAGCCTGGGCGGAGTTACGGAGTTTACTTCCGGAGGCGCTGCCGGGTGGCCGAGACCTCGTGTCATGGCACTTGGCGCCCTCTGGGACGTTCTCTGTAAAGTCGGCTTATCGGAGTCTTTTTAGTAACCCAGTTAGAGCTTGGGCCTCTCCTCTCTGGAAGGCTCCCTTACCGTTAAAAATCAAAATCTTCGTGTGGCAGCTTCTTAGGGACCGCCTCCCGTCAGGGGTGGAGGTACGCAAGCGACAGGGGCCGGGTGATGGGCTTTGTCCCATGTGTGGGATCCCCGAGACGGGAACCCACATCCTCTTCACCTGCCCCGCTGCCAGGTTTCTATGGAATTTCGTCCATGAGGCGCTTGGGCCTGCCTGGCAGGCCTCGGACCTCGGCGAGTTCTTAGAGATCCAGGCGAACCGTACCGGGGAGAGGCGACGCCTCTTCTGGTTGGTATTTGCCGCGTTGACGTGGACCTTATGGACAATTCGCAATAAGATGGTGATCGAGCGGATCTTTCTCCGACGTGCTTCTGACTCGATGTTTACCTTTCTGGCTTTCTTGCAGCAGTGGCACCCGTTGTCTAGGCAGCGGGACAGGGGGCAGCTGGATGACATGCTCGATAGACTTGTGGAGACCGCTCGGCGCATCTCGTCCACTACTTAGCGCCGGAGGGGCTTAGTTTTTGTTCTCGCTCTCTTTCTCCCCCTCTCCCTGATGTAACTCTCTCACCGCTCCCCCCCCCCACGTCTTGCTACTTCTCCTTGGGCTTACTTGTGTTGTTGCCCCAGCATGCGGGTTTTTTTCCCGCCCTTCCTTATGTTGTAACTGTGTATGGACTTGCTTGACATGTTGCTTTATTATAAAGCGGGGGCGAAAGCCTGTTTGGTGGTTCGCTTGTGACAATTAGCAATGTTCTGTTAAACATAGTATGTTTACTGTTAATCGTATTGAAGGAGAAATACGTCAGACTTTTTGGTAGGTACGATTCCGATTAAGATTATACATGCATAAGGTGAAACCTACCTTCCGTACTCCTTGCCGTAGGATACTGATAGGAAATTGCCAATCCGATTGACAATCCCTGGTGTTTGTTCTTTTCTTTCTGTTCGAGCCAGTTTTGTGTCAGGACATAATCCTGGCGTGATCACTTTTTATTTATTCCATGAGTCCTAGTTGATTCCTGGGTGATCAACGTTGTGGGATTGTTAATTAGGTAGGCTATTATTAGCCTCTTTTAGATGAGAGTCCAATTAGGGGTTTTCATTTATGGTATGTTTCCTATGTTAGTTACGTGGACAAGGCTTGGAGATAAAGTTGGCAGGGTGTCTATAATATATAACGGGAAAGCTTCAGCCATGTAACGAGTCGTATTTCGAGTTTAGTAGAAAAGCAAAAAAAACACCACAATTGTTGGTTGGCACCAACTCCTTTGCTTGTTACGTTCCTGTGAGGGGAATTGAGAGGTACAGCGTGAAGATTGATCTAACCAATCTGGGTGCAAATTTCGGCTTCAGTTTCTTGCATCTTGCTTGATCCGAAGTATCTACCGCAACTTCCGTTCATCATTGCTTCTTGAGTACCATGAAATATTGTCGGGGATATACACCCCGGTACCCCAAAATCATGAGTTGGTTGAATTAACAAGAGAGATAAAACAGGATTAAATAAATAGAGGATAAAAGAAAAGTCGGAAAACAGCCCGGACCGAATTCCCTCTCTGCGCCGGGGCAGGCCGAGTTTTGCTCCAGCGGGCCGAATCATCTCCAAGACCCGGAAGGCCGGCCCATCAGGATCATCTCCATCCGAGTCACAATGCCCAGGCCGAATCTCCCCTGAGCAGGCCGAGTTCCCCACTCGGCTGGACCGAATCACCAGACCCGGCTGGAGCCATGCTCCTCCACCCGGTTGGGCCTCAATCCCCTCTGCCGGGATGCCCCAGACCCGGCTGGGCCGAGTCGGCCGCAACCCGGCTGGGCCGGATCTTGGTCACCCGGCTGGGCCACTTCTCTGCACTCGGGTGGGCCGTGTTCCCAGGCCGGTTTCCAGCGCTGCCGATCGAGCGATCCAGGTCGCGGGACGCTGCCGATCGATCAACACCGAGTCAGCCACAGTTCGCTCCCCTGCCGAATCATCCCCAGGCCGGCAACGCTAGCTCCCAGATCAAGTCAACTCCAGGCCGGGCTCCATCTCCCAGGCACCCGGGTCAGTACAAGCCGGCTCACCTTGCCCGGGATGCAGGCAGGATCGCCTCCTGTTTTTTCCCACGTCAGGCCACTGCAGCGATCACCCGGATCCTTCACTCGATGGCATCCCGAGCAGGCATCACCGACATATATAAATATCAGCTATCGCCTCCCAGGAGATAAGGCAAAGGACAAGATGACGAGGACAAGGACAGAGCAGCGTGGCTATAGTGAGCACTGTGACGCGCGAACAGTAAAGACAAGACCCCAGTAGTCATTTCACCTACAGGG
>QRDG01000034.1:441015-700278 GCA_012064385.1 Puccinellia tenuiflora
AGCACAATTCAATAAGCAATAAGCAAATTTATGAAAATTGCTTCTTGATATTTTTCATTTTGTAAGTTACAAAAATGGTTGTTTTGAAATAACTTCAAAGAATATCATGCAAAATGGTCACGTCTTTTTTTTTTAAATGAGGCAGAAGACTTACCATTTTAATTAACTAAGAATAAGAGAGATGGTTGGTTAATTAGTGGGAACCGTCAAAAAACGGAACAAACACCTTCACATACCGTTATGAGACATGACCGTCCTGAGAGCACACACAACCATCTTGGCTGCCAACACAAGCTACGCACACAGACCATCGAAGATAAAAGGGTCGCCGTTAGGTTGCCCATCAATATCATCGCCATTAAGAGTCAACGAGTCTGATTTCACCGACTCCGACAACCCAAGGAGACCTTGCCAAGGCATCCTCGTAAACCTCACACCAGACAATGCCAAACAATTGGCTCTTCTCGCAAAAGACTGGTAGCTCTGATACAAAGAGTTCCTCTAGAGAGGGGATGAGCATAACCCGTGCCGAAGAGTCATCGCGACCAAATTGCCCCACCTAGGAAGTCATATGCCCCCGCAGCACTTCGACTTCACCGCATGAGAAGTCCAATAGGAACACGATGAGTCGGATACGCTAGAACAAGAGCCGACTAACAAGGTCTTGCCGTAACCAAACCATCACTCACAAGCCATCACCGTCATTGCCGCACAAGAAAAACAATCGGATACCTCACATCGCTAGTTAGACACCTGCCAACCATGGCGCCTTGCAAGTTCAACACCGGGGGCACAATATTCAATACAATGTCCCCAGGATGGGACGCAAAAGAGATCGACGCCATCATCGGACCCTCACTAGAAGAAAACGTTGTTTTTACCACGCTCGATTTTCGTGGAAGAAGGGCCATTTTTCGTGGTTAAAAGTTTTTTTACCATGGAAGGAGAACCATAGTGGAATCCGCGTGCTATATCGATCTACCAGGACCCACACACCATCTACCACGGAAAACATATGTGGTAGATGTATGTAGCGGAGCCCCTAATGGTGTTAAACATGACGTCATCCCAAAACACTATGACGTCATCCCGTTCGTGATGTGGCATCCCCAAAACGGAACGGGTTTTAGGATTAGGCAGGCCAACCCATTATTATTAGACAATTTGGCCCGTTAGAACTTGATGTGACAGCCCATTTGTACTAGATGGTCCGACCCATTTGAACTAGATGGTCCTGCCCGTTGCAATAGATGGACCGGCCCATTGCAATAGATGGGCCGACCCATGGCAAAAGACTAGTCGGCCCATGGCAATAGATGGGCCGGACCATTGCAATAGATGGGTCGTCCCATTGCAATAGATGGGCCGGCCTATTTGCAGTAGGTGTGCCGTCCCATTTGCAAATAGATGGTTCGACCCATTTGGATGAGATGGGCCGGCCTATTTGGAGGAGTGGGCACACCTATTTTGGACTAGATGGGCTAGCCCATTTGAAAATAGATGGACCAGACAATTAAAATATGGACCGGCCCATTTAGAGTAGATAGGTCAACCCATTTGAAGCTTATGGTCCGACCCATTTTGAACTGGCGGACCGGCCCACTTTGAATTATAGGTTGTATTGGCGTGCCGGTCCTTTTTGAATTGGCGGGCCGACCCATTTGGAACTGGCGGTCGGTCCATTTGGAACTAGCGGACTGGCCTATCTGGATTTGGCCGTTCGACCCGTTTATATTCTGCGGGCCGGCACTTAGGGGTTGTTTGGCACCCATCATTTCTATGAAATTCATTTCAGATTCCGTACTCAACGTGTTTGGCTGCCATGGAATCAGGGATAGAGCCAGGAATTTATCTCAAGGGGGGCAAAGCTAGGCTAATTAGTGTTGTGATTTGTATGAGGGGGGCTAAATTAGCTAAAATCCTTTCAATTCGTAGCACACATGGCTAAAATTGTAAAGGAAATCGTGAGCATAGGGGGGGGGGGGGGGGGGGCGTCGCCCCTGCTCGTCCCCCTTGTCTCCGTCCTTGCATGGAATTGAAATGTCATTTCAATTAGAATTCCAAAGAATGACTATGCTATGTTAAGCCAATTTCTGTCCCTAACGATGATATTCTTATGGAATTCATTTCATTTCATTGTTATTACTAAATAAAATGAAATAATAGGTGTCAAACGAGCCGCGAGACAAGTTAGTTTTCAGCTAGACGTACATCATTTTTTTAGATCAGCGAGTCGTACGTCACACTTGTTGGACAACGTCCATCTAATAAAGTTTATTTTATTCTATTGATGACATGCACACTCTTTAGCGATTCCAGTTTGTTGAATGCATGTTGCAACTTGTGTGGCTCATGTATATTTTTTACATTACTAAAAGGCCAAAAAATCAGTTTAAAATATGTTGGTATGTATTCTGTTAATTATATTGTGCCTTTTTAGAAAACAAATATGCAACAAAAAATCATAATTATGACCGTACAAATGGTAAAGACATTAAGACCGTTTATTTAGACATCTAAAAATCCACAAGTTCCTCCTATATGACGTTCATGTTGAATTTGAGCCAAAAGTTGGTAAAATGAAGCAGTTCTCCCATATGCGCGCACAAATTGACAGGAGGGAAGATTTTTTTAAGCCCTAAATGTTTATCACGAGATAACTATACATAGGTGCCATCCATTATAAGACGCATAGTAGTTCTGATCTTCAATCGTTTTATTCACCCTTTTGATTTTTGCTGGTAGTGGGATTTATTGACAAATATGCTCCGCCAACGATATCAAGGGTAAAATTTCAAATTTTATAATACGTTTGTAGTGCTCCATTTTTTTCTTGAAGTATTTAAGTCATATATTCTTCTTATAATGGACGGGCGCGGCAAATCACGCTTTAATGGTCTAGTATGATTTATATGTTCTCCGGTGCACCAAGGTAGTCCGGGCTTTCAGAATTTAGATGTTATAAAATACAAATGCCTACTCATCTTAATAAGTGAGTTTTCAACTACTTACTAAGGATGGGGTCCGCCAAGCGCTACCATCAGCAAATATAGGTGCTCGATGTGATGATGAGGGGGGCATCGCCTACTACGTCCTTGCCAACCTTGACTCTGATTACAACTCAATTGTCTCGCCCATCTGTGGCATCATCGAATCTATCACCGTGGCGGAGCTCTGCTTTTAGCTGCCGAGTTTCGAGATGCGTCCCGATCTCCTCCAAGGAGGCTCGCAGTGTGCCGCCATGCATGCGTGGCAGACCCGACAAAGGAGATGGCCGTGACAGTGGAGCTCCTAGGTAAAGTCCTGGCGATGCAATGGTGGCCGGGACAACTATGGTGGGGCCGGCAACTACAACATGACCAGCCACGAACGACAATGGTAATGGTCCTAAGCCACGTTGCCCTTTTTTTTTTTTGAGGCAACACTGCTAAGCTTTATTGATAGAAAAAACACGTTTACAGGTACAAGATGAGTATCAGGAGGAACACCAAACCACAAATGGCGTCCCACATCAAGGGTGGTAGCAAACTTAGCAATGTTGTGAGCTTCAAAATTGTGGTTACGAAGCTCATGGATAAACACACACCCATCAAAAGATATCGACAGGTGCTTGACCTCTCTGATTATCGCTCCATGCCTTCCGTGAGTTTCAGAATTGATGTCTGAAATCACCAATTTACACTCTGATGATACCAAGCCACGTTACCATACACAAATGTTTGTTTGTTGAACTAGTTGAATGCCCGTGCGTTGCTACGGAACACACGCGGAGAAGACCGATGACGAATAAAATGCACCGAAATAGAAACTTGATTCATACATATATGTGTTCTCTTGCTCCTCACAACACAACTAAAAAATCTAAACAAAGAAGAACCTGCAAGTGAACAATCAAGCACCAGTGGCAAAAGATATCTAGCCCAGCGAAATTTCTTCAAGGAGTCGGTTCAACAAGGTACTATCCCCAGTCTCGAAAAATAGAAAGAGCATGATGAAGATAAATCCTCACCGATTTCGGTGTGATCGCACCAGCCAATAACATATTCAACAAGCCAAATGATGAATAACATTAAGAAGTGATGAATAATATCAGTCAAAAGAGTATCATGAAAATAAATCCTTACTAATTTCAGCGTGAAGACATCAGCCAAATGGTGAAATAAATCCGTTCCAACTCCACAGTAGCAGAGATGCAAAGAAAAATTAAAGACTACATGCTCATGTATATATATATACTCTATTCCTTCAATCCTCCTTTGCGAAGGTGCACACATATACTCTATTCCTTCAATCTTCCTTTGCAAAGGTGCACGGCGATACAAATGCCAGAAATGATGCACATCTGACCTGCGCTAATGGTAAACAATATAAGGGCCAACTTGCAGTATGGCTACATCAAACATCAGATATTAAAGATTTAAAAGAAAAACAATGGCAAGGTCAGAAATTCACTTTGGAACCCGAGCTCCTGGTCAAACAAAAAAATCGGAAAAAAATAGTAAAACATGTCAAAAAATTCTGAATTTTTTTAGTGATGAACATATATATGTTTTATACATACGTACCAATTTCTTGATAAAATAACATTTATCTGATCTGTACAAAAAAAAATCACTGGTCTGAACACATATTTTTTAAATCTCATTTTGTTCACTGGATTTGTCTTTTTTGCACAGAGCAGAATAAATATTATTTCATCACGAAATTTTACACGAATGTAAAAGACATGTATATGTTCGTCAACAATTTTTTTCAGAATTTTTTATAATTATTTACTATTTTTTCGATTTTTTACATGACCAGTAGCAGGTGAGCTCGGGAGCCAAAACTGCATTCAAGCTGCCAAGGTCTAGTTCTTAGTCAGAGAGGCATCCGACATGAATGGACGATATAAGTACAAATAACTATTGAGACTTATTAAGTCAATCTCACATTTATCAAATCAATTCTATGCAAATATTTCAGCAGAGCATATATATTTTTCATTAGGTTTGCAAAATAACAATGAAACCTGAGCAACTGACGAGACGGTTGTCAAACCTTGCGATGGACAGACGAATGACCAAACCTACCAAGGAGGGAAACGCTCAAACCTGCATTATAAAAGAACAGATCATGAACAGAGATAAGGCAGACAGGCCTGGCAGCGCACATGGTGAATGAAATGAACATAACCAATGAACCTCTTGGATGTAGGATTAACCTGCTGTTCCCAACAAACAAGTCATCCTGAGAGGTAATGCCAGCAGTAGGCAAGACCACAACAATACAAATTTATTGTCGTCATCATGAACTACTTTAGAAGAAAAATTATTGGTAGCAACTCAAGAGTTTGAATCAGTTTCTGCTATAAGGTACTCTGATTATATTCAACATGAATACTCTAGCATCCATGTTTAATGTTCAGATCCACTTTGCTAATCTTTCAAGAAAAAATGATATAAGAAGTTATCTTATAAAATGTAAGGGACAAGATAAAAGGCTGTGTAGGTCACCTGTGAGCAAAAATTCTCACTGTTTTCCACCGGAGGCATGTTTTACCTGAAGCAAGCTTTATATTATATTAGAAAATAAAACAATTGTGAGCCCATCTCAGTGGAATCCGAGAAAAAACACAATATAATATCTTTTTAGAGCAACCTCAAGAGTGATATGTCAAGGAAGGAACAAGTAGAAGATAAGAAGATGAGTATGTACAAAACATAACTTGAAGATTGAAAATTTACCGAGCGATGTTCAGGTATCATGGGTGTGTATTCAATTGCCAAAAAAGATTCATGTGCAGTAAAAAAGATGAAAATCAGGGCAAAAATAGAGAAGAAAACTTCTACTATTTCAAGCAGTTGATGATAGACATTGGCTTTTACTTCTGAATAGTGAAACCTCGCCTACAATAGAGCTCCACCTAGAGGAGCTTTAGTTCAGCATTATTCATGCTTTGATGTGAAAATATGAGAGCACATGGCAGATAAAATTCCCAATAATTCCACATTGTTTTAGCCCCTTTTATGTTTGCACAATTTACCATAGGATCAAAAGACACGTGCATTACGAAGAAGATTACTTAGCCTGAACACCTAGCATTGTATTCAATCAAGAAGCTCTGAAAGTTCCAATCTCTGAAACTCCCTTCAAATAAGATTAGGTACTTCTAAAGTTCGAACTTACACTTTTGTTCTCACATCTACTATACTTAGGTGTGCATGATAATCTTGTTGATCCAATTGGTTTATTAATAGGCATACAACATTATACACTTTCTGGACATTCACATGAATTTTTGTCTAAGGATTATAAGCAGCGAGTAATGTATTTGTCTATCACTACTAATGTCACCCCACAGAAAAGAAATGGGAGAAGAAACAGTGTTTTGAAGTTTTTTCACAGGGATTAGAGGAGATGCGCCATGAGTTATCATAGAATGGTGAAAACCATAAGCTTGGGGATGTGGAGAACAACCCCACTGGACCTACACACTCTCGGTTTGCACACGTCTAACTTCTGTTTTCTATCAATGCACTTTATCGCATGAACTTGGAGCGTCTTTTATTTGCTTGTTATGTTAGTTAGTTTTTGTGAGACCACCACACTATCATTTATATATGAGAGAGCTTACTGGAAGTTTGGGTTGAAATATCTTGCATGCTTTTATTGTATTGGGAAAATGGATGTCTAAGTTGATTTTAATGACACATATAGTTGCATGATTCATGAGCTTCTTATGAGTAATAATTTGCAAATGCTTTATCATGAGCTATCTTTTATTCATGTTTGGTGCTGTATGTTATTTCACCTTGTTTGACAGTAAAAGCTAAAACTATAACCACTTTCTCGAAATATTTTTTTTGTTAAAGCAAGGCATGCCAAAACCTGTTCATAAAACTATGTGAACAGGTGGTATCCACAATATTTTTTATAGCAATTATTATTTCAACAGTTCATCTACTAAAGATCCACTATTTGGCTGGAACAAACATGCCTAGTCCGTTAACCCCGCAATCCACTATTTGTAGTGCACTGCACTGCACTGAACCAACTATTTCATCACATAGCTAGCAAGCAAAATTGCGTCTGTCTGCAACTTAAGATCAGGTATCCCAAGAGACCCCATCAAAATTATACTTGTGGTTGACCATGGCACCTAACTAATAAGCTGGATGGGTTAACAGGTAACTGTAAGTAACTACAGATTACTTAGAAAAAGAGAAAAGATGGAGAACAAACCATATCATCCCAATTATCATTTTCTATTTTAAAAGCATGGATGCTAACAGTACTTTCAGTTCTAGAAAAGGAACTCTAAATATGCTCTGTCATGTTACTGGTTCTCCAAGATGAATTCCACAGTGAGTATGGATTCTAAAAGCTATCTACTGAGCATAAGACATGCTTAAAAATAGGTGAAACTAAAACTTATACATAAGAGGGCTGCAAGATCTCGTATTTAGCATACGAACATAAAGTGTTGGCAATAAAATTTTAGGCACGGTAATAATCCCAGTCCTAAAGAAAAACAAGAGGCTCTTTATTAATCTTTCACTCCATCCGCAAAACAATAAACATATATACAACTATCACTAAAATCAACCGAAAATACAGTTCCAATTTAATTTCTAGAGCTCCTGTCTAATTCTGAAGGCCATGTGATGACAAATTGTAGGGAAGCACATCCAGATAGCTTAAAAATGAGAGGTATGACCGTAAATGCGAACAGAGGCGCTGGTGGATGGATTCACCCACCATACGGGATTGCAGCCTCGAGACCGCGGCGAGGACTTGGAAGAACGCCATGGCCATAGAACTGCACGATGACGGGCGGCCTCTGGCGCACGGAGGGCGGCAGCCCGCGGGGCGGGAGACGGTGTGCGGGAGGTAGCCTGCGGCCGGGTCGCCGGTGCGGCGCAGGTGGAGGAGGTACGCGTGCTGGGGCCGCGAGCGACTGGAGGCTGGGGCGCAGGCGGAGCTTGAAGAAGATGTTGTAGATCTTCACGTCGACGCTTTGGCATGGCTCCCTCGCCGCCGACCCCCTCCTCACCGCTCAAATCCGCGCATCAGACAGACGGGCGTGGGGATGAGGATCCTCTCCACCATGAGGGGAAAGAGCGGCGGCAGCCAGCGCGTCCAATTCCTCACCAAACCTCGCCCTACTGGTTCCAGGCGATGGTGAGGGCAGGTCTTGCGTGCGGATTCTGGAGGTCGAGGCCGTGCGCCGCCGATCGCGAGGTAATAAAGGGGGTGGCTGCGCTGGTCAGAGGATGGGGAAGGGCTCCACCGATGGAGGCATAGGTGGCGATGTGCGATGATGAGGACCGCTTCGGAGGTGGGCTTGTGGGCGTGGATCACATCAATGGCGACCTCGAGGTAGCAACGAGAGGGGAGCTCCTCGACCTTGGAGCCGGGCTTGGCATGGATGGAGATGGCGCATAGTAGAGGCGCAGGAGGCAGCCGCCGGCTCCAGTGGGGCCCTTTTGGCCTTGCCTGCTCGAACTGGAGGGGCTGGGGGTTCGGTCGGGGAAGGAGAGAACGGGGCAGGGACAGGGGCGGGGTCAGGGGCGGTGGGGGGGCGGCGGCATCCGGGAGAGAGAGATTGCAGAGAGAAGATTGCAGGCGAGAGAAGATTGCGGGCGGTGGGACCGTGGGTGTTGGAGGAGCGCAGGAGCGGAACGCACATACGTGAGGGAGAGCGACGAAGGACGAAACGGACGCGGACGGCAGACTAAGGAACGAATGGTTCTTTTTTTTTTGAGAACTTCCTACCTTTATTAATTATTCAAAACAGATACAGGAAAGTTTAACCCATCAGGCGGGGTTTAGAAACCAGACATGGCGACCTTCAGGGAGGCTAGTAGCCAGCCTTGCCAATCTATGAGCCTCCGTGTTGGAGCTCCATCCCTCATGGCGGAAGGAAACTCCTCCTCGAAGTGAAGCCTCCGTCCTAATCTCCTGCAGGATTTGGCCGAAAACTCCCAGGTTTCGGCTCTGCAGGCCCTGCACCACTTCCATACAATCGGAAGCTATCATAATCTCTCCAAGGTGCAGATCGGCTGCTAGAGCCAGTGCTTCTCAGGCACGCTAGAGATTCTAGGCACCCAGGGTGTGTAATCCCCTGGAAAACCAATGCAGAAGCTCCCAGATACAGGCCAGCCGCCGAGCGGCAGACGACCCCCACGGCTCCTTTACATTCTGACTTGCCACAGCCCCATCCACATTGAGCTTGGAGCTTCCCGCCGGCGGGTGGTATCCATTTCTGTGTGCGCACTGTCGGACAGACAGCTCGTCCCACGACGACCTTCTTGGGTTGAGCCAAACCCAAGTCTTGGAGATAATTTTCCACGAATAGAGACGTGGTCATCGGGCTCTGAAAGATCTCCTCATGTATTGCCTTCCTCCGAGCGTGCCAGATAGCCCACAAGGTAATCAACATCTTCGTTAGGTCCTCCTTCTCCATTGTTCCATCATCGAAAAGAGCCATTGGCGCGCCGGATGGTTCCGTCGATAGACTAACATGCTCCACAATGACGGGGTCGCACAAAGCCCAGACGCACCTCGCCATTGTACACTCCAAAAGGGAGTGCCGCCAAGAATCCTGCTGGCCACACAGGGAGCAAGCGCTCGATGGTGCCATATGACGATGATGGCATACATCTCCAGTAGGCAATGCTTTGCGAGCCTCCATAAAAACATTCGAATCTTCGACGGGACCTTGACTTTCCATAACTTAGTCCACATCCGACCCTCGTCTGCTGAGTTGAGGACTGCTGCCCTGCCTTCTAACCAGTCCTCCCGAGTTTTCTTCGTCGAAGCCAAAAACCCGGTATGCCGATCGCACCGAGAAGAGACCCGTTTTCTCAAAGTGCCATGCCCAAAAATCACCTAGGATCCGTGTGCATAGCGGTTATATTTTTGACAACTTCAGCATCCCTGGGGAGAAACCATTCATCTACCTTTGCCGCGTTCCTGATGCAGAGGTGGTGTCGATAAACTCGCTCACCTTCCGGGGAGGTTCTTGCTTCCGCGGTGCAACCGCCCTAAGGCGTGCATCGCGAGGAAAGCCAATTCTGCACCCATGCGTCTGTTGTTTCTCATCCCAATTCGCTTGATCAGCCCTAGCTGCAGAGCATCATGCCCTCTAGGATAGGCCCGCCACACCTGCGATGGTGGGATCCCAAACTGGCAGTGAGAATGTCCGACGTAGGGAAATAAGCCGCCTTCAGAATCCGAGCGCTCAAAGACGTCGGTTCTGCAGTATCCGCCATGCTTGACGAGCTAGCAAGGCGAGGTTGAAAAGCTCGATATCACGAAAACCCAGTCCGCCTGCATACTTGGGTTGGGTCATGGTGTCCCACGACACCCAGCATGTGCGTCGCTTGCCCTCCTTGCTGCCCCACCAGAACTTCCGCAGCATTGAGTTGATATGTTCGCACAATCCTCTCTGTAGTTTAAAGCATGACATAGAATAAGTTGGAACCGCCTGGGCTACCGATTTTATCAAAATTTCCTTCCCTCCCACTGACAGAAGTTGTTCCAACCATCCCAACACTTTCTTCCAAACCTTATATTTCAAGTATTTGAAAGCTCCACTTTTTGATCTACCCACATCGGAAGGCATCCCGAGATACTTCTCATTAAGAGTTTCTCTTTGAACCTCCAATATGTCCTTGATCTCTTCTCTAAGACCCTCTGGACAGCCTTTGCTAAAGAAAATAGATGACTTGTCCATATTTATCCGTTGTCCTGAAGCATTACAATATTTCAGTAGCACATCATTTACCTCCAAAGCTCCTTCCCTACTCGCCTTGAAAAACAGCAGGCTATCATTTGCGAAGAGTAGATGGTTCACTGCCGGGGCAGTGGGCGCCACCATAATACCATTGAGTGCTGATGACTGACGGTGAGATTTTAAAAGGCACGAAAGGCCCTCTGCTGCCAACAAAAACAAGTACGGAGAGATCGGGTCTCCTTGTCGAATCCCCCTAGTAGGTCTGAATTCCTCCTGTGGCACTCCATTAAACAGAACGGAGAAAGAGACAGTTGTAATAAGTCTCATGATTAGCGCAACCCACGCTCTGCTGAACCCTAACTTCAGCATAATAGCCTCTAAGTACCTCCACTCCACATGATCATATGCCTTCCGCATATCTAGTTTCAGAGCCCCAAAACGATGCTTCTTTGCCTTGTTGCGCTTCATAAAATGGAGGCACTCATACGCTGTGATGATATTGTCCGTAATCAGTCTTCCAGGGACAAAGGCTGATTGCTCCTTGGACACGATCTCTGGCAGAACAACTTTGAGCCTATTGGCTGCCACCTTCGATGCTATCTTGTAAATCACATTACAAAGACTTATCGGTCGGAACTGACCAAGCTCTCGTGGGCTCGCCATCTTTGGAATTAAACAACAAAAGTTTGTTAATGCTGTCGGGGCTCTCCTCACCGTTGAGAACTCGTACTACTGCCAATGTTACCTCTTCCCCACACACATCCCAATTACGCTGGAAAAAGTGTGCCGGAAAGCCATCAGGTCCCGGCGACTTGTTGGATACATCTCAAAAAGCGCCTTCTTGATCTCCTTTTCATCAAACGGGGCGTCCAGCTGGTGGTTCAGTCGGTGCTCACCCTCTGTTGGACCACAGTGAGAACCTCCTCCATGCCCTCCACTCCCTCAGATGTATATAATTTGCTCATAAAAGTCCTTGGCCATGCGCCCAGCTCCTCCTCACTTGTAACTAGCGTACCATCAGGTTTAGGACAATTCTGTCACTCGGTTTCTTCTTTTTTCGCTGGCTGGCACGCAGATGAAAAAAATGAGTATTCTTGTCACCCTCAGCTAACCACTGAATTCTGGATCTTTGCCTCCACATTACTTCCTCCCGGTGTAGCACCTCAGCGAGTTGTTCCACCAATTTGAGTTCTACGTGTGATGGACCAATTCTGTCCGGCCGGCTCCGTAACTCTCCTATTCACGCTGGGGAGTGTGTGGATCTGATGACGAACACTCCCAAAAGTCTCCTTCCCCATCCAACTAGGGAAGCTGAGATGGACGACAACTTCCGTTGTAGATCCTGCATGGTACTGCTCCTATCCAGGCCCGTTCCATGACTGAGCAAGAATAGGCCGAGAAATCCTCGTGGTCCTCCCACATTACCTCGTATCGGAAGAGGGGATCTCCCCTCTGTTGTCGCTTTGCATCCGACGGGCACACCTCAACAAATTGGGAGGTGATCCGATGTCGCATTATGACGGCAGATGTTGCACTTCTGCTTGTGGGAAGCTGCGCAAGCCAAGATGTTGGAAGCTAGCGCACGATCAAGTCGCACTCGACAAATGTTACCCTCCTGCCACCTTCTTTTCAAAGGTCCATGGCACTCCCTTGTAGCCCAAATCACACAAGCCACAATATCCACGGCATCTCGGAACCCCTCTATCTGGCTCCAACTCCGTTCATTCACCCCCTCATGCTCTTCACGTCGGAGAACCTCGTTGAAGTCACCGATGCACAGCCAGGGGAGGTTATTCGAAGAACGGATAAACTTGAGCATATCCCACATCTTGTGGCGCTCGCTAACCTGGGCCTCACCATATACAGCTGTGAGACGCCAAGGATCTTGCCCCTGTTCCGACACAATCACATCAATATGATATTGGGAAAAGGGTAAAACTTCAATCTTTATTGAATCATTCCAAAACATTCCAATACCGCCACTGCGGCCGGAACTACTAACAGAAAAACCTTTATCGAAACCTAAGGAATGAGATAGACTTTCCACCCGTGTCTTGTGGAGTTGGGTTTCTACCACACACAACACCGATGGGGCATGACACTCCGCTAGAATACGGAGATCTCTCACTGCCGCAGCACTGCCTAAACCGCGGCAGTTCAGGCTTAAGACACTCATTGGGATGGGCGACCATCCGCATCGGAGGTCGCCGGAACAGTGTTGCTCATGTCCTTCTTTGGTGTCAAGTTCTTCTTGGGTCGTTTCTGCTCCCTAGCAGATGGTGTTGGTGGAGGGGTGCCCGTCCTGGGATTCAGACTCCTCAGGAGTTCCTCGATCGACAGTTCTGCTCCCGACCCAGCCATCGATCCAGATACCTCTCCTTTCTCCTTTGCCGCCGCCAAGCCTGATCCGATCTCGCAACCCAAGCCGCCACCTGCCAAGGCCGGGTGGGTGAACTAGTCACCCCCTTGATCAGCCCGAACAAGCAGCAAGCGCACGGGAAAACCAGACGGATTGGGGCGTGGTGGTAGGAAGAACTCTCGCCGGTGATCAGGATCGCCAGAGAGATAGGGAAACCCTCACGAATGGTTATTTTTAGATAGGAGAGATTAAGATCGTCTTTGTAGAAGGGTCGGGAGGGATAGGTGGCGCTTCCCCCTCTCTCGCTCCCGTCGCCCCCCCGTGGGCGACCGGAGCGTCCCCATCTCCTCCGGCCTAAGACCTCTCCCCTACCCTCCTCCCCCACCGCCGCCGCCGGCGGGAGCCACCGGGCTAGGCCTGTGTGGTGCTGGCGGCGGCGGATTTTCCTTTCCCCGCGCCTTAGCTGGGTCCGACGGGGCGGATCCCGGTCTGGCGGCGGTTGTATGTTGGTCGTTGCTTAGTCGATTCGCCATGTTCTTCATTTCTTTTCGTTTTGGGCGTTGTGTCTGCTGATGCCCCAGCTTGTGTGGTGTGTGTGTGGTGTTCTTGTATCGGTGGTTGTATGTTGGTCGTTGCTTTATTTATAAAGCGGGGGCGAAAGCCTGTTTCGTGGTAGATCGTCTTTGTATTGGTCCATTTGTCCCAGCCTGCTTGCTGTTCAGCAAGCCCATCGTAGCCGGGCCGGGCCGCAAGCCCATCGTAGCCGGGCCGCAAGCCCACCACGGACCTTGCGCCTCCTCGTTCATCGCTCCTCCTCCTCCTCTTCTCCCTTTCTCCATCCCGGTGACGCGTATGCGTGTAGCCGTCGAGGCAGAGATTCCGTCCCCCAGTACCACTCAAGTGTAGACGTCGGTCGGGGAAGGTCTTCGTGGAGGTCCATCCCGTTCTCCTCTGCTGGCCGCACCTCCATTCCACGGCGGCTCGCCCGGTGGCAGCAACACCCTACTTGCATTATCTACGGATGGCGACGGCGATCGATCCGCATCCACGAGGCAGCATCAGTTCGAACGCATCAACTGCTATGGGGCTTGGGCAAGTCCTGCTGCTGGTAAGCTCCTACTGCCCTAGCCTCTTCCCGCTCTCTGGATGAATAGCAGCAGCCAGACGGCCCAGACCACCTTCCAATCTTAAAGAACCGAAGTCTGGATCCTAATAGATGAACAGAGCAACGAATTTACTATCTAATTTTCCAGTCCACGATTTTTTCTACTCCACATTTCTTGCAAATCTGGTCGGAACAAAAAAAAGTCTTCTGAACTTGGGTTCAAACTAAGTATTCTTATTGATGTGCCGTTGATAAAAGTCTCTTTAATTGATAAAAACTTGCAACTCATCTGATGCTTGCTATGACCATAGATAGTTCACAGCGTTTGGGTTGTTTACTTTCGAATGTTTAGTACCATAAGATTATTTAGTTATAGTCATGCTTACACACACACAAAAAAAAATGTCATGAGTTCACTGTTGGATGAACCTGCAATTTTCTTAACTGGTTAGTGAAGCCGTTGTAGTTATCTGCAACTCGTATCTCATCTATCTATGGGCATGCTTATGTGAGTTCTTATTGGTAACTTCTGTTAAAAAAATGGATGTGTGTGCATATTAATATTCTGAGACCAAGTGGGATTGTTCCTATGTTATGTGTTCTTAGTGATACTGCTTGTTATGTATATCAAGGGGGAGGCAAAGATAAATGCTGTAGCTTTTAGTGTTTTCTCATTCTTTGTATTTTTTTTTTTTTGAGAAATCTCATTCTTTGTATTAAACTATGTATTCCATAGTTTTCTAAATTTGTTTCGATCTTGAAGCAACTATATGAAGGGGAAAAGCTACACTCTGTATTTGCAAATGATCTCCATTGTGGATTAAAACTTCCTGGGCTGTACCCATGGTCGTCTTCTTCCGCTCATCAAAGCTAATTCTTATACTTTCTGCAGGCTAAGATGTTTTCTCATTGCAACTCAGAAAGATAGAACAATGAAAAACAAAATGAAGTATGGTCATGCTACCATGGATTTTGTGTGAAGAATCGGGGACTTATATGTTATTAATCTTATATTTGGCGAGAAGCAGTGGAAGTGTTCTTCGTTACGAGAATGGCCATTCATGGAGATCCATTCCTTGTATCTGGTGCAAAGAGGGGGAGCTGCTGAAACACCAGGAAAGGTACAAACTACAGAGTAGTGCAGTATTCAGAACATTAAGTCATGAAGCAAAATGCATACCAAAATATACATTTCTTTCTGTCTAAACAGTACTTTGTGAGATCCATCGCTGCTGATCGAAAAATTAGAGAAAGACAGACAAATTTACTGGGAATAAAAACTATCTTTGACAGTTCCATGTAGCCACATTATTTTGTTGTGGTTAAATATAGTTTTCAGTTACTTCTTTCTAATGTTCATTAAAACATAGATTCTTTGTTGGCCACCAACAAATAACATATCATAAGATTGCTTACTTTGTAATAGTCAATGCTTGTACAAAATACACGTGCTGAGTTGCCTGTTGAATGGAGCCTGCAATTATCTCAGTTTATCAGTGAAGTTTTTGAAGTTATATACACCACACTATCTCATTTATCTAATGCTGACATATTCTACATAAGCCAATACCAAAATTTCAGCTTATAGATGCTAAAATTGTCAAATTTATTTCAATCCAGCAAAATAGTGTCTTTATTGTGTGAAATCAGTTGCATACTGGCACCTTTTGCCACGGCGAAAAGAGTTCATGTATTTTAGCACGTGCATAATTTGCATCTTTGTTTGAATATCTGTTATTTTGCTCAACATAAGGCTTCAGTTGGTTCAGCGTAAAATGAAACTTGGTGTCCTTTTGATTTCCGAATCGCAAACCCTAATTGCTGCATACATGTTCTTGGCTCTCTAATTATTATTTTATTCATTAGCAGTACACATCTGTAAGAAGTATCTAATGAAAACATATCCCCAACGGAAACATAGAAACCCAAATATAGATCAGTAGATGAGAACTGTCTTCCTAGATTAGGATCCAACTATCACATTTTTGCAAAAAGTCGCCCGCTTGATTGCTCAACATTTGCACAAACACTACACTGTGCTCTATCCTCTTAACATTGCCCCATGAACCATTGCACCCTTCAAACAGTAGCAGCATCATTTGTGGACAAAAACAAGGGGATGCGTCACCGCCATCCCAGATCTAGAGCCCTCTCTGTCCACGTAGCTTCATCGCTCCATGGCTATGAGCGATTCAGAGACAAGCAGTGGCTGGAAGGCTGGAAACGGCGAGACTCATCTTCTGCTGGCCATAGAGCGCGTGTCGGGTAGCCCTTTGCGATTCTGCCTGATCCAGGTCCTCCTTGACGTCTTCTTTCCCAATGCTGGTGTGCTCAAGTTCATGTTCATTCCAGTCACCTGCAGCTTTACCTGGACGGAATGACAGGGACGTGTGTTGATTTGCAGCCATGGTAACCATGTTCTTCGTGTTCCTGTCAAACGTTTCCTTTTTTTCCTTGCGAATAGTCGTGATGTAGGTCAAATGATTCCAATGTGTTTGTCCGGTCCTTCGTTTCTTGTATTTGACGCGAATGAGCATGCCTTTGTTTTTGTCCCGGTGATATCTGATTGTGGTCACGCTTAGAAAAATTCTTGTCATGGTGATATTTTCTGCAGTGCTTAAATGTATGGTTGCAATTCCTTGTTAAACTAGAAACACGTTGTCTGTAACATGTGGAATACGTAAAATTGGGTGGAACATGGAAAAAATCTTCGGAACAAAGAGAAATGTACCTATATATGATTTTATGATAATTGGCGTGAAAAGTGAATCCTTGTGTTTGTGGAACCTTCTACCTTGCCTTTTTGAAAATATATGTATCTCGTCATCAATTTATCTAAAATATTCATCAATATTAACAAGTTCGTCTGAAACTATTTACTACTTGGCTGAATATTTTTTGTGCTCGTTTCATTTGTTGTTTGAAACTGGCTTAGGAGAGATAAGGTGGGCAAAGAACACGTTCGATCCATCAGTATGTATGGGTGTTCTAGCATGGTGTCCTGTGCAAGTTTTACCAAGTGGTGTCTGCTTGCTTGGTCAGAGTTGTACATTTTGCACTTGATGACTTGTGTTCGGGCGTTTCCACCGTATGCTTTCTTCACATCTTTACCTTGTAGGTGGTTGATGGTTATTCTAGAGTTTCTGTTTTGTGGTCCTTCTGACAGCGGTAAAAAGGATCTCTACAGATTTCAAAATTCCATTTGTTTTCTTTTTTGTACTACTGTGTTTATAGAGCTGTATAATTTAGATTATTGCGTTCATGAATGGATATACAAGATAGAGTCGTCGCTCTTATGCTTTATAATGCAAAAGTTTTACCTGCTTGCTTTATGCAAAAGCTAAATTCTCCGCATGAAAACTTCTGGGCAGTTTTAATATCAAACTGAACTATATTCAAAAGCAGTATGTCTTGTCCAGTTTTGCATCTTATCTTCTCAGAAATTTGATTTTCTAGAAACTATCTTTGCCTTTTGTAGAAGTTTAACTATTTCCAATATACTCGTGGGCCTGAGGGAGCAGTACACAATGTTCTGGCGATAAAATTTTGGTCGCTCAAACTGTCAATATTTATCTATTATGTGGAATGATAATTATCAATCTATTCTGTGGCATCTCCTGTACTGCTTTGCTGCTGTTTACTTTCCAAACTTTTGGCTATAGAAGGGGCCGTATTCAACAAGAATAATAGTAGAGGCAAGTGTTGCGGAAATTCAAAGCTACACCCGAGCTCACATGCTCTTGTTTTTTTTTTGAAAAAAAAATAGTAAAACATTACGAAAAATTATGAAAACAATTGGAGACACGCGCATATGAGTTGTTCACATTCGTGCAAATTTTCGTAATGAAAAGACATTCCCTGTGCTCTGTGCAAAGAAAGACAAATTCAGTGTTTTCAAAAATGTGTTTTTAGATCTATTTTGACCACTTATTTTGTCTTTTTTGTACAGAGCACAGAAAATATCTTTTTATTCTGAAAATTTTCATGAATGTGAACAACTCATATGTGTGTGCCTTCAATTTTTTTCATAATGTTTTACTATTTTTTTATTGTCGTCGAAAATAACAGGATCATATGAGCTCGGGTGTAGAAACGCCGCTCCCGTGTTGTTGGCCATATCTCAATGCCATGTCATCTATAGCTGGAAAAAAGAGACTCTTTTTTTCTTGTCGTTGATTACCGAGGAGATAATTAAGTTCAGAATCTATAATATAAAATAGTAAAGAACAAAAATACTATTCGAGGATGTAGATTATTGTGGGATGGAGTGAGTATGTCACAAAATTTATACCATTAAATTCATATTCAAATAAAATTTGTAATGATATAATTTTTATAACAAATGACACGTGTATTATTGATCAAATTAGTTGTCAAAATGAAAATACGAAAAGGAGGATGATACATGCATAGGACGAAGCATCTTTGGTACTCACTATAGCTATTCCAGCACAGGCAGCAATCAAAGCGCTGGGGGCCACATAGCTGTCAAACCAGAGGCGAGTCATTTACCAGGCGCAGGTCGAATAGTTGCTTCACTTGATCACACAATTTATTTACGACCTACCACCACATGTGTAATTCAATGTAAGGTCTGTCACAGTACAAATTGAGCTGCCTGTGCTGGGCCTTACTGCTGCAATACCGGCCGAATGTGTAAATGTGTAACGCAAACAGGTTTTTGCATATGAGCAAGTGTAATCCAGCAAATGAAGTGGAGTAAAATCTTGTGCAGCAAATGATACGTTATTGCAGCTCACTGAACATGGACCAGGCGGGGTCGTCGCAATAAAGGGAACCTGTGCAATCACTCACACTCGTAGGCTAGCCCCATCTACTCCTTTAATAATAGATGCTCTCACAGTGCTAAATCTTGGCATATCTTATCATCTGAACCACGTCTCAGAAAGGAGCCACTCCCATTACTCCACGCAGAAAGCTCAAGAGATCGAGCAGAAGGCAGCCATGGACATCGCCTTAGGCGCCATGGGCTCCCTCCTGCCGAAGCTGGCCAAGCTGCTCAAGGATGAGTACAAGATGCAGACCAGCGTGAAGCGGGACGTTGAGGCTTTCTCCCGCGAGCTGGCGAGCATGCGAGCCGCCCTACGCAGGGTGGCCGAGGTGCCGAGGAACCAGCTCGACGAGGAGGTCAAGCTCTGGGCCGGCGACGTCCGTGAGCTGTCCTACGACACGGAGGACGTCGTCGACTCCCTCCTCGTGCGCGTCAAGGGATCCAAGACTGATGCCGACATGCACCTTTTCGAGGAGCTTGTCGGCAAAATGAAAAGCTTGTTCAAGAAGGGCAGGGCTCGCCGACAGATTGCCACCGCGATCAAGGACATCAAGGAGCAGGTCCAGGATGTGGCTGCCAGGCACGAGAGGTATGAAGCTAAAGGTGTTTTTGCTAATCTAGCTGCAGCCACAAAGATCACCGCCGTTGATCCTCTCCTGATGGCTATGTATGAGGACAAGCAAAGACTTGTTGGGATTGAAAACGCAAGGGATGAGCTAATTGAGAAGCTCAGTTTAGACGACGATGCATCCAAACAAGCCAAGATACTCTCTATTGTCGGATTTGGGGGATTGGGCAAGACAACTCTTGCTAAAGCAGTCTATGATGAGCTTCGCTCAAGTTTTGATTGTGCAGCTTTTGTGTCTGTGTCTCGGAGTCCTGACTTGAAGAAAGTTCTCAAAGACATCCTCTTTGAAGTTGACAAGGACAAGTATATGAGTTTGAGTGGGGCAACGCTGGATGAAATACAGCTCATCAACCAACTCAAGGAATCACTATTGACAAAGAGGTACATACCTACCCATCCCAAAGTTCCGAACCCAATTTATCTTCTCTTGTAGCGTAGCATGAATGGCGTAGATTTTCTTAAGCTCGTTACTACCTCCATTTAAAAAACCAAGGCGTAGATTTTAGTTAAATCTATCTGTTATCTATTATATATACTAAAATCACAATACATGGTCTAAAATAGAGACACCACGTTGAGTCACTTCATCCGAATTATTTTTGACAGTTAGATCTGAAATTAGTGGTTAGGATTTAATGAAACACTATTAATTGCGTAACACTTGTACCAGAGTTTGTATCAATTACTAAAGCAAATTACCGTAGCATACGACCAGATAAAACACGAGGCAAGTTGACCGGTTGGTGTTATTGTTTAGAATCACACGTATCTGCCTAGGACTCTAGCTGTGTCCAATTAGGCCGTCAAAAAAGCTGTGTCCAATTATTGCGTAAACTAGTAGCAGCTCGTGGCAGAACACAGCGAGGGGACTTTATGCACGTACGCATGAGTGTTATGTACATATATGACTTTGTGCACACGTGCGCACTAGAGAGCCAAGACGTAGACACTGCTAGGTGTGTATTTTTCTTTTGAGTTATTTCAAGGATTTGTTTGCTTGGTAGGGTTACATCATGTGATCTCTAGATATTTATGTCTTTGATTAATTTGTCCTTTTTCTTATATTGTGTGCTGCACATGAATGCTAATAAATTCAAATATTTGTGATGTGAATTTCATAGTTACTGTACATATATGACAAGAATAAATGTCTCTGATTCTGTAATATTGACAAAACATACAAACAAGAAACCGAAAAAAAAATATTTATACCCTTAACGGAGGGTGTACAATTACAAAAATTGTAATTTTTATAAATATAATCGATCTTTATTAAGTACTTAAGTGTTAGTATTGATGGACACAAGGATCCCATTGAATTAGAGATATAATCCATGGCATTAGTAGAGATTATTTAGATGAGGTCATACAATAAATTTAAGACATATTAAGCAAGGATTACGAGTCGACCTGTCGTAACTTGTCGCTGGGGTACCGACAAGTAGACAAGTCGTGACTAGTCACGACTAGTCATAGACTTGTCGATATGTAGTCTAGCTGTAAATACTGAAAATGTTGATGCCATGGTGAGTAGAGAGGAACCTGGGACTGTGGCATTTGCATCCAGTGGGCAGGGCCTCCACTTCTGTACGAGTTGGTGCAGCTACATGGGCTTGAGGCGAGGAGGGGAGGAGGCCAGGTGTGAGGCGGCGGTGGCGGCGGCAGCCAGGTGTCGGGCCGGCGGCCGGCGGCTAGGGAAGACGCGCTAGGGAGAGGCGAGGGGAATGCTCGATCTATTTCCTCGAGGCGGCTGGGCTGGGCGCGGGGTATTTAGGGTTCACGGGATGGGCCTTTTTCTTGTCGCTCGACTCACCTACATGGGCTTGTCGCGACTAGTCGTAGACAAGTTAAGTTGTCGATCGATAACTTTAACTTGTCGAGTCGTTCTCTGTTGTCGACATCCAGGTTGCGACAGGTAGACAAGCCGCTCGACAAGTCGCGATAAGTCGAGCGACACTTAATCCTTGATATTAAGATGTACTCCCTCCGATCCGTAAAAAGTGTCGCTCATTTTGTACTAAGTTAGTACAAACTTTATACTAGGTGAGTGACATTTTTTATGGATCGAAGGGAGTAGAAATTATCAGAAACCCGATTCGACATTGTTTCTGTTACATGACATAAAGAAATATATGTGATTCCCAGCGTAGATCATCTGGATTGAAGAGAATACCGAGGGTGTAAAAATACATCGAAATGGCACTTTTTGAAAAATCTAGCAAGAAATATTCGATCACAAATTATATGGTTTCAAACTTTGACGCAATTCTACTTAACATAATATTTTTGGTGGCCATAGAACCACCCTATTTATACTTACATACTTTTAGTATATATGAAACAATAAAAGTTACATACATGTTCAATACGCCAACGGTCATGTCGTCGCATTTGCGAGGGCCATCATGCTAGTGTCACTAAAAGCTAATTAAGTTTTGACTAAACTTGTCTGTCTTTTATTTAATGGAGTGAGTATTATTGCGTTCAATGTTTTGCTTATATAAGATTACTAGAAGAATACCCCGCTCGTTGTAGCGGGAATATCTTTAAAAAATATTATATAAATGAAATGGTTGTAAGACGCATGAAATATTTAATTTTCAAGATTCAGCCGATCAGAATAATCGAGACACGAAATTTAATTAGCGTGAAATTGTTGAATATTTGAGAACTAAATATTAGTGACATGGAAAATTATATGGTGAAAAAAGATGACATGGATAGGTTGCATGAAAGATTAATTATTGTTAGTGGAGATGACATAGATAATTGATTGGCTGAAATAGTGTGTGATGTGGATAGCTTGCATGTTGAGATAGAAAAATAATTAATGCACTTAGTGGGGTTTGCTTTATAAGAGGTATAAATATGGGCAAGCGTCGTGGCCAAATGGATGTTCACTCTAGCCACCATGTTTTGACTTTGTCGACTGACATGGGTTGGTTTAATTTTTTTGGTGTATGTGGTTGTGTTAAGTGTTAACCATAGAATGGAGTCGGTGGTATGTGTATAACGTGTGTCAATATGCAGACGTGTGGACGCGTTGAAATTGTGCAATTCCCAAGGTTGTATTTGAAACTAAGAATAGATATAAAGAGAACGAGTAACGGACTTTCAGCTGTCTTTTCAATGAAAATTTTGTGGAAGATACCTTACAACCAACACTTATTAAACGTCATAATTTGCAAACTTGAACTTTAAACATCAACCCTATATAGATTTATAAATAAAAGGTAAGGTTCGACCCGCATCTCCTTGCTTTAATAGGATATTTCTAATTGCATCCCATGAAACATATGATACATCTGCTCGGACCCTCCACAAGAAAAATATATACCTCACAAAGAAACACTATAAGATTTTTGAAATAGAAACATACAACCTAAGTCAAGAATAGCTCACAGATCTTGCTCGCATGGCATGCGTGTAATTAATCCAGATGGGGTGCCTCAACTATCATCAAATATAATCCAAACTTTTCGACCGTTCAATATAAATATGTGTTGTGCTAGCCATAAGAATCAAGTCTCGTTGTTTATTAGGCTGTGTCTAGCTCTTACAAGAGGTGATACAAATTTGGAGGATATGATGCGAAAACTCCAAAGTCAGCCCGAGCTTTGGTGGTCCACATATCCTTCCACCATCCAGACACCCGTTTCTTTGGCTAATATAATATCTCATGTTGTATTAACTTGTGTAAATAGCCAGAAGAATACATGTGCTTGAAATGCCAACCACTTTTATCGTAGGAATTCTTGCTCGTGAACACCCGTCGTCTCACCGTCTGGGCGACTATGTGCACCGGGCCAATATGGTTGGTAAGATGGAACAAAGATCAGGTCCGGTCCATGAACAAGATTTCATCCCACTTTATAAATAAAGCAACCATCGTCATACATAGTTCAAATTACAAAGGACCAAGTGCGAAAAAACAGTATAGTGACCTGTAACAAAGCAGGACGCGGTACAAGTATGCATAAAGTTTTGAAGAAATAGGCTGTGTTTGGTTCCAAAGTAATTTTGAAGTATTTCAGAAATATCACAGTTTTTAGAAATACCACAGTTTATAGTACTTTCATGTGTTTGGCCATATCTACAAACTGTGTTATTAATACCATAGTATCCGTAAGACCGTGGTATTTTCAAAATATTAGAAAATAGTAGGAAACCTATTTATTTATTTTTGCGAAAAGGACCCTGGTATTAGAAGAAACACCGAATAGTACAAAACACCTCAACAAAAACAAAAAAGTACAACAAAATCCTTGAGATGCCCTTCGTCCTCAACCTCCAGACCGTGTTGACGGCGCGCTAGCGCTGTCACTCCTCCCTGAGCAAGCCTAGCATTGTTGGTTGCGGACGGGAAGTGGCCGAACGGTTTTAGAAGACGGTTATTCCTTCTTGTTCGTCTTCAGGATGTGGGTTCATAAGACAACTGTAAGGACAAAATAAATTTTCAAATGCCTACTTACATCCACTTTTTTTATGGTTTTTTAACCCAGAATACTGCGCATTCAACAAAAAGATGCACCTTCGTCATATGCGTGCATTCGTCATATGCGTGCATCCGTACAAAATCATATTTTTTGGAACATCAAAACAACATTTTCAAATTCAAAAAGATGACCTCCATATCGCTACGCTTGGACTGAAAAAATTAAGAGAGAGTCCACGTTACATGGTTTTCAAAAAAAGAATTTACTTCAAAATTTTGTGAAAAAGTATACAGGTACAATGCATGTATAAAGTTTGGAAGAATTGTGCTATCACCGGCGAGCTGAACCAAAAAGACAAATGTGAAGACAAAATGAATTTTCAAAGCCATATTTTTTGGTAGCTTCAAATACCACGTATTTTTTAACAAGAAAATGCATATTTGTAGAATCAGCTTCATGTATTTATAAGAGAATAGAATAATGATGTTCATAATTATGTATTCTATCAACATGCAAGATTTATAACTCGCAAACACCTTATATTTTGAGCTGCACAAAAAGACAAAACTGAGAAATTTTGGAGGTTCAATTTTTTTTGAACTGTTGACTGCAGATCTTCACTTTTGCCATTTTTTACACAACCTGGAATGCAATATATTCCGAATAAAAATTTTGCACATTGAGAAAATACATCATTTCACTAGTAGCAAAAAGCTTATACCTAATTGCTTACTAGCGGCGGACCCAAAAAAGTAGTACGCTGCTAGGGCGCGCTGCTAGTAAGCGCCTACTGGCAGCGTGTGCAACAATAGGTCGCACAGATTAGTAGTAGCGCGCACCAACTAGCACACGCTAATAGTAACGCAGTACTAGCAGCGTACTAGTAAGAGGACACTCCATTAGTAAGTAGGTCCCAGCGTACCCCTTTGACAGAACATATTAGCAGCATACCATTGTAGTGCACGCCACGAGTAGTGACCTACCGGTAGGGTGGCATTTGTGACCCGCGCTACTAATAGACAATAGTCTCCTCCTTTCTTTTCTTTTATTCCATGGAAACACGTAAATACTCAGAAATTCATTTTAGAACCCGAGCTCACATGCTCCTACTCAAATAAAAAAATGGAAAAAATAGTGAAACATGTTAAAAAAATCTGAAATTATTTGAGGATGAACATATACATGTTTTATACATACGTGCCAAGTTTTGTGACGAAATGACATTTCTTCTGCTCTGTGCAAAAAATGAGAAAATCCTTGCTCGAAAACATACTTTTTAGATCTCATTTTGATTACTGGATTTGTCTTTTTTACACAGAGCAGAAAATTATTATTTGCTCACGAAATTTTACACGAATGTGAATAACATGTATATGTTCGTCACGGAATTTTTTCAGAATTTTGAAAAATAATTTACTATTTTTTCCGATTTAGTTAAGTTGCCAGGACTCGGGAGTCAAAACGCCTCTCCCGTAAATACTACATAGGCTACATATTTCTTGAATACAAAAAGCTGCCAAGTGAATCTCAAAGAAGAAAAAAAAGATCGTACGAGTCCAGCTCCAAAAACGTACAACCTGTGCATGAACTCAATTGTTTGTTTTTTATTCTCTCTTAAGTTGAGATCCACATCTTGCATCACCCGTACAGCCCCACAAAGCATTTGGATTTTGGACTAATAGAAGAGCACACGGATTGTATGCTTTCTTGAAGTAATACCAGCCATTGGATGGAGGTTAGATCGAGCCACGCAAAGACGCAACCTCACCAGCCGAGCGTCTTAGCTCCACTTGCACGCGCGACCCCATGCCGCTCGGCCCCGTTCTTGAGGAACAACATCGATCGCCTTCCGCGTCGGCTCCGACGGCCACGTCTGTTGAAATTAATCCAAACATACTATAGTAAGATGAGTTAATTAGGTAAGTGCATATGTGAGTCCTAGTTGTATTGGACGTGAGTTGCTTTGAGTACTAGTTCTAGTACTATAGTACTAGTCGGTTTAGGAGTTTGTCCGTGTCAGTTTACTTCGATGGCCCATGTATATATACATGGGTGTGTGCGTGAGTTGATTGTACCGTGAGATTTGACCCAGAAAACAAGAAAATAAAGAGAGATTTAGAGGGCGCGATACGTACCAAATTTTTCATGTCGTGCCTTCATCTAGTTTGATGTGATCGATCCTGTGGACGAATCCCAACAACATCAAGAAGTCGGCGACGTATGTGCTCGGGTCACCGACAAGCAGCGCGTCCCCCGTGCCCGCCCCTCAGTCGTCGATGGCCAGAACGCGCATGCGCCGGTCGTTGCTGGCGCCACCGCGGAACGGCGTCCGGGCTGGAGAAGCAGCCGTGTCCGGCTCCGCCGTCGAACATGAACTTTCTCTCCAGCAGGCAGAAGATCTTTAGCTGAGCTTGTCGGCGTCCATTGGTATTGAGCATCCGTCGGCATCGCCTCGGGCTCCTCTTTCTCTTGAGCCGCAGCTCGTCGGAGCTGCTCTGCTTCGACACCTCAATCTCAGCGGGTGTACACCTCCTACCACCGTGCCTCCGCCCACCTCCGCCGCCGTGACCATGCCTCCTACCACCGTGTTGCACGAGCTCCGACCCCGCGCCGCCGACATAGCACGCCCAGGCCACCAGCGACCCGACGAGCGATGTTGCCGTCTTTTTTTTTAAATCCTGAAAATGATATTAGTAGCGTGTGTAAATAGAAGAACGCTTTTTTTCCGGTAACTATTAGTAGTGGCAGCATGTGAGTCAGGGGCGCGCGACCAAGCTGCTAGCAGCGTGCCAAAAATGCACACCGTCAGTACGAGTTAGTAGTGAGGTATTACTAGCTAGCAGCGGCCGGGGCCGCTGTTAGTAGGCTAAATAGACACGCTGCTATTTAGCTTTTCCCCTACTAGTGTTTTCTACATTTATATATTTTCAGATTAGTTTTTTGAAACTTTAAAATATAGTTTCCAAATTCTTTAAAAACTGAGCTAGATGTAGCCCGGACTACAAAACGCCGCTTTTTCTAAGGGGTGCTAGCCACCATCCTCCTCCTAATGTGATGCTTCGCGAAGCAATAATTCTTGAGTATTCTAAGCGGTACATGATGGGCCAGTTGGAGGACGAGAACCGGAAAAAGTCAAATCGTACAGGTCTGGTTGCGCATCACACGACCTATGCCAACCATTTCAATTAAATGACATACAGTACGTACAATTTATATTACGTATTATATTTGAATTTCTAACGCAGCTGCAAATTTAGCATTAATTACACCACAATCGACCACAACCACTCATTCACGTCGGTGGCTCCAAAAGCAAACGAGACCAGGCCCTATTTGTCCGCACTCTTATGATGAGACTATTATCCTTTTTCTATTGTGGGGTAGTGTTTGGATATTAGTCCCTAGAATACTTGATCTTGCTTGCAACTTTGTTACTAATATCCAAACACTACCCATATGATGAGCAATATAAAGGGAAAATCCCACAAAGTTATTTAATCGTGTCTAAGTTTGTTACATGCAGGCAAAATCCATGATATTAATAACTTCTATTGACCACAAAACGTATTAAGTTGTAAAATGAACTAATTTACATATGCATGCGTTTGGCTCTCATGGCTTTCCTTTGTCATGTTTTGTATTTCCTTATGTTACATGTCACCATTCTTTTTCATTGGTCTTTCTATCATTGAGATAACTTTCGTACTTTTCTCCTTTGTAGGTACTTAATAGTTGTTGATGATATATGGGATGTAAGTGCATGGAAAACAATCAAATATGCTCTGATGAGTAGTAAACATGGAAGTAGAATAATCACTACTACCCGCAATGTCAATGTCTCTAGAGAATGTTGCTCTCATAATGATGAAATGGTTTATAACATGAAACCTCTCTCTGATGGCGACTCTGAAAGACTCTTCTATAACAGAATATTCCCAGGAGATAATATGTGTCCTCCAGAGTTACGGGAAGTATCGATGGCTATCTTGAAGAAATGTGCTGGGGTGCCATTGGCCATTATTACTCTAGCCAGTCATCTGGCTAGTAATCAACGAATAAAACCCATTACTGAATGGTATGTTTTGCTCAACTCCATTGGTAGTGGACTTACAAAAAAGAGATACTAATTTGGAGGAGATGAGGAGGATATTATCTTTCAGCTACTATGACCTCCCTTCTTATCTGAAGACTTGTCTATTATATTTGAGTATTTTCCCGGAAGATCATCATATTCAGAGAGACCGGTTGATAAGAAGATGGATTGCTGAAGGTTTCATCCAAGGTGATAACTTATTTGAGCTTGGGGTGAGTTATTTCAATGAACTTATCAACAGAAGCATGATAGAGCCTACATATTTTGATTTTGAAGGCAATCCAGAAGGTTGTTGTGTGCATGATATAATGCTCGATCTCATTTGTGACCTAGCTAGTGAAGAAAACTTTGTCACAATAATGGATACTATCAAGGTAGACACGCCTTTCAAAAGAAAGGTCCGCAGGTTGTCCGTCCAAAAGGTCGAGCTCACAAACACTCAACTAGCTACCAGTAGCATCTCTCACGTGAGATCCTTCACCATTTTTAGTCCTGCTATTAATCAGATGCTTCCTCTATCAAGATTTGAAGTTTTACGTGTGTTGGACCTAGAAGATTGCAATCTTGAGGAAAATGGTCATATTGACCTTAGTTGTGTTGGTGATTTATTGCACCTGAGATACCTCGGACTAAGGAATACAGGACTCCGTAAGATCCCAGAGGAAATAAGAAAGCTACTGTTTTTAGAGACTTTGGACTTGGAAGGGGTACATAAGGATGCAAAAGAACTGCCGGCCAGTGTTGTCCAGCTGAGAAATCTGATGTTCCTATATCTTAATGCGGGTATATATCTGCCAGTAGGATATAAGAATCTGACTTCCCTCCAAGAGCTACGCAAACCAAAGTTTACACAAGATGCTGATCCGGAAGAGCTGGGCTACCTGACCGAGCTGAGGGTGTTGCAGTTTTGTTTGCCATCAGAGTATCCTCCAGAGAAACTTCTTATTCTGTTGAAGTCGTTAGACAAACTGCAAAAACTGCAGACTCTATATATTGTATCTTCTGATGGCAAGAAAATTGATAACTTGGGCGACTGGGTGCCCTCTTCAATACAACTCCGTAGCCTTGACTTGGAGGGGTGGTACGAGACGATGCCGACAAGGATTAGCTCTTCATCGCTTCCCGTTCTCTACTGTTTGGATATACATGTCCATCACGTGCGACTTGAGGACATTCAGGTCCTTGGGACTCTGCCTGCTCTTCGTATTGTTTGTGTGCTGTCTGACGAGGACACGTCCACGAAAGAAGAGCGTGAAACAGAAAGGTCATTCATGCTCAGCGCTGATGCGTTCCCTCGTGCGATACGGTGCTCGTTCCCAAATGTTTTATTTTCTCCCTATATGTTTCCACGAGGAGCTATGCCCAAGGTTCAGCACCTTGAGTTCGGCTTCCTTGTGTCGGACATACTCAGTGGTGGGGACTGGGACATGTGCATAAGGAACCTCCCTTCGCTCAAGATTGTATGGATTATGCTTTATGGTGCGGAAAAAAACAGCGAGAGGTATAGTGAAGCGGGGGATGCTGTAAAGAGAGCGGTGGCCGACCATCCCAACCGACCCAGAGCATATGTCGAGTAGGGGCCCACGTGGTAAAGAGGTACGTACAGTTTTCACCCACGCAAACGTGATATGAAGTTATGACCTTTATTATTTATCTGATTTTCGTTTCTGCATGCCATTTGCGCAGGGGAGATCAAATGCCGTCCCCATCGGCTTTCCTTCTTCACCGTGGCATCCAAGCACTTTCCTGCGCTCTTAATTCATATTTCATTTGACGCCAAGATGAAGTTATCTGCTCCTTTATGTTTGTATACTCTGTTGTTCTTCCGTCAGTCCAAGAACGAAGCTTCAGTTTACTTCTGCCAGCTACTTGAGTAGTACCAGCTGCTCATGATCAGTTCTCCTTAATTTCTTCCGGGCTTGTTCGGTTTCTTACTTTTCGATGGGGATTGACCAGGAATGGAGTGGATTAAATCCCAAGTAAGTCAAAATCCCCTCCAACCCCCTTCAATCCACCCCAATCCACTTGGTGTGGGGATTAGCCGAACATGGCCTCCATGTGTTTTCGGAGGAGCTTTATTTTGTGATGTGTTTCTAGTTTGTACAGGATTTCTTATTATTACGCTGCTGCCTTCTATCGTGCAGCTTCCAGACTCGTTTTCCCTTTCTTGAAATCAATAAAATAAACTCGGCTTTCCGTTTGTTAATTTCATTGGATCGATGATTCATTCACATTTTATATCTAGCTAGTGCTACCTCTTGTTTTTTTCATCGGCAGTGAGCTGCTGGGCTGGTATGTTCGCTTTTAATTCAGTGTACTCTCTTGTGTATTACTGAAACTACTTGAGGTCGGCAATACTTCTCCCACGCGACCGCGTTATATGCCTTTGAATCTGGTCTCTTGCATGTAATAAGACTTCTTTTGTTAATTAAGGAGGAAACTTTGGACTGCATATGGCCTTTTTCATGCTTGCTGTTCTGATAGTTGACACTTTCTGGTATGTCAATAAAAAGATGGAACGAAGCTTCAGTTCACGTCTATCAGATGATTGAGTAGTACTAGTACCTGGATCACGATCAGTTCTCCAAGAAAAAATCAGATGCTTGAGTAGTACTAGTACCTGGATCACGTCTATCAGCTGTTCTTTGAACCATTGTTTATCTCCAAAGACAGCCGTTTGGTTCTTGTGTCTTGTACGTGTTTAAGATATAAATGGCGTAGCCGTTGTATGCCTCTTGTTCTGTTCCTTTGTAATTTTTGCTCGGTCTGCATATACACGGCAGGGCCGGTGAGAGATGAGATTTAGTCGCCAAGCAAAATTGATACGATCTGTATGATCAGACATGAAACCCTGGGTAAATATTTCGATACCTTCCACTAGGTTAAATATGCTCCCTTTCCCTAGAGCCTGTTCCGACATCGGCACCCCAAGCCCAATTCGTATTTGCGCCATGGACATGCTGAAGTAGTATGGACATGGATTTAGGCTAGGAGCTCGCCGAATCGGGAAGACGAGCGTACCAATTCGGATTTATCAGAGCGAAGAGGAAATGTTTTCAGGATGACAAGTAAACTCGCGCGAAGGAGAGATCTAAGTTGGTTCGAAGAGAGGAAGGTAGCTTAATTTCAGTTTATAAAATTTCCTTCGACACTCGGTTTCAGATTCTGAATCTAGCTAGTACGCACTAAACTAATATGTTTGTTTATTGATTAATTCAGCCTAGTCTGCTCCATAGTCTACTTGAGTTCTGAACAAATGTTTATCGACAATGTTATAGGCGTCTGATTATTGTCCTGTGTGTTTTGCGATATTTGAATGAGGTACTCGATTAGATGCCTCATCCTTGGTTCTTTTTTACGAGCTATGTATGCATACGGCTGGGCCGGTGAGAGATTAGACGAAGCAAAATCAAAATTATGTTGTGTCTCTGCTGAGTGCCACGAAAAAAACACACAGCATATTCGTGGTCGCCGAGAGTTAATTAGCGGGAACCGTCAAAATACACAAGGATAGACCGGTTTTTCTGCACCGACGAGTGCGACTTGCTTTTCCCTATGGCGATCCTCCACTCCCTCCCCTCGGCGGTCTCCGATCATGCGCCTCTCATCCTTGCAGGCTCGGCGAACTTCCCGAGATCACGAGCTTTCCGCTTTGAGGCCTTTTGGACACGCATGGACGGTTTTCAGGAGGTCGTCAACTCTGCTTGGGAAAGACCGGTCACCACAACAAGTGCTATCCGACGCCTCCACGTCAAGCTCTCCCGGGTGGCTAAGGACCTAAAGAAATGGCACAAGAAGAATTTTAGTGATCTACGCATGCAGATGGCAGTGGCAAAGGAGGTCATAGGAAGACTGGAAACGCACGATACGTCGGCGTAGACCAGAATGTCGTCGGCGGCCGCTGGCGTAGCATCGTCGGCGTTTCGGCCCGTCGGCGTACCCACCCGGCCGTCGGCGTATGTGTATCCCGTCGGCGTACGTGATAGTGGGACCCACAAGACGGCATCCGTCCGTTCCGTCAGTGCAATGCCGTCGGCGTATGAGTGCCGATTATTTTTATTTTTATTTTTTTTGAACTTTTTTAATTTTTTATTTGTATTTCGAAATTTTCAACTAGTCACATACTTAATTCTTAATTGCACATTTAATTATATGTCAAAGTACCCTGGTCAAACTTCTGTTCGGTCAGCCATCCTCAGATTGTTCCAGCCCAAGCACGCTTAACTTTTGAGTTCCTTCCAAACTAGCTTCCAAATGAGAAATTAGAACTTACTGATATTAGTACCATATCAATCATATTAACCCTCGGTTATAATGTAATACTTTTCGTTGTTTAAATTTTAAAAATTTGTTTTAGTAAAGTAACAATGATTATGTAATAGTATATTTCGAATAAATAATAATAAAATGAATTTTACTTTATTATTTTCCTTTTATATTTAATATGGAATAATTCATATCTTTAAATCCGTAAATCGAAATTTGACAAATTAAATACCTAAATCGATTAGAAAAATGAGAAAAATTCAAATAATTCATCCATATCATCTTTTGCATCACAAAAACATTGATAGTTATAGGAAATTGGAAAAATACTCAAAAAATGAAATCCATTTTTATTTTTTTAGTGTCAAAACAGACTTTTTTTGTGAAGCAGCTACCAAAACGGCTCACCGAAAGAGGAACATCCAAATAGATAGAAAATAGTAGACCATCTTATAAGTTCATTTAACCTTGGGTTTGGATATAAAATCATACTTGGGTATTTCAAATATTTCAGATAAGTTCCTGTCGATTTTGCTGGAAGTGGGTCTGATTTGAACTACGAGTGTCGCATAGTTTGGTCATGATTTTTTGAAAAAATCACTTTTAGATCTAAAATATATACTTTCTTTAGTGATTTTTGATGGTTTTTGTTGGATCAAAGTTACGGTTAGGTTTAGGTTTATCGTTAGGGTTTACGGTCTCGGTTTCGGGCTAGAATTAGACATAACTAATTCAAAAAATCAAAAAAAAATGGAAAACCTTCACATGGCATCTTTTTATGTGACCTACCACCTGGAAAAAATTATAAACATGAGTTATGAAGATTTTAAAAAAAAAAACCTTTATAGAAATGAGCTACGAGGTACAAAGATGTATGGTTATCGACTGAAATGAGCTAGGGTATAACATTTAACATAGCAAAAAATGTCGGAATGAGACAATATTTGACACACTGGTGTATCTTGGTTGTAGAATAGTATTGACTAAGCGATTTAGGGTTTTCGTTGAATAAAAAACCCATTTTTCATTTTTTTAGTGTCAAAACAGGCTTTTTTGTGAAGCACCTATCAAAACGGCTCACCGAAAGAGGAATATCCAAATATATAGAAAATAGTAGACCATCTTATAGTGCACTTAACCTTGGGTTTGGATATAAAAACATACTTGGGTATTTCAAACATTTCAGATAAGTTCCTGCCGATTTCATAAGAAGTGGGTCTGATTTAAACTACGAGTGCCGCATAGTTTGGTCATGATTTTTGAAAAAACACTTTTAGATCTAAAATGTATACTTTCTTTAGATATTTTTGACGGTTTTTGTTGCATCAAAGTTACGGTTAGGTTTAGTTTTGTCGTTAGGGTTTACGGTTTCGGTTTCGGTCTAGGGTTAGACATAACTAATTAAAAAAAATCAGAAAAATGGAAAACCTTCAGATGGCATCCTTTTATGTGACCTACCACCTGTAAAAAATTATAAACATGAGTTATGGAGGTTTTTATAATAAAACCTTCACAGAAATGAGTTACGAGGTACAAAGATGTATGGTTTTCGACTGAAATGAGTTAGGGTGTAACATTTAACATAGCAAAAAATGTCGGAATGAGGCAATATTTTACACACTGGTGTATCTTTGTTGTAGAATAGTATTGATTAAGGGGTTTAGGGTTTTCGTTGAATAAAAAACCCATTTTTCATTTTTTTAATGTCAAAACAGGCTTTTTTTTAGAAGCAGCTACCAAAACGGTTCACTGAAAGAGGAACATCCAAATAGATAGAAAATAGTAGACCATCTTATAAGTGCATTTAACCTTGGGTTTGGATATAAAAACATACTTGGTATTTCAAACATTTCAGATAAGTTCCTGCCGATTTCGCTGGAAGTGGTCTGATTTGAACTACGAGTGCCGCATAGTTTGGTCATAATTTTTTTAAAAAATCACTTTTAGATCCAAAATGTATACTTTCTTTAGAGATCTTTAACGGTTTTTGTTGGATCGAAGTTACGGTTAGTTTTAGGTTTATCGTTAGGGTTTACGGTCTCGGTTTCGGGTTAGGGTTAGACAAAACTAATTCAAAAAAAAAAATCAAAAAAATGGAAAATCTTCACATGGCATCCTTTTATGTGACCTACCACCTGGAAAAAATGATAAACTGGAGTTTTGACAAATATTTCAAAAAAATGCTTCACAAAAAGGTTTATCATCTATAGACATGTATAACTTTCGCGTCAAATGACCAAGTTATGGCCATCCCCATGCCATAGTTGTTGGGAATATGCCCTAGAGGCAATAATAAAATGATTTATTAGCATATTCATGTTTATGATAATAGTTTATTATCCATGCTATAATTGTATTAACCGGAAACATAATACATGTGTGGAATATAAACACCAGGTGTCCCTAGTAAGCCTCTACCGGACTAGTTCGTTAGTCAAGAGATGGTTAGCGTTTCCTAACCATGGACTTGTTACAGTCACTTGATAACGGAGTCATATCATTAGGAGTAATGATGTGATGGACAAGACCCGATAATAAAGAGTTGCAATTGATCATGTCACACAAGTTTCATTGCCAACGCTTTTAGTATGCCAAGTATAGTTTCCTTAGACCATGAGATTATGTCACTCCCGTTTACCGGAGGAATACTTTGTGGACATCAAACGTCACTTCGTAACTGGGTGATTATAAAGGTGGCTTTCAGGTATCTCCGATGGTATTTGTTGGGTGACATGAATCAAGACTGGGATTTGTCCTTCCTTGTGACGGAGTAGATATCTCTGGGCCCTCTCGGTAATATAGCATCAAGAAAGGTTGCAACCATGTGATTAAGTGTTAATCACGGAGATCCTATATTATGGACGAGTAAAGAGAATTTGCCAGGTAACGAGATGAAACTAGATATGGGGATATCGACGATCGAATCTCGGGCAAATTAAATATCGGTGAGACAAAGGGAATCGTATATGAGATTAAGAATCTCCGGCATCGTGGTTCAATCGATAAGGAACTTCGTTGAATATGTAGGAGTCAATATGGGCATCCCGGTCCCGCTATTGATTATTGATATGATCATGTCTGCATGTTCTCGAACCCGTAGGGTCACACACTTAACGCTCCGATGTAGCTAGGGTTAGCGATGAGATAATTGATGGTATGAACGAATGGTGATTCGGAGTCTCGGATGGGATCCCGGACATCACGAGGAGTTCCGGAGTGGTCCAGAGAATAAGATTCATATAAGGAAAGTGGTTTCCGGAGGTATCGAAAAGGTTCGGGAATTTATCGGTAAAGTACCGGAATATTCTAGAAGGTTCTAGAGGAGTCTAGAAGTGGGGTCCAAAAGTGTTTGGGGCCCACATGGGATAAAGGGGTGGTGGACTGGCCTAAAGGGCCAGCCGCACCACCAAGGGCACCTAGGCCCATGCGGGCTAGGGCAAAGCCCAAGAGGGGGCCGGCCAAACCCTAGGGGGGCTTGGGGGCCAAGACACCCAGCCGCCAGCCCTAGGGGAGGCTTGGGGCGCACCCCCCCTGGCCACCTATATAAGGAGGGGCTGGGGAGGGCTGCCGCACCTAAGTTGCTCCTCCCCAAGCCGCCGCCCCCATCTCTCCCTTGGCTGCCGTGCGCTCATCTCTCTCCTCGGAGGGCTGCCGCACTCCACCTCTCTTTTGGCGCCACCTCTCCCGTAGGGCTGCCGCCATCCTCTCCACCATAGCCGCACCACCCTAGTGTAGGGCTGCTGCTGCGCCTCCTCCTCTCCCTCTCCCTCTCACATGGCTTGGCGAAGCCCTGTCGGACGGAGCACTACACCATCAACGCCACCATAACCGTCGTGGTGCCGAGATCCATCTAGCCATCTCCACCTTGCTTGCGGGATCAAGAAGGCGGAGATCTACATCGAGCCGTACGTGTGGATACCGCGGAGGTGCTACCCCTTGTGGCACTTCGTCGGATTGGACTTCGAGGAAATACATCTCCTGACGACTAGATGAGTCTAGTTGCGGGGATCGACTAGCCAACCCCTGCACCGACAAAACGCGTTTGTTGATCTTCAAGGGTAAGAGATTGGATCTCATCTTCGCTACCTCCATCTAGTAGATCTAGATCCTTGGGGTTTATTCCGCCTGTTGCGTAGGAAATTTTTTTGTTTTCTATGCTGCAACCCCTTCAGTGGTATCAGAGCCTAGATCTATTCGTAGATGTTGGTGCGATTAGAACACAAGTGTTGTGGGCGTTGATATTTTATGTTGCTACCTTCTCGCGTGCACTTTGCGTCTTTGCGGTATTGTGAGATGAAGCGGCCCGGACCAACCTTACTCGTACACGCACGAGAGACCGGTTCCACGACTGACATGCAACTTGTTTTGCATAAGTGGCTGGCGGGTGTCTGTTTCTCTTGCTTTAGTGAAGATGCAATTTTCAATGGAAGGCCTTTCAAAAGGATGAGTAAATAAGCAACTACTATATCACCGTTGTGGTTTTTGCGTAGATTAGAACGGTTCTATCTCGTTGACCCAAGCCACGTAAAAATTGCATAAACAAAGTAGAGGACGTCTAACTTGTTTTTGCAGAGGGGTCATGTGATGTGGTATGGCCAATATGTGATTTGTGATAATGTATGCAATGATCATGTTTGTAATCTTTCGCGACTTGCATGTCGTCGAGTACGGCAACCGGCAGGAGCCATATGGTTGTCTTTTATTTTATGTGACCTGCGTGTCATTGAATCACCATGTAATTGCTTTACTTTATTGCTAAGAGTAGCATTAGTTGTAGTTGCAATAGTTGGTGGACAACCATGGTGATGGCGCCACGATGATGGAGATCATGCCGGTGCTTTGGAGATGGAGATCAAAGGCACAAGAAGAAAGGCCATATCATATCACAATTATGAATTGCATGTGATGTTAATCCTTTTATGCACCTTATTGTTATGCTTAGATGTGATCGCGACGGTAGCATGATAAGGTGATCTCTCATGTTAATATCAAGATGTGTTCTTCCCTAGTATGCACCGTTGCGAAAGTTCGTCGTTTTGAGACACCACGTGATGATCGGGTGTGATAGATTCAACGTTCACATACAACGGGTGTAAGCCAGATTTACACACGCGAAAATACTACGGTTTCTTTGACGAGCCTAGCATGTACAGACATGGCCTCGGAACACAAGAGCCGAAAGGCTAAACACGAGTCATATGGATGATATGATCAACATGGTGATGTTCACCTTTGAAGCTACATCATCTCACGTGATGATCGGTTGTGGTGTAGTGGATTTGGATCGTGTGTCACTAAACAACCAGAGAGATGTTGAGTTTAGTGGGAGTTCATTAAGATGAACTAAAATTATCATAAACAAAAGTCCAGATGTCTTTGCAAAAATCCTTGTAGATCATGGTCGACTACGGTAGTCTGTTCGTTGCTGAATACTGCGTCTCGATGGGTCATTTTGTTAAGTGGTACCTGTATTTGAAAGAAGTCCTACACACCCATGATCAGCTCTACGTGCTAGAAAAACCAATAGGAGATAAACCCAAAGATTTCTGCAAGCTGTGAAGAGTACATGGAGTGGTTTTGAACCACCTACTTGAAAGTCAAGTGGATGATGTGCACCTTCATGAATTCTGACCTAAGTAAACAATTCAAAGAACTTGATTGCAATGGAGATTGTTGATGAGCTGAAAAATAGTTTTTCAGCACAAGTTAGAATTGTAAGGTTCGAATGTCTAAACGGTTTTCTTTCACTCAAGATGGAAGAGAACACTTGCTTGGAACAACACCTGAGGATAATGCATGAGATACATCATCGTCTAGTGCTTGTTTGGAACCACGAGATGAATGACGGTTTCGCGATAGATGGGGTGATACGCTAGCTTCTCCCAGCTTCAAGAATTGTGTCGGAGACTAGGTCATGGGAAGGGATTTGATCACTTTCTGTGAGTTTGTGTCTCGGCTGCGTCATGTCAAAGTGGAACCCATAGCAAGAGAAGTTGACAAGGCAGAAAGTATATATTGATATACATGTTATAAGTGTTTAAGTCCAAATTGCAATTGTGGCGGTTCCGATAAGTATTTGATACTCATTCTGTTTTATGAAAACAGAACCTGCTGCTTGAGATTTGCATAAAGGATATGGGAAGACGTTGTGGAATAATGGCAATCAAGGAGTTGATGCTGGCAACGATCTGTCTCTACATTTATCGTTTTGATTAAAGGATTTGAATAAGTTTTGTAATCGAATTAAGTGTGATTTTGATTAGTGTGTCTTGCTTATGTGAGACGGTTATTCATGTTAAAGACAATGGTTGTTCTATTTTCATGAGTGATCCTTTTTGGAAATCACAAGTTTCGATTATAAGTGTATTATTCTTATTATAATCTAAATGATAAATTGGTTGAACATTTATAAAATATGTGACATACTAAAATATCCAAAACTTAATAATGACAATTGTTTTGGTCGTGCTAAATATTGAATAAACATTTTGATGTTTTATCAATACGCCTTATTGAAGGAGTATGACTAAAATGCCACCCTTTGGAAGAGTGCCATGAATTGCCGAAATAAACACAAGTGTTGGTTGTATTTTCAGCAAATGTTGGATGTCATTATTTTGTGTACTCCATCATAAATGATTAAATAGGTGTATTTATTTGAGTTATGATATTTGATGAGATCAAATAAATTTCTGGAGTTTAGGATATTAAGTTAACAAGAAAATTGAGTCTTTATGATTTGATCAAAAGAGACAAAATATTTGAGTTATATGTTAGTATGCGGACTTGTGAGAAGTGTTATCACAAATTACAATATTTAGAATATTTTCAAAGGAGTTTGATATGTCCTAAGATATTGTAATCACACACTATTTGATATTGTGTGGTCTCAAAGAAGGGTTTTATTTCGGGGGTTTAATAATAGCATTTAGATTTATTTGATAAACACTCTGTTTTAAATAAGGATCTATTTAATGATTTGCATTTCGCATATGAGTTATGTGAAACAGTGGTTTCATTAATTATGAGATAATTAGAGACTATTGCGAATAATGTTGTAGTATATTCATAAGTATGACTATGAATGTGATTCCACAATATGAGACTAAAAGGGGCAAACCAATTTGTTGGTTGTGCTAAGTATTTTAGTGGTTTATCGTGAAAAGGTTTCATTGATAAAAGAATTGATGGAATAAATGGAAAAGCTAAACCTTGCTTGTTTATGTATCAAGTGGCACATATGTAAAGTGCTATGTTGGTTAAAACTTGACACATAAAGGAATTGATGATGGTGATCATTGAATTTCGGTTTAGCTTGTCTAAAGAAAAGTAGGATTCAAGAATATAAAATTTTGTCAGGTTACAAAATAATATTCATGATTTACTTGTCATGTTTGAGAAACAAGACATACCTACGAAACTACAAAGAAGAAATAGAAACCTTAAATACGAAAGTGACTAAGAGTCATCCTATGTTAAGTTTAAATCACAAAGTAATTGTTGCTTGATTTTGTGAAAGTGATGTTTCACATATTTATTCCTCAAAAGGTGTTTTGTAGAGAATAAATAAAACTTAAAGCTAGTAGAGTACTAGCGTTTCGTATAAAGAGTTCTCGATATTAATAGTTAATTAAGAATTTTGGAGGTGTCCAAAATATCGAGAAATTACACGAGTGTGATCTAATTAAGATATGTGGCGACATATGTTAAGTTAGAGCAGAAACTATTTTCCATGATCAAAATATGTGGTGACATATGTTTGAGTGGGAGCTAGTTAAATCATGGTCAAATATAGAGATAACATATTTCTGAGTGGGAGCCAAAGTGGTTTCACAATTTAATATGTGTATGGTGTATATTTGAGTGGGAGTTTACAACATCTTGTTTGTGTGAAATGGAGATTTCATAAATGTTGTAAATAAGTCAGGAACCAAAACGCATAACTTATGAAGTTAGTTTGAACGTCAAATATCCATGGAGATGGATGTATCTATGGAGGATAGATATGTTTGATAAAGCATTATGTCATGATGTTTAACCTAAGTAAGATTTTGAAGGAGTTCAAAATAAAACAAGAGAAGAAAGGTTCATCTGCTTGTGAGAAATAGGTGAAACATTGAGTTGATAACTCAGTACAAAATGATGGTTGGAGGATATGTTAGAATTCGCTATGAATCGTTCATAGGACTAAACATATAAGAACCATGTGTTTGTATTTGACGATATATGACCCAAGTTCTTGGTTAGAAGAACATGTTAAATGAGGAGTCATTTTTCCATGGAGTTGAGATAATAGAATCTAGAGATTGGTAGACTTGGTTGAAGTCATAAAACCAAACTAGATTGGGGATCTCATGATAGCAGAAGCGCAGCGAAAGCATGATCGAAAATATCGAAGTGACATGATAGCACTATCGATTTGTGAGTCTACAACATATAGGAGTATATGATTAATTCAAGGATTAAAAGATATAATATTAAGGTTTGAGAAATTTTGTTTCAAGACTGAGTGAGTTCCGGGTGCACATGCTATGAGAAAGTCCTCTTGACTGATCATACGTCATGTAGGCATAAAAGGGAAACGAAAATCTCACTCTCTAACCAAATATATTATATTCATCATATGATGATATGAGAATTATCATGTGATGATAATAGGTTTATCATGAGATGATAAAGTAATGTCAAATTAGGTGACATTGACGTTTTGCAAAGAACATAAAGAACTGTATAGTACAGAGCACGGACAGAACCTCTTCCACGAGCAAACATGATCAGCACTGAGACTCCATGAGTGTTAGACACCATGAGTGTTGGATCGAGAAAATGTAAACTAGATTATTGACTCTAGTGCAAGTGGGAGACTGTTGGGAATATGCCCTAGAGGCAATAATAAAATGATTTATTAGCATATTCATGTTTATGATAATAGTTTATTATCCATGCTATAATTGTATTAACCGGAAACATAATACATGTGTGGAATATAAACACCAGGTGTCCCTAGTAAGCCTCTACCGGACTAGTTCGTTAGTCAAGAGATGGTTAGCGTTTCCTAACCATGGACTTGTTACAGTCACTTGATAACGGAGTCATATCATTAGGAGTAATGATGTGATGGAATGAGTTAGGGTTGTAACATTTAACATAGCAAAAAATGTCGGAATGAGGCAATATTTTACACACTGGTGTATCTTTGTTGTAGAATAGTATTGATTAAGGGGTTTAGGGTTTTCGTTGAATAAAAAACCCATTTTTCATTTTTTTTAATGTCAAAACAGGCTTTTTTTGAGAAGCAGCTACCAAAACGGTTCACTGAAAGAGGAACATCCAAATAGATAGAAAATAGTAGACCATCTTATAAGTGCATTTAACCTTGGGTTTGGATATAAAAACATACTTGGTATTTCAAACATTTCAGATAAGTTCCTGCCGATTTCGCTGGAAGTGGTCTGATTTGAACTACGAGTGCCGCATAGTTTGGTCATAATTTTTTTAAAAAATCACTTTTAGATCCAAAATGTATACTTTCTTTAGAGATCTTTAACGGTTTTGTTGGATCGAAGTTACGGTTAGTTTTAGGTTTATCGTTAGGGTTTACGGTCTCGGTTTCGGGTTAGGGTTAGACAAAACTAATTCAAAAAAAATCAAAAAAATGGAAAACCTTCACATGGCATCCTTTTATGTGACCTACCACCTGGAAAAAATGACAAACTGGAGTTTTGACAAATATTTCAAAAAAATGCTTCACAAAAGGTTTATCATCTATAGACATGTATAACTTTCGCGTCAAATGACCAAGTTATGGCCATCCCCATGCCATAGTTGTTGGGAATATGCCCTAGAGGCAATAATAAAATGATTTATTAGCATATTCATGTTTATGATAATAGTTTATTATCCATGCTATAATTGTATTAACCGGAAACATAATACATGTGTGGAATATAAACACCAGGTGTCCCTAGTAAGCCTCTACCGGACTAGTTCGTTAGTCAAGAGATGGTTAGCGTTTCCTAACCATGGACTTGTTACAGTCACTTGATAACGGAGTCATATCATTAGGAGTAATGATGTGATGGACAAGACCCGATAATAAAGAGTTGCATTTGATCATGTCACACAAGTTTCATTGCCAACGCTTTTAGTATGCCAAGTATAGTTTCCTTAGACCATGAGATTATGTCACTCCCGTTTACCGGAGGAATACTTTATGGACATCAAACGTCACTTCGTAACTGGGTGATTATAAAGGTGGCTTTCAGGTATCTCCGATGGTATTTGTTGGGTGACATGAATCAAGACTGGGATTTGTCCTTCCTTGTGACGGAAAAGATATCTCTGGGCCCTCTCGGTAATATAGCATCAAGAAAGGTTGCAACCATGTGATTAAGTGTTAATCACGGAGATCCTATATTATGGACGAGTAAAGAGAATTTGCCAGGTAACGAGATGAAACTAGATATGGGGATATCGACGATCGAATCTCGGGCAAATTAAATATCGGTGAGACAAAGGGAATCGTATATGAGATTAAGAATCTCCGGCATCGTGGTTCAATCGATAAGGAACTTCGTTGAATATGTAGGAGTCAATATGGGCATCCCGGTCCCGCTATTGATTATTGATATGATCATGTCTGCATGTTCTCGAACCCGTAGGGTCACACACTTAACGCTCCGATGTAGCTAGGGTTAGCGATGAGATAATTGATGGTATGAACGAATGGTGATTCGGAGTCTCGGATGGGATCCCGGACATCACGAGGAGTTCCGGAGTGGTCCGGAGAATAAGATTCATATAAGGAAAGTGGTTTCCGGAGGTATCGAAAAGCTTCGGGAATTTATCGGTAAAGTACCGGAATATTCTAGAAGGTTCTAGAGGAGTCTAGAAGTGGGGTCCAAAAGTGTTGGGGCCCACATGGGATAAAGGGGTGGTGGACTGGCCTAAAGGGCCAGCCGCACCACCAAGGGCACCTAGGCCCATGCGGGCTAGGGCAAAGCCCAAGAGGGGGCCGGCCAAACCCTAGGGGAGGCTTGGGGGCCAAGACACCCAGCCGCCAGCCCTAGGGGAGGCTTGGGGCGCACCCCCCCTGGCCGCCTATATAAGGAGGGGCTGGGGAGGGCTGCCGCACCTAAGTTGCTCCTCCCCAAGCCGCCGCCCCCCTCTCTCCCTTGGCTGCCGTGCGCCATCTCTCTCCCCGGAGGGCTGCCGCACTCCACCTCTCTTTTGGCGCCACCTCTCCCGTAGGGCTGCCGCCATCCTCTCCACCATAGCCGCACCACCCTAGTGTAGGGCTGCTGCTGCGCCTCCTCCTCTCCCTCTCCCTCTCACATGGCTTGGCGAAGCCCTGTCGGACGGAGCACTACACCATCAACGCCACCATAACCGTCGTGGTGCCGAGATCCATCTAGCCATCTCCACCTTGCTTCCGGGATCAAGAAGGCGGAGATCTACATCGAGCCGTACGTGTGGATACCGCGGAGGTGCTACCCCTTGTGGCACTTCGTCGGATTGGACTTCGAGGAAATACATCTCCTCGCGACTAGATGAGTCTAGTTGCGGGGATCGACTAGCCAACCCCTACACCGACAAAACGCGTTTGTTGATCTTCAAGGGTAAGAGATTGGATCTCATCTTCGCTACCTCCATCTAGTAGATCTAGTTCCTTGGGGTTTGTTCCGCCTGTTGCGTAGGAATTTTTTTGTTTTCTATGCTGCGACCCCTTCAATAGTTTGTGATAATGTGTCCATACTTGACACATAGGGGTGTCTTGGTATGGAAAACATTATTACCAAAAACAATTTCCAAATATATTTGTAAATATCATTTTCCATTTTTTAAGTGTCAAAAATGACTTTTTAATTAAGCAAGTACCAAACATATGTTTCAAAATGTCATGTGCATGGTGAAAAAGATTTTATGGATGTCATATTTGGATTCCTCTCATTTTTCTAATCGATTTAGACATTTAATTTGTTAAATTTCGATTTACGGATTTAAAGATATGAATTATTTCATATTAAATGGAAAATAGAAAAAAGTAGATGCCGACGGCCGCCGTCGGCGTCTAAATTCAAACATACGCCGACGGCAAGGCCGTCGGCGTCTCAACGTAGCGAGACGGCCGTCCCCGCTCCGTCACGGCGGGCGTTTGTACGCCGACGGCCTTCGGTACGCCGACGGCTGCCGTCGGCGTAGATATTCATACGCCGACGGGTATTCATACGCCGACGGCTGCCGTCGGCGTAGATATTCATACGCCGACGGGTATTCATACGCCGACGGCCTGGATCACGGCTGCCCTAGCTCGGGTTGTACACCGACGGCCACGACATTTGGCCGTAGGCGTATCACCCGGCCGTCGGTGTCGTGTGCATTTCCCGTAGTGAGAGGAGGTGCGCCCCTTGACTGCCCACGAGCCTGGCCTCCGGGGCTCTTTGCGTGCGAGGATTCAGGGTATAGCCTCCATCATCAAAATCCGCATCCGGCAGCGAGCTAGGCTAACCAACATTCGCCTCGGCGACCTAAACTCGAGGCTGTTTCACATGCATGCAAACGGAAGGAGACGCAAGAACTTCATCCAAAATCTGCGTACGGATAGCGGCTTGGCGATCACACATGAGGAGAAGCAGGAGGCACTGCACTCGCACTTCCGCGAGTTTCTTGGCACGGCTGTGCCAAGAACGGCTGCGCTGCATTGGGACTCCCATGGCTACGTCGCTCGGGACCTCTCGGCTCTTGAGGCCCCCTTCCTCATGGAGGAGCTCAAGTCTGCAGTTTTTGACCTTCCAATGGAAAAAGCGCCGGGCCCGGATGGCTTCATCGGTTTATTCTTTCGGCATTGTTGGGACACGATCAGCGGGGATCTCCTTGCTGCCATGACGCAGCTGGCTGAGCAAGGTGATGGAGGTGCACGGCTCCTAAACTCAGCGAACATTGTGCTAATCCCCAAGAAGTCTGACGCGGAGCGGGTGAATGATTTTCGCCCCATCAGCCTCATTCATAGCGTCTCAAAAATAATGTCAAAGATGATGGCTTCGCGCATTGCTCCTCTTCTACCGGACCTTGTCTCCGCCACTCAGTCTGCCTTCATCAAGAAGAGATGTATACATGATAGCTTCCTACATGTTCAGAATCTCTTTCGGGAACTACACCGGGAGAAGACACCGGGTTTCTTCCTCAAGCTCGACATCACGAAGGCTTTTGACTCGGTCAGTTGGCCATACCTCATTGAGCTGCTTGGGGTCCTCGGGTTTGGACCTCGCTGGATTCGCTGGATTTGCTTGTTGCTATTGATGACGTGAAACCACACGTTCGTTGGGAGACCCCAAGAGGAAGGTATGATGTAGTGCAGCAGCAGTTTTCCCTCAGTAAGAAACCAAGGTTATCAATCCAGGAGGAATTAGAAAGTGCTCAGAAGGTTGCCAGCTGCAAGTGCGGCGCAACACCAGTGCTGACGTGAAACCTGCACACAACACAATCAAACTACTTTGACCCAACGAAACAGGAAGGTTGTCAATCTCCCCGGCTTGCTGAAAAACAAAGGATTAAACGTATGGTGTGAAAAATGTATGTAAATGCAAAAGGTGGACAGCGAGCAAATGATGAAAGAAAGTGGTGTAAACGGTGCTCGTTTCAGTGTAAAAGAATGGACCGGGGTCCACAGTTCACTAGAGGTGTCTCTCCATAAAAGATAACTAACATGTTGGGTAAACAAATTACAGCTGGACAATTGACAAATAGAGAACGCATGACAATGCAAGTATATGACAAGATGATTACTATGAGATTTAATTGGGCATTACAACAGGATACATAGACCGTTATCCAACAGCATCTATGACTAATAATCCACCGCCAGGTTAACATCCGTGTCCCCCGTTGGTATTAAGTTGCAAGCAATAGATAATTGCATTAAGCAAAGTGTGTAATGTAAACAATACAAATGACCTTGGACATAGCATTGCTGTTTTATCCCTAGTAGCAACAGCACATCCACAACCTTAGATGTTCCCGTCACTCACCCAGATTACCGAAGGCATGAACCCACTATCGAGCATAAATACTCCCTCTTGGAGTTAAGAGCATCTACTTGGCCAAAGCATCTACTAATAACGGAGAGCATGCAAGATCATAAATAACATATAAAGATAGATTGATAATCGACTTGACCATAGTATCAATATTCATCGGATCCCAACAAACACAACATGTAGCATTACAATAAGATGATCTTGATCATGTGGGGCAGCTCACAGGATCTAAACATGATAGCACAAAGGAGAGAGACTACCATCTAGATACTGCTGTGGACCCGTAGTCCAAAGATGAACTACTCACGCATCACTCCGGAGGCAGGCATGGTGGTGTAGAGCCCTCCGGTGATGATCTCCCCTCCGGCAGGATGCCGGGAAGAGCTTCAGGAACCCTCCCGAGTAGGGTTTGACGACGGCGGCGCCTCTGGAACTTTTCGTGGAAAATAACTCGGGTACTTAGGGTTTTCAGGACAGGAGGATTATATAGACGAAGGGGCGCCGTCGGAGGGCACCCGAGGGGGCCACACCACCCCTCAGCGCGGCCAGAGGTGGGGCCGCGCCGAGCCCTGGTGAGGGCGCCCTCTGGCGCCTCTCCGGCTCTCCTTCGGTCTCCGTGATTGTCTCGGTGAAATATTTACGCCCATTGATTTTTGTCCAATTCCGAGAATATTTCCTTAAGTACTTTTCTGAAACAGAAAAACAGCAAAAAACAGGAACTGGCACTGTGGCATCTTGTTAATAGGTTAGTGCCAGAAAATGTATAAAAATGATATAAAGTGTATGCAAAACATGTAACAACAGGCATAATAACAACATGGAACATCAAAAATTATAGATACGTTTGCAACATATCAGCATCCCCAAGCTTAGTTCCTACTCGTCCTCGAGTAGGTAAAACGATAAAAACAAAATAATTTTTGAGGTGACATGCTACCACACAATCTTGATCAAATAATAGTGTAAGGCACATGTGTTTGAATGAAGTGATCCAAGTCAATGGCTTATAGTTTGCTACTAACTAAGCAATGAGTAAGCAACTGAATCATAAGAGCAAAACTTTTCATGAATAGTACCTTAGAGACTTGAATCCAAAAGTGTTGCAGTACAAGAGTTAACTCACAAAGCAATAATCTCTAAGTAAAAGGCATTTGACCAACACAAAGGAAGATTTTAGTTTCAGCAATTCCTTCAACCTCAACATATTTATCTCATGGATAATATCAATACAAAGCAATATAATAAGTCAAATATACTATCAAATAACAATTGCTATACCAAGGTTGACACTAGTGTTGCTTGTGGAAGATACAAGGAAGTAGGAAAACTGACTCAACATAAAAGTAAAAGAAAGGCCCTTCACAGAGGGAAGCAGAGATTAGTCATGCACTACTAGGAAACTAGCTATAGGTGGATAGCTATTCTGTGGCGCACCAAAGTTGACGTGCGCCATAGAATATATTCTGTGGCGCATCTCTGGAGGTGCGCCACAGAAATACTTTCCTTTTTGTGGCGCATATACAAGAGGTGCGCCACTGAAATGTGTTATTCTGTGGCGCACGAGTGTACATGCGCCACAGAAAACGAGTGGGCCCCACAACCCACGGCTGTATTGCATCCTACCACACCTTTTCTGTGGCGCATGGCGACGGATGCGCCACAAACAAATTTTTTTCTGTGGCGCAGCTGCACCTATGCGCCACAGAAATAGGGGTGGGCCCCGGCACAAAAAATTGAGGGAGCCATTTGTGTGGCGCATCCAGCGGCGTGCGCCACAGATGCGCCACAGAACTCTCCTGTGCAGAAATTCAAAAGTGTGGCAGCATATGAATTTTAGTATTATACATACTAAAGATGTCTATTCTTTCTTTAAAAATATTAACAAATATGTGTGTGTTCTTTCTTTAAATTTAACCAAAACATTTTTTTTGAAAAGAAAAAAATATCATTAAAAAGAATAACAAATATGTGTGTGTTCTTTCTTTAAATTTAACCATTTTTTTTGTATTATACCTACTAAAGGTGTCTATTCTTTCTTTAAAATATTAACAAATATGTGTGTGTTCTTTCTTTAAATTTAACCAAAACTTTATTTTTTGAAAAGAAAAAAATATCATTAAAAAGAATAACAAATATGTGTGTGTTCTTTCTTTAAATTTAGCCAATTTTTTTGTATTATACATACTAAAGATGTCTATTCTTTCTTTAAAAATATTAACAAATATGTGTGTGTTCTTTCTTTAAATTTAACCAAAACTTTATTTTTTGAAAAGAAAAAAAATATCATTAAAAAGAATAACAAATATGTGTGTGTTCTTTCTTTAAATTTAACCAATTTTTTTTGTATTATACCTACTAAAGGTGTCTATTCTTTCTTTAAAAATATTAACAAATATGTGTGTGTTCTTTCTTTAAATTTAACCAAAACTTTATTTTTTGAAAAGAAAAAAAATATCATTAAAAAGAATAACAAATATGTGTGTGTTCTTTCTTTAAATTTAACCAATTTTTTTGTATTATACCTACTAAAGGTGTCTATTCTTTCTTTAAAAATATTAACAAATATGTGTGTGTTCTTTCTTTAAATTTAACCAAAACTTTATTTCTGAAAAGAAAAAAATATCATTAAAAATAATAACAAATATGTGTGTGTTCTTTCTTTAAATTTAACCAATTTTTTTTGTATTATACATACTAAAGATGTCTATTCTTTCTTTAAAAATATTAACAAATATGTGTGTGTTCTTTCTTTAAATTTAACCAAAACTTTTTTTTTTGAAAAGAAAAAAATATCATTAAAAGAATAACAAATATGTGTGTGTTCTTTCTTTAAATTTAACCAATTTTTTGTATTATACCTACTAAAGGTGTCTATTCTTTCTTTAAAAATATTAACAAATATGTGTGTGTTCTTTCATTAAATTTAACCAAAACTTTATTTTTTGAAAAGAAAAAAAATATCGCGCATTTCTGTGGCGCACCCCTCCAACAGTGCGCCACAGAATCTTTCGTTTCTGTGGCGCACCCTTCCCGCGGTGCGCCACAGAATGCTATCGCGCCCACTTACATGTGGGTCCGCCAACGCGCCTCCCTCACATCGCGAAAACGGCTAAGTCCCAAATTTTCGCGCGCTCGAGACGACCACCACCGCGTCCTCGCCGCCGGCAGCTCCCGCCCGCGCGCTCGACGACCACCGCACGTCCTCGCCGCCACTCCACCGCGCTCGACCTGCCCCGCCACTGACGGCCAGGAGCACCTCCACCGCCACGCCCGCACCGCCCCTGCCCGAACTGCACACTCGGCCCCCGCGTGGCGCCGCCGACGAAGACCTCCCACCCTCGCACCTCCCTTCCCTCCACACCGGCGACGACCTCTACACCGCGCTCGACAACCTCCTCCCTCCCTCCCCTCCCCGAGGTGCTTCCTTTCCCCCTCCTCCCTCCCCTACCGAACTGCTGCACCCAAGGTGTTTGTAGAAATTCCCCTACCGAACTGCTGCACCCAAGTTGTTTTGCTGTTTGATTTCTGTTGTTGATTGCTAGTAGCGTTGCTGATAATTGCTTTTAGTGCTGGTTGCTGTTAGTTGAGATGAAAAAATTGAGATGAAAAAAATGTTAGTGCATGCAGTAGATGTTTAGGTTAGTGCTAGGTGCTTGATATATGTTGTTATATGGAAAAATGCAGTAGATGTTTAGGTTAGTGCATAGTTGCTAGTTCTAGGTTAGTGCATAGTTGCTTGCTGTTAGTGCTAGGTTAGTGCTAGTGCTAGGTTAGTGCTAGTGCTATTGGTACTTTTTTTGTTGCTTGCTACTGCCACTATGTTGCTTGCTTGCTCTAGTTGCTTGCTGCATAGTTGCTAATGCTCTAGTTGCTTGATGCATAGTTGCTAATGCTTTTCTTGTAAAAAAATTGCTACTGCCACTATGTTAATTGCTATGGTGTACTACTGCCACTATGTTAATTGCTAAATCATGGTTTTGTTAATTTATTGCAGCGCCACGAGGAGCACCTCCACCACGCCGATCTTGGACCCGAGCCTCCCTTCCCTACCCGAGGTAGTTCCTCTCTCCCTCGATGTGGATGTGGATGTGGTGATGTATATGTGCATGAGGATATGTGTCCACGACCATCGTGTCGTGGTTGTTGTGCTCCGACCATCGTGTCGTGGAGATTGTTGTGGTTGTTTGTGCTCCGACCATCGTGTCGTGGAGATGCCGGCCGGAGATGTGGATTTTTTGTGAAATGCTTGCAGGTACCCCGAGAGGCCCTTGAGATTGCCGGAACGTTGATTAACTTCCATTCCGGCAAATTCGGGTACTCCATATGTCCCTTTTTTAGCAAAGGTCATGCCGAAATTTTTCGTGAATTTTGGCATGACTCTGCTAAAAAAGGGACATATGGGGTATTGCGACTAATGCATGGGCCGGGGTATCCTAGTACTTAATTAATTGATTTTTTTCTTATATTTCTGTTGTACTAACTTTTTGTCTTTTTTTAATTAAGTGCAAACATGTCGGACTCCGCGGGACCTTCTAAGAAGATGAGCGTCGAAGAAATAGCTAGAGACGCCAACAAGTCGTTCTGGGAAGCGTCCCAAGAGTTGGAGGAGGCCGCCGCCGCCGGAGCTGCTAGTGGCGACCGTGCTGACGATGAGCAAGACGCCCTGGAGGGCGACGACGCTGAAACCACCGATGGAGCTGCTAGTGGCGGCCATGAGGATGACACCACTGATGGCGGCGACCACACGGATGGTGGTGTCGACCCGACCGCTCCGAAGCAGAATAAGGAAAGGAGGGATAGGACACCTCAAGTGCTCGCCAACGTCACAGACCATTTCACCGAGGTCACGCCAAGTGGCCTACCAGTGGCGCCTAAGGCCACTGCCAAAGGGTACAGCATGCAACTAGGGTGCATCCTCCGGGAAAGCGTGTCCATCAACACGAAGGACATCAGAAGCACGACCAATAAGGCTTTGCGCGACGTCCTCCTCCAGAAGCTTCACCAACGGTACACGTTCCCAGAGCCGTTCAACAAAAAGGTGGACAGTTTAGCCATCTCAAAGATGAGCACCGCCTTGAGCAGCTGGAAACACCGGGTGAAGCGGAAGATTGAGAAGGGTCTCAGCTGGCAGGAGATAAAAGCCAAAGAGCCGATGCTCGACCAAGAAGAGTTCGAGGAATTCAAGTTGTTCTTAAGAACTGAGGAGGCTAAAAAATGGACCAAGTGGGGGAAGGACATGCGGGAGCAAAACATAGGTAACCACCATTGTGGAAGCGGCGGTTACCGAGGAAAGAAGCCCATTTGGGACAAGGAGGATGCCGAGTATGCACGTCTCGGAAAAGAGAACCCGTGGGAAAAAATCACGGACGAGCAGACGAGGTTCTTTGTCCGGTCCCGCTACTATCTGGACATGACCACGGGGGAATTTGTTACCGACGATACCGCCGTGAAGGATTTTGAGAAGTATCTGGTAAGGAATTTAATTACCGTGGATATCTCAAAGTCCATTGCGTTGATCTAGTTAGATAACGAAGCCAAATAAATTAATGCCTAATTTGTCTGCAGGAGGCAGAGTTGAAGGCTGACGCTGAGGCCGGCGGCCCGTCGTCCCAGGGGTCGACAGAGCCGTGGGACACGACTTTCAACAGGGCGACGAACGCCTACAAGGGTAGGCCCCTGTCGATGCCGCTGACGTCAGCTGGCCGTGTGTCCGGCTTCGGTACGAGCATGAAGTTCATCAACTACTACCACTCGGACGCCGAGACGAAAAAGGAGAGGAGGAGGCCAAGTAAGGATAAAGCCGAGGTTGTGGAGCTAAGAAAGAAGGTGGAGACACTGGAGAATCAAAAAGTGGACTCCACCACGGTTGAGCGGTTAGTGGACGAGAGGCTGAAAAGTTTCTTACCCCCTGGGTTGGTGGAGGGGTTAGCTGCTTGGAATGCGGCTGGTCGACAGGGGCCGATATACGTGCCCAGCGTCAGCGGCAGCAACTCCATCATGAACCAAAACGTGTCGCCGGACCTGACGACCCCACAGCCCAACGCAACGACGCCCCCTACCGCGAAAGATATCGAGCCGCAGCCGGCGGCGGCTGTTCTTCATAATGCAACCGAGCGGCCGGAGAATGATAGGAAGGCCGCCGGCACCGACGCCCTTGTCTCGACAGTTGCCGAGCTCGACGCCATCACCCAGGTAACTAATTAGTTAGTCCGCAGAATCTTCTATAACTATGCCTATGATGACTGCCATCTCATGATGTCCAACATGTTTTGACTCAGGACATGCCTTGCATACTACTGCATAGGTTGGTGCTCGGCGGCGAGTTGAAGGACTGTGCTCAGGGCACTGTCGTACAACCAATGAGCCGCGATATGCACCACAGTAAAATGGACGAGGACGTGATGAGGGTCAGGTTGGTTACGATAGTGCCTGAGTTTCGCGACGTCGAGCCCCCCATTCAACCTCCGGGAGCCGACGAGGATCACATGGTCCTTAAAGATTGCATCAAGTGGCCGATGACATGGCCGAAGACCCAGATTCGTCTTGGGACTGGACTTCTAGGGTTAAGGCGCAGCACCGGCGCCACCTCGAGGCCCCCGATCGTTCGGCCCTCGAGGCCCCCGATCGTTCGGCCCTCCTCAAAGCCTGCAGCCATCAACCGCCACCCAGAAGGAACCGACGGTCGTCGCCACCAGCAGTCGCCACCAAAAACTGTTGGGAGCGCCTGTACCGCAACCATCCAAAGGCGCTGCCAATGCACCTCAACTTGGTGCCAACGACGATGATGGTGATAATGTCGACGTCGAGGGCTACCTCAACACTGGTGCCAGCATGGACATGTACATGCCTCCTGTGGATGAAGAACCCTTCCGCGCTCAAGGCGATCAAGCTGCTCGTCCCAGTACATGCACGCAGCGCCTGGACTTCCAGGGTTTATCTCAAGACACGCCTACGGAGGCCGGCGATCAACCTCCACGCAAATTACCGTCTACCATTTTCAGCCCTGGTACACTACGTAAGACGGTTTTCCCGGAGTCCGCACCCCAACCACCCTCACCATCCCCGGAGATGAAGAAGAAGAACAAGAACAAGAAGAGAAAGAGGGGGCCAGGCGCCTCTGCGAGCCAGCCAGCTCCTAAGACTATCCGGGGTCATGAAGACACGGTATCACCCCGTGCGGTTGTTGGCTTGACCCGGGTTCATGAAGCTGGTAAAGCGATACTGCCTCCGGAGCTACTCTGCCTCGCATGTGGATCCATGCACGCTTTGCATGAATCTGTCTTGGTGCTAGAGCGCCTCCTTATTCAAGACAAGGACCCAAATTACCCGGTGTTCACGGTCAGGGTGCCAATGGACTTGGACTTCATCTGTGATGCCCCCGCGAATCCGTTCTTCATCGCGTACGAGGACGTCTTCAATCTCTTTCACTCTAGACGGCTGGACTATAACTTGGTCCGCCTATACGCGCTTGATATGTCGATGAAGATCAAGAGAGATAATACCCAGTCCGTCGCGATAGTGGATCCCTACTATATGCGTGACTGCCAGCTGGTGGAAGGATCAGCGACACAGACCAAGGCGATAGAGTACCTCCGGAGTTTCATGCTGACCAACAAGAGGAAGAACAACATTCTTTGCCTTTCTTTCCCGAGTAAGTACACATCCGCTCGCTGCCGTCGTAACTTATGCTTTCTTGTAGATTTGTTTCATTGCTGATCCTTTCCAACATTTCGTTTCAATTGTGTTGAGCAGGAACAAGTACTGCACACTCGTCGTCCTGAACCCGAGGTGGTCCAGTGCCACTTATCTCGACTCGGGGAGTTTGGATATGAAGAAAGACTACACCAAGTTAAAGGGTGTTCTCGATGAGGCTCTCGAGGGCTACGCCAAAAAGGGAGGCCCCTTCGAAAGAAGCAACAAGTTTTGAGCAATGACGGCACACACCGGTTCAAGCATGTGACCGAGTTCTGCTGCATCAAGCAGAAGTCTGGCAGCGTGAAGGAGGCCTTCTACGCCCTCCATCACCTTAAAGGGTTTGTCCGGGATGCTGAGAAATTGAAGTTGCCATCTAGCCTCCAAGAATGGACCAAATGTGCGGNAAACTACCATCAGCTACTGCTATGGACCCGTAGTCCAAGGATGAACTACTCACGCATTACTCCGGAGGCAGGCATGGTGATGTAGAGCCTCCGGTGATGATCTCCCCTCCGGGTAGGGTACCGGGAAGAGCTTCAGGAACCCTCCCGAGTAGGGTTTGACGACGTCGGCGGCTCTGAAACTTTTCGTGGAATATGACTCGGGTACTCGGTTTTCAGGGCAGGAGGAATAAATAAGCGAAGGGGCGGCATCGAAGGGCACCCGAGGGGCCCACACCACCCCTCGGCGCGACAGAGAGGGGGCCCGCTCCGAGCCTTGGTGAGGGCGCCCCCTGGCGCCTCTCTGGCATCCTTCGGGCTCCGTGATGTTTCGTTGAATGTGTTTTGTGAAATATTGAGTCCGTTGATTTTCGTCCAATTCTGAGGATATTTTCTTAATAAATTTTCTGAAAAGGAAAAACCTGCAAAAAACATGAACTGGCATTGTGGCATCTTGTTAATAGGTTAGTTGGAATAACAAAGGTGGAATAACAAAATACGTGGCACTGGCACTGTGGATAACAAAATACGTGGCACTGACACTGTGGCATCTTGTTAATACGCCAATTCAAAGGTGAAATAACAAAATACGTGCAACACGTACACACCTGGTTGGTTGGGCTCGTCACATAACAGGTTTACTTAAAAAAGAAAAGCAACGACTCTCCTCGTGTATTGATGCGCTTGAGGAGTTGGCAGAAGTTCGTCCACTATCCACGCAAGAAATTGAGCTAAAAAGCCATCGAATGCGGAGATAGCTAAACTACTTCGTGAGGAGGAGCTTAAATGGTATCAACACTCTAAAGCCCAATTCATTTTAGAAGGGGGTTCGAATACTAGATACTTCCATAGTATTGCCAATGGCAGACATAGAAAGAAACATATTCATTCCCTTCTACAAGATGAGGGTCTTATTGAGGGCCATGAGCAACTCAAGTCGTACATTACTAATTATTACAAGGTTGTTCGGAGCACCTGAGGAAGGTGAATTCTTTATGGATGATACCCGAACAAATGACATACCCCAGGTTTCAGATGAGGAAAATAGCTTACTTACTGCACCTTATTCTGAGGAAGAAGTAAGGAAAGTTGTCTTCCAAATGGAACACAATAAAGCTCCTGGTCCTGATGGCTTCCCGGCTGAGTTCTTTCAGAACTTTTGGGTTGTTATTAAAACCAAATCTTATGGATTTGTTCAGCTGTCTTCATGACGGATAACTAGAGTTGTTGCGGTTGAACTTTGGTGAAATAATTTTATTGCCTAAGATTAATGAAGCTGAAAGGATCCAACAATACAGACCTATCTGCCTTCTTAATGTTAGTTTTAAAACTTTCACCAAAGTCGCTACAATACGGCTGAACAATGTGGCTAACCATGTGGTTCGTCCTTCTCAGATTGCTTTCATGAAAGGTCGTAACATCCTGGATGGTGTTGTTATCCTGCATGAAACAGTTCACGAACTACATAGGAAAAAATTGAATGGGGTGATTTTAAAGATTGACTTTGAAAAAGCTTATGATAAGGTTAAGTGGTCATTTCTTCAGCAAACTCTCAGAATGAAAGGGTTTTCTACTGAGTGGCGTAATTTAATACATAGCTTCGTTTCGGGAGGAAGTGTTGCCATTCGAGTCAATGATGACGTTGGCAATTACTTTCAGACCAAGAAAGGGCTTAGACAAGGTGACCCATTATCGCCAATACTATTTAACATAGTGGCTGATATGCTAGCCGTCATGATTGAACACGCAAAAATCTGATGGCCAAATTGAAGGTGTGATTCCTCATCTTGTTGATGGAGGATTATTCCATTCTTCAATATGCTGACGATACAATTCTATTTATGGAACATCGAAAAGGCAAAGAACCTGAAGTTGATCTTATCAGCGTTCGAGCAATTATCGGGTCTTAAGATAAACTTCCATAAGAGTGAGTTGTTTTGTTTTGGCGAGGCTCAAGATGATGTCTCTCTGTATGCTGATCTATTTGGATGCGGGCAAGGACAATTTCCTATTAAGTATTTGGGCATTCCGATTCACTATCGGAGACTTACGAATGCTGAATGGAAATTGGTGGAGGAGAGACTTCAAATTAGATTAAATAGCTGGAAAGGAAAATTATTATCTCTTGGCGGAAGATTGGTACTCATTAACTCAGTACTAACTAATATGGTACTGTATATGATATCTTTCTTTCAAGTTCCAAAAGGAGTCTTAAAACGATTGGATTATTTTCGATCAAGATTCTTTTGGCAAGGTGATAATGACAAAAAGAAATATCGACTGGCTAAATGGAGTGTGGTTTGCCGCCCAAATACCAAGGAGGACTTGGGATTCATGACCCTGAGGTCAAGAACAGGGCCTACTTGGTAAATGGATCTTCAAGCTTCTGTCTGAAGGAGTTTGGCAAACTCTCCTTAGGAGAAAGTACGTTAACTTAAATGCGTTGTCCCAGGTTTATTGGAAACCTGGTGACTCACACTTTTGGGCGGGGCCTCATGGCTACGAAGAAATTTTTCTTCCCATACGGGTCTTTCTCTATTAAGGATGGTTCGGAAATTAGATTCTGGGAGGATGTCTGGCTAGGAAATGCCACCCTCCGAGAACAATTTCCGGCTTTGTGCAACATTGTGCGCCACAAAAGCGATACTCTCGCTAAGGTGATGGAAACTTCCCCACCAATGTGACGCTCAGGCGAAGTCTCTTTAGTCCTAGACAAGCATCCCTGGAATGCTTTACTTCAGCGTTTAGATTCAGTTCAGCTAATGCAGAGATCCGATGAATTTCGATGGAAACTCAACGGGAGTGGAAAGTTTTCCGTTGATTCTATGTACAATGCATTAATCAAACCTAACATGCCCACTGATAATAATAAGAAAATTTGGAAGATGAAGATCCACTTAAAACTAAGGTGTTTGCGTGATATCTCCGTCGAGGGGTAATCCGTACCAAAGATAACCTTGCAAAGCGGAATTGGCAGGGAAGTAAAAAGTGTGTCTTCTGTTATCACGATGAGACAATAAAGCACCTTTTCTTTCATTGCAATTTTGCGAGATCTATATGGCCAGCCATCCAGATAGGTTCTAACTTACATCCACCACGGAGCATTGCGAATATTTTTGGCAATTGGCTAAATGGGGTGGATCCTAGGTTTAAACTACTTATTAGGGTGGGAGCGATCGCCGTTATATGGTCGCTATGGGTATGTAGAAATGATAAGGTTTTTAATGATAAAAATAATTCTCTTATGCAGGTCATTTACCGGTGTACGGCTATACTCCGTTCATGGTCCCCTCTACAGCGTGTGGAGCATCGCGATCTGTTTATGGAGGTGTCTACACGGCTGGAGGCTGCGGCGTGGGAATTCTACTCCCAGCATGGATGGCAACATAATCTCCGGATTTGCCCCATGCCCCCTTAGGCGTTTCTACAATTTTTCATTATGATATGTAATTCGCCCTGTTTTTCCTATGTTATGATACTTGTCGAACTGAGTGGGCTATGTGCATCCTAGTTATGCAGAGGCCGGGTGTAATGCTTAAAACTCTTTAAGTAATAAAACTCCCTTTATCGAAAAGCCATAGCATGAGGATAGGTGCCACATCTGTGAGTCTGATCAAGGTGCCAACCGGCGAACCCTATTTGCCGCCTTTAGCGGCAAAAGGTTCTCGCGCCGCGCACCCCGCGCGCATAAGTGGGCCGGCCCGCGCGTCCCTACGCGCTCCAACGACCGGCCCAGTTGCTGTTTTTTTTGTTTTTTCGTTTCATTTTTTTCTTTTTCTTTTTTCATTTCTTTTTTGTTTTCTTTTCTGTTTCTTTCATTTTTTATTTTTTATTTTTTCGTTTTTGTTTCTTTCATTTTTCTTTTTTTGTTCAGATTTTGAATTTGTTCAAATTCAAATTTCGTTCAGATTTTGAATTTTTTCAAATACGAAATTATTTAATTTCAAATTTATGAAGATTTCAAATTTGTTCAGTTTTTGGTTTCTTTTTTTGTTTTATTTTTTCATCATTTGTATATGATTTTGAAAAATTTATTTTCTTCACCGATCTTTCATATTCATTTTTAAATCGTTCAAAATAGTTTCCGTTTACCGTCATTTTATGTTCACTTTTTAAAATCGTTCAAAAATAAATTTCGTTCATTGCCATTTTCGGTTCACTTTTTAAAACCGTTCAGATGAGGTCAATATTCTAATTGAAAAAAGTTTAATTTAAAATATATGTTCTAGCACACTTTTTATGTGCACTTTTAAAAATCGTTCAAAAATAGATCTTTCATGTTCATTTTTTTAATGGTTCAAATAGTTTCTGTTCACTGCCATTTTCTGTTCACTTTTAAAATTGTTCAAAAATAAATTTCGTTCACCGCCATTTTCTGTTCACTTTTTAAAAATAGTTCAAAATAGCTTATGTTCACTTTGTAAAAAATTTCAAAATAATTTCCGTTCATCGACATTTTCTGTAAAATTTTAAAATCGTTTTAAAATAGTTACTGGTAAAATCGTTCAAAAATATTTTTCGTTCAAATACCTATTTGTTTACTTTACAAAAAATCATTCAAAAATAATTTCCATTCAGAGACTTTTTCTGTTTACTTTTTAAAATCGTTCAAAAATAGATTTCGTTCACCGACCTTTTCTGTTCACGTTTAAAATCGTTCAAAATAATTTCCGTTTCACCATCATTTTTTGTTCACTTTTTTACAATCGTTCAAAAATAAATTCCGTTCACTGCCATTTTTTGTTCACTTTTAAAACCGTTCAAAGATAGTATATGTTCAAAAAATACATTCTTGAATTCAAAAATGTTGTATTTATATTTAAAATTGTTCACATAGTTTAATGAAATTTTTCAAGTTAAAGTAATGTTCACTGGCTAAAAAACATGTTTAGGGAATTAAAAATATTTTGCAAAAAAAAATTACCCGATACAAAATCTACTAGGTAGCTCGTATTTTTGTATCCTGCAAGCATTTGTACAACGCAATATACAGCCAAGAGTGATGGGCTTTGATTAGTTTTTTTATTGATTGACGGGAACGTGAGCCAGCTTAATTTTGGTTCGTAGATCCGTACGTCGCAATGTTGCGTGCAGTTGGGCGACAAAAACGAAAGAAAAAACGAGCTAGCTAGTACGTCTATTTTTATATACTAGCAAATTTGTCCGTGCGATGCTACGGTTTGATGACGGCCACAAAAAAGTTAGTGGGAGTTCAATCATCATTTTGATTCAATTGGTCCATTTAGGATTGCCGTTCGAACTCTTTGTAAAACTAATATGTTTCATTATGCCTTTACAAAAATTTATTCCATAATTGTATTTCCCCGGTTCTAAATTATGTGGCTTAAATAACTTTTGTAGATTTTTTTAGTTTCACCTTTTCAATATAGTTTGTCTCTCATATAATATTATGCCTATTTATTTATCTATTTTTATATCTGTAAATTCAGAATCTTTTTTACTCAACTCATAATTTGGATTTGGATATTTGTAGGGTTTATATGCTTTTTTTTTTCCTCCGTACCCAATTTTGTAGCCAAGTATGGTTAATTTACTCAAAACAAATCATGCGTACAACTTGTATTTTATCCAACCATTTTTTCTCACATATTTGTTTGGGGGCATGCTCCTTGTCCGTGGGTAAAATACTTGTGTCAATATATGGAGCACTGTAACAGTAAATCACGGGCGCAACCACACTCATGTGCACATCTCTCTCTTTTAAAAAAAGCAAGTAAGAAAAAATCGCCTTTCTTTCTTTACCGCTTATTCGACTAAACCGAGTCTATTGGCTTGTCTGTGCATCTCCAATGTTTTCCTGGCCTTAGGCCATCTCGAGTAGATGGTCTGATTCTCATAGTCCATATCTCCGTATAGACTATAATCATTCGTTCGTCTATATGTTTTCATCGTCAATAATACCGACATTTACAATGTACACAATAGCTAGGTTTGATATGCACAAAACCAATATTCCCATTTTAATAATGAGATTTAGTTGCAACAAAAAAAACCAATAATGTAAGTATCCTTATGTGCAGGAGGCAACAAAATCAAATTTTCGGTAAGGAACGATACGTCTCTGTACGAATCAGCGAGCAGTCAGTAGGAAAATTCAGTAAACAGTAGCAACAGTAGGAAAATTCAGCGAGAAAGAGGTGGCAAAATTCAGCGAGTAATAAACAGCTAGGAGCCTCACATCTATGTAAAATCCATAGTACTAATTCTGCCCCAAATTAGCGGTGCCTCTCTCTGTCTGTCACTCTCCCTAGTACTTCTTTGAGTCCACGGAAGCAAAAAAGCAGCAGCAGCGGTATTCTTCTTCCTCCGTCAAGGCCTCTCCAAAATTGCCAGCGGCAGGGGAAGGAATCCATCCCCATGACCTCCTCCATTCCTCTAGGCGGTGACCCGTAAAGCTCTGAATCAACTTCTCGTTAGTGCGAGTGGGGAGTGAGGCAGGACGAATTTCGAGGTGATTTCTGGCGGCATCCATGTCCTACCAGATGCTGAGCAGCATCAACGTGTCCTCCTACCTCGAGCGCCTGGGAACCACGGAGGAGCAACTGGCGGGGAACTTGAATCGGCGCCGAGAGCTGGACGAGTGGCGACTACATCTGATTCGTGTTTAGGAGAAGACGTGGGGATGGAGAGGGTTCTTTTTTGGTATACAGGGGATGAGCAGGCACCGCAGCGGATTCCCTTTTCGACGGCTCGTCGGACACAACTGTGGCGGCGGACCCGCGGACGTCCGGTCTGGTAGCGAGTAGGAGCACGGGTGCGGCGTCGAGCCGTAGGAGAGGTCGGGAGGTTGGGGAGTGAGGTAAGTCGAAGAAAGCGAAAGAAAAAATAAAACACTGAACCGGTACGGTGGTAAGTTTGATGTATTATGTGATTTGGTGGGAGGGTAAAACCGTAAAATTTAGACGGACGAACCGACCGGAAGAAGCCTTACTCCTTTTATTATTAGGTATAGATATAAGGGAAGCTAGCTAGTACGTATTCAATCGATTGATCGATCTTACTAGAAGAAGCGTAACTGGGCCGGCCCGTCTCGAACCGCTTCAGGCGGCATTACGTGCCCGCTCCGCTAAGAGCGGCACACAAGAGCACCACGGACCCTATACCCCGCGTACCGCGGAGCTAACATAGCTCCGGGTACCCCCCGGTCGCGGATGGGCCGGCCCATTAAGAGCAAATCCGTTTTTTCATTGTTTTTTTTTTGGTTTTTCTTTTTCTTTTTTCTTTTTTCGTTTCTTTCTTTTTTTTTGTTTTTCTTCTTTGCATTTCTTCTTTTTCATTTTTATTATTTCTTTTTATGTTTATTTTCCTTTTTCCTTTTTGTCTTCTGTCCTTTTTTGAGTTTAGATTTGAGTTTTTGTTCAAATAATAAAAATTTATTGAGAAATTATTTATATTTAAAAATAATTTAAATAATAAAATTTAAAAAATCGTTCAAGTAACATAAATGTTCATATTTGAAAATCGTTCGAATAAGGTAAATATTATTATCATAAATCGTTCAAATAATATAAATGTTCATATTTTAAAATCGTTCAAATGAGGTAAATTAAATGTTTCTTATCGTAAAAACGTTCAAATAACATAAATGTCCATATTTGAAAATTGTTCAAATGAGGTAAATGTTCATAACGGTTTTTGTTCATTTTTTAAAAAATTCTTAAAAAGTAGCTTCCGTTCACAAACCTTTTTTGTTCACCTTTTAAAAACCGTTCAAAAATAATTTTCGTTCGACGACATTTTCTATACACTTTTAAAATAATTTCGGATCAGTTTTATTTAAATTTTTCATAAATAGTTTCCATTCAAATACTTATTTTGTTCACTTTTTTAATTGTTCATAATTAATTTCTGTTCACAGAAATTTTCTATTCACCTTTTTAAATCGTTCATAAATAAATTCGTTCATCGACCTTTTCTGTTCACATTGTCAAAATTGTTCAAAAATAATTTATGTTCACCACCATTATTTATTGATTTTTAAAATCATTCTAAAACGGTTTTTTGTTCAAATAACGTAATTATTCATTTTTAAATATCGTTTAAATAAGATAAATATTTATTAAAAAATCTTTCAAATAACATAAAAGTTATATTTAAACATTCGTTCAAATACATAATTTTCATGTTTTAAAATCATTCAAATACAAATAAATATATTATTTTAAAATAGAGAAATATATTTTTATTACAATTTTTATTTTCACAAATATAAACACATTTTCTTCTTATAGTATGAAAAAGAAAGAAAAAATAAAATAAAACAAAAAATAAAGAAGAAAAAACGAGTGTACCTGTGCAGTTTTTGGGCGGCCCATTTAACGCGCAGTGGGTGCGCGACGCTATCCTACATCCGCGTTAGGCGGGGTATAGGGGCACCCCAGGAGCAGTGGAATCCTATTTGCCGCCTTTAGCGGCAAAAGGACGTAGCGCCGCGCACCGCCGCGCATCAATGGGCCGGCCCATTTAAGTTTCTTCTTATTTCATTCCTGTTTTCTTTTTTTTTATTTTCTTTTCCTGATTCTTTTTCTGATTGTTTTCTTTTTCTTTCTTTGTTTTTTGTTTTTCTTTTTTCTGTTTCCTTTTTTAGTTTCGTTTTCTTTTTCTTTACTTTTTTCGTTTCTTTTCTATTTCTTTTTGTTTTTTGTTTTTTATTTTTAATTTTCGTTTTTTTCAATATTTTTTCTTTTCTAATTTTTTCATTTTTTTACGATTTTTGAAAAATGTTTAAAAAAAGTTTACATTTAAAATTTGTTCATATTCAAAAAATGTTTAGCTTTCAAATTTAAAAAGTTCATTCATTTTCGAAATAGTTTTTGTTCACCGATATGTTTTGGTTCACTTTTAAAATCGTTCAAAAATAGTTTTCGTTCACCGATATTTTCTGTTCACTTCAAAAATATTTGTTGTTCACCGACATTTTTCATTTTTCTGTTCAATTTAAAAAATCGTTCAAAAATAAATCATTTTCGTCACTTTTAAAATTGTTCGAAAATAACTTTTGTTCATAAAAAATTTCTGTTCACTTTTTAAATCTGTTCAATAGTAATTATTGTTCACCGACCTTTTCTGTTCACTTTTTAAAATCGTTCAAAAATAATTATCGTTCACTTTTTAAAATCGTTCAATAATAACTTTCGTTTTGTAAATCTTTTTCCTGTTCACTTTTTAAATCTGTTCAAAAATAATTTTTGTTCACTGACCTTTTTTGTTCACTTTTTAAAATCGTTCAAAAATAGCTTTTATTCACCGATATTTTATGTTCACTTTTAAAATTGTTCCAAAATAGTTTTTGTTCACTTTTAAAAATTGTTTAAAAATAGATCTTTCATGTTCATTTTTTAAGTCGTTCAAAATACTTTCCGTTCACCGCCATTTTATGTTCACTTTTTAAAATCGTTCAAAAATAAATTTCGTGCATTGCCATTTTCTGTTCACTTTTTAAAACCGTTCAGATGAGGTCAATATTGTAATTGAAAAAGTTCAATTCAAAATATATGTTCTAGCATAATTTTTCTGTTCACTTTTTAAAAATAGTTAAAAAATAGATCTTTCATGTTTATTTTTTTATCGTTCAAATAGTTTCCGTTCACCGCCATTTTCTGTTCACTTTTTAAAATCGTTCGAAAATCGTTCAATTTTTTTTTTAAATTTGTTCAGATTAAAATTTTGTTCAGATTGGGATTTGTTCAGAATTTGAATTTTTCAGATTTCAAATTTATTCAAAACTCAAAATTTGTTTAGGTTAAAAAAACAGATTTCAAATTTATACAAAATTTAAATGTGTTCAGCTTAAAAAAAGTTATAATAATATTGTTGAACATAAAACATAAAATGCTAATAAGGTTGACCATACCTAGAAATATAAATGGAGACGAATCTGTAAAGATGAGAAAAAAGATAAAGAAAAAGAAAAGCACGCTTCAAAAAATTGGAGCTGGCGGAATCAGTCGTCGCGTACAGCACAGAAAAGTTCGCTCGACAAACAAAAGCTTTGTTTTTGTTTTCCTTTCGACGAACCAAAAGCTTCGCTCGACGAACCAAAGGAACCTGTACGAAGCTGAGGAGGAAATGGGCCGGCCCACGTAACCGCACGAAGCAGAGAAACAGTGCGCGGCGCGACATGCTCACGCCGCTAAAGCGGCAAAAAGCAGCACCCCAGGAGCACCCGTGGGGGGCTCCTATTCTACGCTCGACGCGCTGGTTAGCGCAGCGACGCGTCGAGTCGAGGCCGTCTTCCTCCTCCCGCCCGCGCCTCCAACGCCGGCCTCCCGCCTCCCACCTTCGACCCCCCGCGTCCAACGCCGGCCGACCGCCTGCTGCCGCCACCCGCGGTCGGCCCCGCTCCCGCGGTGCCTCACCGCTCCGCCCTCCTCAATCCCTAGCCCACCGCCGGTCCGCCGCCGCCCCGGCCTCCCTCTAAACTCCCCGGTGAGCCCCCACCACCCAAACCCTAAGGCTCGTCGCTGGCGAGCTCGCAGCACTCCTTTGCACCGCACCCGACCCCCACCCCCAAGTTAAGTTTCTTCCTCACCTCCGCCGGCGACGCCGCGGCCAGCCGCGTCGTCCCGTCTCCGGTGAGGTCCATCCCTCGTCTGGCCGGCGACGTCGCGGCCAGCCGCGCCGCGCCGTCCCCGTCTGCGACGAGTGCTCGGTCCCCGCGTCGTGCTCATCTCATCCGGTCGTCTTCCTCCTCCGTCGGCGCGTGGACGTAAATGGGCCAGGCCCATAACGCCGAATTAGCTACGCAGAGGGTGCACCTATTCATTACAGCGGGCGTAGATAGTAGAATAGTATTCGCCGCACCCGTGCCAACCGCCAACATGGCGCCGATGGCCCAACTGACGGATCGATTGGAGGCCGAAGAATCCCGTACGGCGATCTGAAAGGCCTCAGAGGCCCTATGAGCAGTTAATCCAGCCCATCAGAACGAGGAGCCGGGGCCGAGACCCTAGAGCGGGGAACGAATCCCAATCCTCCCCCCGAAGCCGCCGCTGATTCCCTTCCCTCCGAGCTGCGCCCCTCTCCGACCACGCCACTCCAGCGTCGTGCTTCCCCACCTGTCGTCTTCGACCTTCTGGTCCTCGCCGTCTTCTCCCCGATCTCGCAAGGTGCCATCTAAAGGGTAAGCGTGCTTCTAAACTTGAACTCACCGCCTCCTGCGGTCCTGCCGGCCGCCTTCTGTGCAAATGGATGATTTCCAGCTTAATCTAATGCGTCTTTAGTTGATGATCAGCTCGAATCCGGGAACAAAGAAGGTCCATGGCCTGTGCTGCTTACAGTATCAAGCTCGCCGCCGGGCACGGCCCGTATGCGCCGTCCAGTAATCACTTGTGCGGCGGCTTGAAGCCTTCAGTATCTTACCCTGTTCCTCGGTCGTGGAGTAATAATATCTCTAGTAATGCCGTGCGGCACGCCACGCGCCATTCTCGCTTGGTTGTCAGCAACTCAGAAAGATGGCGCTCAAGCCTGAAAGCTTCGCCAGAGGACGGTACCATCGTTGCTGGTAAATTAATTTCGGATCAGTTGTGTTGTGTGTGAACTCTATAGGAACCATTTGGTGCTAAAAGAATAATAATTTATTTTAAAACCAATTTTGGAATGCGTTTTTAATACGAATTGCAATGCCAAAACCTTTCTTCTAGTTAATATCAGCTTCCAGTTGATTGCACAGTGCAACATGGATGTTTAATTTTGTTTGTTCTGTTATCAGAAGGGGGGATAATTGTACTGGTCATTGGTGGTGGAGGAAGGGAGCATGCACTTTGTTTTGCTTTGAACCGTTCACCTTCTTGTGAGGTAGTTTTATGTGCACCTGGTAATGCTGGTATTGCTCAATCTGGAGATGCAATCTGTATATCGGACCTAGACATCTCCGACAGTGATGCGGTTATATCGTTCTGCCACAAGAGAGGAGTTGGAATGGTGGTAGTTGGTCCTGAAGGTCCTCTTGTTGCGGGTCTTGCGAATGATCTTGTCAAAGCTGGGATACCAGCCTTTGGTCCTTCATCGGAGGCTGCAGCACTGGAGGGATCAAAGGAGTTTATGAAGAAGTTGTGTTATAAGTACAATATTCCGACTGCTCAGGTACTTCAGTTTACATTTGTGTTGAGTACCGCAGTCTTCCAGGGACTACAGGGGTTTGTTTCCATGAGATGCCTGCATATGGTTGATGCCTCGTGTCCTCCATGTTTAAGAAAGGGTACATTATGTTAGGCTTAAGCATATTTCCTCCGTCCAGAGGCAGTGTTGCTAACCATGTTCATTTTGTACTGAATTACCATTACGAATTACATATTCTAGAAGTATCGCAACCAGCTTTGACTTTCTGCTGGAATAACTTTGACTGTGTGACTGCATTATTTTAAATATTGTTCATAGTTCTTGAAATTTTCTAAAAGATGATTACTTAATTATTTTTGTCTCATTACTGCAGAAAAAGACTGTAACATTACTTTAACAAGAAACAGTGAAATTGATACTCCTCTTTATTTGATACTTATGTGAATTTTCAGATGTTAAGTCATACAAATCAAGCTAATACTAGTACTTTTCTGTCTCTCATGTAGTATCACACATTCACGGATCCCGAGAAAGCTAAACAATACGTCAAGGATCAAGGGGCCCCTATTGTTGTTAAAGCCGATGGATTGGCTGCTGGAAAGGGCGTCGTTGTTGCTATGACTTTGGATGAGGCATTCGAAGCAATAGACTCTATGCTGGTTGAAGAGTCATTTGGTTCTGCTGGTTCACGGATCATCATTGAGGAGTATATGGAGGGTGAAGAAGCCTCTTTCTTCGCACTAGTAGATGGTGAAAATGCTTTGCCACTTGAATCAGCACAGGATCATAAAAGAGTTGGTGATGGTGATGTTGGCCCAAACACGGGTGGTATGGGTGCATATTCCCCTGCTCCAATAGTGACGGAAGAGCTCAAGCAAACGATCATGGAAACCATAATTATTCCAACTGTTAAAGGTATGGCTGCTGAAGGATGCAAGTTTGTTGGTGTATTATATGCTGGGCTTATGGTAGAGAAGAAATCTGGTCTGCCTAAGCTTATTGAATACAATGTGCGATTTGGAGATCCTGAATGCCAGGTTAGTGGTTGTCTGTCATCTGCCTATTAAGATATCTATATTTCCCAGTTCAAGCATTACAAGTGTTGTCTTTGGTTTCATAGTTAATGTATGATCAAAGTGTTCTTGATGAAGTTGGACTATAGAATGCAATGTGTTTGAATTCCTTCCCAACAGTGTTTGTTCTCATACTTTAGCTATGCCCCAATGAAGTTCACTTCATAGTTTCTTTAGTGATGCCTTAATGAAGTTCTCATGCTTTAGTGATCCCCTAATGAAGCTCTCCTAATAGATCTGTCTGTACAATTCACTTTACCTTACAAGGAGTCTACTTCTTTTCCTGGTCCGTCTTCTAGTGCAGAACAGTGAGTGGTTCGTGTACTATAGTGACAATGGTGGATCTGTGTGTTAAAGGTAGAAAGATAATTCCGGCCCTCTAGTGATTGGAAAGATGCTGTGCTAGGAAAGCCAAGAAAGCAACTTCTAATGAGACGTGGGAACGCCTAGATCCTATATGTAACAAAGTTGCCCTGGCCCCTTGGTCCTCCCCTTGAGAACCACTCATCCACTCCAATTGAACCACTGTAGCCTGTAGGGAATTACCATCTTTTATAAGTCAAGTATAGATAAGATAAATATCTGATATTAGCAAAATGAAAGTACAACTAGTAGATTCATAAAACCATCATAATACTGTTTTTTCATAACATTTTAGTAGCATATGGTGATACAAATTGGCAATCTGATGTACATATTCTAGAATATGCTCAGGTCCAAAACAGTATACATATGTAACACAGTGTGTGCCTTACAAATGCCATCAGAACTTTGTATCTTATTCTCATCTACATTTAATTGTGACACAAAAGTGGCGCATCCTGCTTTTGTTCCATGCTGAAGGTTTCTATTGTTCCATGTAATTCGGTAATTCCAGAAGCGCTTGAAATTCGTTGGATATTCAATTTTTAGCTGTCTGCTTAAAGGCATATGAACTTAAAATTAATGATCCGGATATAAACTTAACGTTAATTCACCTTTTAAGTTTGGTAGGATTTCATAAATATTTGATAGCTGGGGTGATTTATTTGCTTAACACATATGTCAATCATGCTTCTGTAGTGCCACACAGAATCTTACTGAGCGCATTATTTTCTTAAATTTCCCAGTTCACCTGACACGTGATTTGCCCATTAAATTGTGCATTGCTCTATTAATCCATTTTCTTTCGCTCAGGTTTTGATGATGAGATTAGAGTCCGATCTTGCACAGGTTCTGCTATCTGCATGCAGAGGGGAACTAGGCAAGGTATCGTTAACCTGGTCACCTGAAATTGCAATGGTGGTTGTGATGGCAAGTGAAGGATACCCTGGCTCTTATAAGAAGGGAACCGTAATAAAAAATATCGACAAGGCTGAGCAGGTTTCGCCAGCCGTTAAGATATTCCATGCTGGAACAACTTTGGATGGAGAAGGCAACCTTGTAGCTGTCGGAGGCCGAGTTCTTGGTGTCACTGCAAAGGGCAAGGACATTGAAGAAGCGAGGTCAAGAGCATATGATGCAGTTGATGCTGTTGACTGGCCCGAAGGATTCTTCAGGCGGGATATCGGTTGGAGGGCACTGAAGCAGGAGCAGACGGCTAACTACTGATTAGGTTTCCTGAAAGCTATGAGTGAGCTTCTAGTGTCATGTGAAATGAAGACAGAAATAGCAATTAGTCTTGCGTCTGCAGAATGACAGAAGCATAGCACCTGGACAATTAGTATGTTCAAACCTGAGCATCTTTTGACAGTGTCTTGCTTCTCAACCATTTGTGACGGTCTTGTATTTTTCACATGGTAACATGTCAAGTGGAATTACCTCTTCCTCTTTGAGAGCAAAGTGCAATTACCTATTGAGGTGCAATCATGCTATCAACTAACTATTCGACTGAAGAAGCATTTTCCTATAGGACATTCCTTTATAACTACTGTAGAAATTTTGTGGTGGATTATTTAATTTACTGGGCTAGTGACACACCCTAGCTGTAGTCTGTAGAGGAGGGGGCAATACCGAAATCCAATAGATGAGCTCTATAGGGGAACACCCGTAGCCATCTCCATTACTTTTGGGGATTCCTTGTCAAAACTACTGAGATGAACAGAACATTCTCCTTTTAGATTTCTGTATGTACATTTTTGCTATTCCAAGCCAATGATTCCTACTACAACAATTTGCTAACATCTAGGGCATTGTAGTATGCATCTTTGGCTTGTATCGTCTAAAAGTTGTAGTTTTAACGAACTTTGACGATCAAAGCTTAGATGATGGTTACTTGCCATCTGATCAGTGTAATGGTTACTTTCATAACTTGTAAGTTGCTGACATGAGCACTGCAATCACTGAAACCATGCATCATCGACCCATGATGGGAACTCTTGAAAACTCTTTTCCACCATGTTTTTGACCCTCCTTTATTTCGATAAAGCTGTGCAATTCAAGTCCCTATCCGAATGCTTTAAGCTTTGGGGGAATGGAAACGTTTTTGAAAGACTGCGAACTACTTTTCTTTATCTTTTTTCTTCTCACTTTTCCTGAAACCAAAGTTTCAGTCAAGAATCTTCGAACAGATCATTACCACACCCCATTGATGACAAAATTCGCTCAAGCAATACAAAAAGCCGTGAAGTAGTCCTGGTAGTACAGAATGGAGCATAAACAAGGATTAGTGTAAAGGGGATGACAATGGATGGTGGCTGAAGATTACCAGGAGATTACAGAGGGCCAAAGCTATGATGGAAAAAAGGACTATTACATTGGACAGCACAAACCCCTAGGCGGTAGTAGCATATGATCATCAAACCCTATACACCTTTGATGAAGAAGGAAAAAAATATATAGAAAAACGAAGACGAGAAGAGAAAACATGCACAAAGTTGCATGTTTATTGCTCATCTCCATCTTCTGTCACCACCATCACTGTCGAACAAACTGTAGAATGCTAGCAGCAGTACTGTAATTCTTCAGCCCCTGATCAATGCTGGGTCTGTAGTAGTAGCAGTGTAGCAACGGTATTAATTTTGCTGCTCGAATCTGCCTCCTGCACGCCTCAGGTGAGCAGGTCCGGGAACAGCTTGTAGCAGTTGGGCTCCTTCTCCTTCTTATCCGGCTGCTCCGGCGCCGCCGACGAGGACGACGACGAAGACGGCGAGGGCTGGGCGGAGGCGTGGCGCTGGAACTCGGAGAGCATCTGCACGACCTCCCTCATGGTGGGCCGCTCGACGCTGTTGTCCTGGACGCAGAGCATGGAGACGAAGAAGAGGTGCGCCACCTCGTCCATGGGCACGGTGCTGAGCCGGCGGTCGACGACCCTGGGCACGCACTCCCGGCGGCCGTCGGTGACCCGCTTCGCCCACTGCACGATGTCCACCCCTTCCCCGAAGTCCCCCACGGGCCGCCGGCCCGTGACGAGCTCCAGCAGGACCACCCCGAAGCTGTACACGTCGCTCTTCTCGTCCACCCTCAGGGTGTACGCGTACTCTGTAGAATAGCAGCATCACAGTTAGCAATGCCCTGCTGATCATGTTATGGGAGCAATTGAATGAAAACATGCATGTTTTCTATTTGTCTGAGGAGCAGCATGATCAATCATGAAATCAATGCTAAAAGTAAGAGCTATGTATGAGCTTGAACCTAGGGAAGACTGTTGTCAACGTGCATCGTGTGAGCACCTAGCCTAGCTAGCTCTCCCTCACACAGCCGCTCGAACGGAGGAAGAAGGAGACTCTACACAGGATTTTTCTGGCGCACGGACGCCTCTCTTTTCCTCAAGCTCAAACTCGATACAGCTCTAGGTACAGGAGGGGTGGGCTTATAAAGCCGCTCTGGCTCGCTCCAACGAAGCCACGGCCGCGCACTAACGCGCCCACCTCACCACGTCCTGCACGCCCCAGGTCGTGCTCACCTCGCGCACGCACGCGATCACCCCGGCCGGCCGACTGCAGGACCTGATCATCCACCTATTTCGCTAACAACTAACCGAACCCACGCACACACAACACACGCACACACGCACGCACACGCACTAGCCGCACTGCGATGGCTTAGTGCCAACACATCGATGCACTCACTGATCATGCTGTAAAGATGATAATACTAGTGCTCTTGATCTCGTAGCGAGAACAAATCTACGTGCGTCTTAGTTACCGTATATAAATTATGTTTAGAGTACTAGCATATGCGTGGGGCACAGAGCTTAGCATGCTAGGAAAGCGATCATGTGTTACGTTGGTAATCTGAATAGTACAGAGACTGGCTACTGCTCCTATGCGCCTGCTAGGACAGAGGCAACATTCTGCGGCAAATCCCAAGAGATCGAAACCGCCCTACCACCCGCACCCCTGTCAAATCCATCGGAATCTTTGCCATACATAGAGTATATATATTCCACGTACCAAGTTGGTGAAATCCAAGGAAAATTCTTTGGGCGGGATGAAGAGATGGCTGTGTCAGTCTGTCTGTGAGGTAATCAAGCCCATGCCTGCCCTTGGCTTTGGCTAAGATCTTGCCAAATCCCAAACACGAATGAAAATGAGGCGGCAAAAGGAAAAGAGGGGGAGAGAGAGTGGGAAAAAAATAAGAAAACTTGTAAAGTGCGTGATGACCGCCGTAACAGCGAAGAAGGCGGCCGTGCCGTTCGAAAGTGGAGCCGTAACAGCGTGCCGTCCCGTTGGGTTGCTTTGGCTTTGGCGACGTAAACAGCAGCAAAAGGAGGTGAGGTAAGCCGCTTTGGATGAAGGAGGCTTTTTACCGGAGAAGGAGCACGGCCCATGCCGGCCGGTCAAATATACAGCAGCAGCAGCAGCGCAACCAAGTCGATCGACGGGACGAGCCAGCAGCCGAGGGAGGCTCGAACCCAGTAATATCGTGTCATCCTGCGTGTGCTTGAAGCTAATTTTACTGTGGTAGTGCTCTTGGTCGGTCAGTGGAGAGGATGCGAATCAGATTGTGGGCTGGTCTGAAACTCCCCTTTTGCCAAGCCCGATGCTGCTACTCTGGCGGCCATGCTCCGCCCAGTGTTCACGTGTCAGGCACGACGCAGTCCACCCAGCACCCCACAATCTGCTGTTACGCGCCGCGGTACACGGGAGGCTCCGGCTGCTCGGGACCGGCGCCCGAGGCCGAGACTGAGACGCTCATGCGCAGCGCTTGTTTGTATTGTATCGTACATGGACGGGTGGGTTCGTGACTTGTGTTGGCTAGCGCAGAGGACGGGCCGCATCGTGTGGTCGCTATCGGCTCCGGGAAGGAAGGTCCCCGCCCTCTCCTGCGGGAAATAATTGGGTGCTCGAGTGCGAGCCTGACCACAGGGGAGGACCCACCGCGCAGTGCTGTCTGTAAAGTCAGACTGGATCCGATGGATGGCGATGTACTGCTGCGTGTCATGTGGGTGTGGACTCACTAAAGTAACCGGCCGGGAGGGAGCCATGCATACCCTCCCGTCTCCGGCGCAAATTCAAAAATACACACACACGCGTTATGCTCTTCCTGAAACAGTGAACTACGCTCCGTAACTCCCGCCCGTAATTACTCTTCCGTGCAACTGGTCGATCTCAACCAGTGAGCTACACTCACTGTGGCTCTGCGCCTATGGTCGGGACAAACATTACGACAGAGAGCAACATCACCTTCTGCGCCTACGTGAAGGTCTTTGAGACTTTGACTGCCATCACACGATCACTTGCCTGTTGCCTGCCTGGCTGGTACTACTCGTACTACTAGGCGCTAGCTATTGACTTTGGAGCTGCGGGTCCCAGGCCCCAGTGACGACGCCAGCCTACCGTGGAGTGGAGGACCGCGACAAGCAGATGAGCTCAAAAAAACGATCCATCCTACCCAAATCAGACTGACCCCTCCTAGGCCTAGGCAGGCAAGCCGACGACTCCAGACAAAAAAACAAACACGTGTGCCACGACACGTACGTACGTGAACGAAATAAATAATGTAGTACGCACCTGGGGCGATGTAGCCGTACGACCCCGCCACGGCGGACATGCACTCCGACGCGCCGCCGCCGTTGCCGGAGCGGAGGAACTTGGCGAGCCCGAAATCCGCGACGTGGGCCTCGAAGTCGTCCCCGAGGAGGATGTTGTTGGACTTGACGTCCCGGTGCACGATCATGGGCGTGCAGTCGTGGTGGAGGTAGCACAGCCCGCGCGCGCTCTCCACCGCGATCCGGTACCGCCGATCCCACGGCAGGAACGCGCCGCCCTTGCCGTGGAGCGTCTCGCCCAGGGACCCGTTCCCCATGTACTCGTACACCAGCACGTTGCTCGACTCGTTGGTGCAGAAGGCCAGCAGCCGCACGATGTTCCGGTGCCGGATGCTGCCCAGCGTCCGGATCTCCGCCCGGAACCCGTGGTCGTGCGCTGCCGACGCCCCCGGACCGCCGCCGCCGTTCAGCCGCTTCACCGCGATCATTGCGGCGCCGGCGCGGCCCGCGTACACCACCCCGGCCCCGCCGCGGCCCACCACGTTCCCGTCCTTCATGCACTCGATCACCTCCGCGATCCCGAAGTCCACCTTGTGGAACGCCGTGAACCGCCACGCGCCGTCTGGCCCGCCGCCCCCGCCCCCGCGGTAGCTCCTCGCTCGCCACACCGCCGCCGCCGCGAACGCCACGGAACACGCCAGCAGCCCCAGCGCGAACACCAGCTTGTAGTCCCGCGGCGGCCTCACCATCGTGTTCGACGACCCGCCGGCGTCGCCGCTAATGTAGCCGCCGCACGGCCGGTTCAGAACCGGCCCGCACAGCCTGGGGTTACCCGCGAACGCCGTCGCGTTCAGGTACCCGAGCTGGCCGGTGTCGGGCAGCGGGCCGGACAGGTCGTTGTACGAGAAGTCGGCGCCGTGAGGCTGCTCATCGCGCCGACCGCCGCCGGGATCGACTGCTCCAGCTGGTTCCTCGACAGGTTGAGGTAGTTCAGCACCCTGATCCCGGCGATCGCCTCGGGGATCGGCCCGGAAAGCCTGTTCTTGCTCAGGTCGATGTACGTCAGCTGGCCGCACCGGCCGATGGCGTCCGGTATCGTTCCCGACAGCTCGTTGCCGCTGAGGTCGAGCTTCACGAGGAACCGGAGCTCCCCTACCTCCGGCGGCACGGCGCCGGCGAGACGGTTGTTGCTGGCCAGCAGCGTCTGCAGCGCAGAGAGGTTGGCCAGCGCGGCGGGGAGCGGCCCGGACAGCAGGTTGTTGGACAGGTTGAGCTGGGCCAGCTGCGACTGCGAACCGGTCTGCAGGGTCGGGCTCGGGTTCGACGGGACCGGACCGGTCAGCAGGTTGTTCTGGAGCTCCAGCAGGTTGAGCCGCGGCAGGTAGAGCAGGCCGGCGGGGATGGTGCCGTTGAGGAAGTTCTGGCCGAGCCGGACGCGGGTGAGGCTCGCGCACGTGCCGAGCGACCCCGGGATGGGCCCGAAGAGGAAGTTGTTCATCAGGATGGCGGTGCGGAGCTCACCGGAGGCGCACAGCATCTCCGGGATCATGCCGGTGAGCCGGTTCGTTGACAGGTCGACCAGCCGGAGCGCCGCGTTGGCGCCGAGCCGGCCGGGACGCGGCCGGTGAAGTTGTTCATGAAGAGCTGCACCGTCTCCAGCCGCGGCAGGGCCGCGATGAAGTCCGGGACCGGGCCGTGGAGGCGGTTCAGGAACAGGTTGAGCAGCCGGAGCGAGGTGAGCGACGCGAGGGTGGTCGGGACCTCGCCGGTGAGCGCGTTGTTGGACAGGTCCAGCGCGGTGAGTTCGACGTGAGGTTGCCGAGCTCCGGCGGGATTGCGCCGGTTAGCTGGTTGGTGTGGAGGAAGAGCGTGTCGAGGGAGGTGAGCTCGCCGAGCTCCGGCGGGATGCTCCCCGTGAGGCCGCAGTTGGAGACGTCCAGCACGGTGAGGCTGCGTAGCCGGCCGAGCTCCCGCGGCACGCCGCCGTCGAAAGCATTGTAATACCCGAGGTACAGCTCCCTGAGGCTCGTGAGGTTGCCGAGCTCCGGCGGGATGGCTCCCTGCAGGTTGTTGCCGTTGAGGGACAGGTACTCCAGCGCCGCCATCCCGCCGTACGACGCGGGTATCGCACCGGAGAAGTAATTGCCGCCGAGGTCGAGGTGCCGGAGACGTGGCAGCGCCGCGACGCCGGCCGGGAGCGGGGAGGAGAAGTTGTTGTCGTAGGCGTCGAACACCTCGAGGCTCGGGAGGGACGGGAAGTCCCAGCCGTCGAAGCCGCCGCCGAGCTGGTTGCCGGAGACATTGACGTAGCGGAGCGCCGGGAGCGCGGACACGACCACCGCGCCTACGATGCCGTTCCCGGCGAGGGAGAGGTTCGCGAGCGCGTCGAGCCCGGTCACCTCGGCCGTCACGGGCTCGCCGGTGGAGACGTTCAGGTTGGCGATGTCGATCGAGACCACCCGGCCGCTGGCGCAGCGGACGCCGGTCCATTCGCACACGGAGGGGACGTTGCCCGCCGACCATGAGCGCAGCACGTGGGGGCGGCAGCTCAGGGAGGCCTTGAGGGAGAGCAAGGCCAGCGCGTCACCACGCAACGCACCGCCGTCTCCATTGCCATTGGCACTGATGGTGGATAATAATAGATGGAAAATCAAGAGCGAGAGCAAGAAGAGAGAATTAGGAGCCCTCATCTGGCTTACAATTCTTTGAGGTGGTGAGAATTAACTAGCTTGAATATGCAGCCATTCGCATTGGCATTGCTGCAGTTTCTTCAGTAGGCTTACAGAGAGTCCGAGGAATGGATGGATGTAGAGATAGAGATGTAGATGGATATAGAGGGAACGGCAAAGGCATGCAAGAATCTTGAGAAGCTTCACATGAAAATGGAGGTGAGAGCGGTTAGCTTCACACTGAAGGTGAGGGGGAATATGTTCTCTTCTCTGTGACAAGAATGGCTTTGTCTTTTGAGCTATTTATGCCTTGTGGGAGAAGTGTGTCTACTAGTGCATTTGGCTCTCTGCTTTGAGTGTTTTATTGTGTGTTCTCTCTCTGATGTGGTGGTGTTCATCTCTGTCTTCTCCTTTTGCTTTTTTTTCTTTGGGAGCAGAGAAGCTAACTGTTAAAGGCTTGTAGTGGGCAAGGAAGCAGCCATGTCAAGTGATAGGGGAGTTTCTAGCTTTGGCACATTGTTTTATCAACAAACTGGTCCATCGGGTTTTGGGGAGTATTTAGAAAGGTTTCTTGTAATTATTACATGGCGCCCGACAGAAAAAGAGAAATGCACTCTGGTCACGATCGAAGTACAGGGCCCTGTGATTGAATTTTCGGCAATGATGAAAGAGGCCAATCAAACTAATCAATGTGTTCAATATGTGTATGTGTGCCATTTGGTAGCTTTGGGAGTACAAGCGAAAACAGGCTTCGGCCAAGTCCTTTGCCATGTATTTGAGGTGTTGAGATGTGTAAAAGAGAATCGATCTAGCAAAATGGACCACACTGGTTAATACTCCCTCTGTTCGGTTTTACTTGTCGTGGAGATTGAGCTGATCAAGTACAAAGGCGTAGTACAAATGGCGACGAGTAATACCGAACGGAGGGAGTAGTAGAAAGAAGAACTACTGAACTCTGCAAAGTTTCACGTGTAGTTTCCTATGTTAGAGTATATATTTGTATATTATAGTTTCTCCATGTGTTAGGAGGTTTCCTGTATATTTGCACCTGTACATGTACTATATATATATATATTGTGGCATTTGGTCCCCTGGTAATACAAGCATCTATTACCCTAACATGGTATCAGAGCCGTAGGGTTTTTTTTCTCTCCTCGCAGCCGCAGCCGCCGCCCGCCTCGGCATCTCGCTGCCGCGCCCGGTCGCCGCCGCCGCCTCTTCCTCGCCGCCGTTCCGCCGCCGGTCGTCCGCCACCAGCTCCGGCCGCTTCCGTCCTCTGCCCCGGCCACCGCCCGTCCAGGCCGCGTCCGCCGCTGCCCGTCCCGGCCGCATCCGCCGCCGCCCGTTCCGCCGCCGGTCGTCCGCCACCAGCTCCGGCCGCTTCCGTCCTCTGCCCCGGCTGCCGCCCGTCCAGGCCGCGTCCGCCGCCGCCCGTCCCGGCCGCGTCGTCTGCCTTTGGTCGCCTGCTGCCCGTCCCGGCCGCGTCTTCTGCTGCTGGATCGATTCTCAGATTGGATCGTCCTGGCTGCTCCTGGATCGATTCCCGTCCAAGCTGCTGCCCGTCTGCTGCTCTCCAGATTGGATCGTCCCGCTCGTCCAGGCCGTCGTTTGCTTGTCTCGTGAAGCTGCTACTGCGTTGACCCGATCGGATCCAACTTTCAGTTTTCAAAAAAAAAAATTGTGATTGTGAGCTATGTCTTCCTCGTCGGGCTATGTTGCGATTCCTCGCTGCCCGGTGATTTTTGATGGCGCGAATTATCCTGATTTCGCTGCCTTCATGCGCGTCCACATGCGCGGTCTTCGTCTTTGGGGTGTGCTTTCTGGCGAGGTCTCCTGTCCGCCGCGCCCCATTGCTCCTCTGGCACCCATTGCGCCGCCGCCTGTTGCCCTTGCTCCCGATGCTACTCAGGAGGTCAAGGATGCAGCCCAGAGTGCTTATGATACTGCTTTGACTGATTATGACCGGAAGGTCCAGGAGCATTCTACTGCTGTTGCGACATACCGGCTGGATCTGACTGACTACACTCAGTGGATAGATGAGGATGCTCGTGCTGCTGCTGTTCTCACTTCCAGTGTTCTGCCTCAATATGCTGCTGACTTCATGGGTCTTCCCACCGCTGCTGCTCAGTGGACTTTTCTTCGTCAGCGCTATCAGCCGTCTGGCGATGCTCTTTACCTGTCCGTGGTTCGTCAGTAGCATGATCTTCAGCAGGGTGATTCCACTATTGATGACTTCTATACTCAGAGTGCTGCTATTTGGCGTCAGCTTGATTCTCTTCGTACAGCGCTGTGTGGCACCTGTCCCTGCTGTCTGACTGTGCGCGCGGATCTGGAGTTTCAGCGCGTCTATGAGTTCTTGTCGCGGTTCCGCAAGGAGTTTGAGCCGCTTCGTGCCCAGCTGCTTGCCCGTGGTCGTGTTCCGCTCTCTGAGGTACTAGCTGAGCTTCGGGCTGAGGAGACTCGTCTTCGTGGTACTGGTCTTCTTGAGGTTCCCTCTGCACTTGCTGCTCGTGGCCCTCCTGTGCCGTCTGCTCGTGGTCCTCCTGTGCCGCCAGCCTCGTTGCGGTTTCCAGGACAGCCGATACTCTCTACTCCTCCGGCCCAGGTTCAGAGTCAGCCTCAGCAGCCCCGTGCATCTCCTCGTCCTCCCTGCGCCTACTGTGGCAAGACTGACCACGATATCTCGAGCTGCTGGAAGAGGGATCCCAGCTTACGTCAGCAGTACCATGCTCGTAGGCAGGCTGGTTCTTCAGGATCCTGCTACTGCACTGTCTGATCAGGACATTATCCGAGGTCTTCGTAGTCTGCTCGCTGCTACAGGCTCTTCCTCGACGGGTACTGCTGGTTCTGTGCCTAGCTCTTCTGGCACCGCGCGACCACCACCTTCTACACAGTCAGGTACGTCATCCCCGTGGTATCTGGATTCTGGAGCTTCTTTTCATATGACTTCTGCGTCTTCTATTCTTTCTGCTCTTCGCTCTCTTATTTCTCATGTCCGTGTTATCACGGCTGATGGTACCTCTCTTCCTGTTTCCAGTCGAGGCACCCTTTCTACTTCCTCTTTCTCTGTTCCTGATGTTTCTCATGTTCCTAGTCTTAAGATGAACCTGTTTTCTGCTAGTCAGCTTACTGATTCTGGTTGTCGCGTCATTCTTGACGCTGATTCTTGTGCTGTTCAGGACCGTCATACACAGGCCCTGGTTGGAGCTGGCCCTCGCAGACTTGAGTCCCCGGGGCTATGTGAGTTAGACTGGCTTCACGTTCCTTCCGCTGACACTTCATCTGCCAGTCCTCCTGCGGTTGCTGCTTCTGTCACTGACTCTTTTCAGCAGTGGCATCATCGGCTGGGTCACCTTTGTGGCTCCCATTTATCGTCATTAGTTCGTCGTGGTCTTCTGGGGTCTGTTTCAGGAGATGTGTCTTTACATTCGTGTCACGGTTGTAGGTTAGGCAAACAGATTCAGCTTCCCTATCCTACTAGTGCGTCTGTATCTCAGCGACCTTTTGATTTAGTTCATTCAGATGTTTGGGGTCCGGCACCCTTTGCTTCTAAAGGGGTCCATCGATACTATATTTTGGTCATTGATGATTTTTCACGGTACACCTGGTTGTTTTTTATGCGCTCTCGCAGTGAGGTGCTCGCTATTTATCAGCGCTTTGTGGCCATGGTTCGTACTCAGTATTCCACTCCTATTCGTGTGTTTCGTGCTGATTCTGCAGGAGAGTATATCTCCCAGCACCTGCGTGGTGTCCTTGCTGAGCAGGGCACCCTTGCCCAGTTCTCGTGTCCCGGCGCCCATGCTCAAAATGGTGTCGCCGAGCGTAAGCATCGTCATATTCTTGAGACTACCCGTGCTATGATGATTGCTTCCTCTCTTCCGCCGCATTTCTGGGCTGAGGCTGTCGCTACGTCGACTTACCTCATTAACATTCAGCCTTCTGCTGCTCTTCATGGTGGCATTCCGCTCGAGCGTCTCTCTGGTAGCTCTCCAGACTACTCGACTCTTCGTTTATTTGGTTGTGTTTGCTATGTCCTTCTCCCTCCTCGCGAACGCACCAAACTGACCGCTCAGTCTGTTGAGTGTGTTTTTCTCGGATACAGTGATGAGCATAAAGGCTATCGCTGCTGGGACCCTGTTGGTCGTCGGATGCCCATCTCTCGTGATGTCACGTTTGATGAGACGCGTTCCTTCTATCCTCGCCCCACCTCTGGTACTTACCCGGTGGATGATATCTCTTTTCTTCTCTTTCCTGATACACCTCCTGCTGTCCCTTCTCCTCCACCTCTTCCTTCTGATGCGCCCCTTTCGTTGGAGCCATCATCTCCTCCGTCTAGTTCTCCTCGTTCTCCGGCTTCGGATCCTTCCTCTGCCGTTCCTTTTTCTTCCTCTTCTGATGAGTTGTCTTCTGCTGATGCGTCTCCTAGTTCTCCACCTCTTCCGCCTGTTCGTCTGCGTCGTGCTCCAAACCGTTACTCTCCTAGTCAGTATGGTCTCTCTGTTGTCTCCGAGCCGACTTCTTATCGGGATGCTGAGCAACATCCCGAATGGCAGCTTGCCATGGCTGAGGAGATTGCTGCGCTTGAGCGCACCGGCACCTGGGATCTTGTTTCTCCACGTCCTGGTGTTCGTCCTATCACGTATAAGTGGGTCTATAAAATTAAGACCCGCTCTGATGGATCTCTTGAGCGCTATAAAGCGCGTCTTGTGGCTCGTGGCTTTCAGCAGGAGCACGGCCGTGACTATGATGAGACTTTTGCTCCTGTGGCTCATATGACCACTGTGCGTACTCTTCTTGCTGTTGCTTCTGTTCGACGCTGGTCTGTGTCCCAGCTTGATGTTCAGAACGCTTTTCTTAATGGCGAGTTGAGTGAGGAGGTTTACATGCAGCCTCCTCCTGGGTATTCTGTACCTGATGGGATGGTTTGTCGTCTTTGACGTTCTCTTTATGGCCTGAAACAGGCCCCTCGTGCCTGGTTCGAGCGCTTTGCTTCTGTGGTGACTGCTGCTGGTTTCTCTCCTAGTTTGCATGATCCAGCGCTATTTGTTCACACTTCTCCTCGTGGACGCACTCTTCTCCTTCTTTATGTTGATGATATGATCATTACTGGTGATGATCCTGAGTATATTGCCTTTGTCAAGGCTCGTCTTCGTGATCAGTTTCTTATGACTGATCTTGGTCCTCTTCGCTACTTTCTTGGGATTGAGATCTCCTCCACTTCTGATGGCTTTTATATCTCCCAGGAAAAGTATATTTAGGACCTCCTTACTCGTGCTGCCCTTGTGGATGAGCGTACAGTTGAGACTCCTATGGAGCTTAATGTTAAGCTTCGTCCTACTGATGGTGATCCTCTCTCGGATCCCACATGTTATCGCCATCTTGTTGGGAGTCTTGTTTATCTTGCTGTCACTCGTCCTGATATTTCTTATCCTGTTCATATTCTGAGTCAGTTTGTCTCAGCTCCTACCACCGTTCACTACAGTCATCTCCTTCGTGTCCTTCGTTATCTTCGTGGCACGATTACTCGTCGTCTTTTCTTTCCTACTTCCAGCTCTCTCCAGCTCCAGTGCTACTCAGATGCTACGTGGGCAAGTGATCCTTCGGATCGTCGTTCACTTTCTGCTTACTGTGTGTTTCTTGGTGGTTCGCTTGTTGCTTGGAAGACGAAGAAACAGGTTGCGGTTTCCCGTTCGAGCGTTGAGGCTGAGCTGCGGGCTATGGCTTCGTTGATTGCTGAGGTGACCTGGTTACGGTGGTTGCTTGTAGATTTTGGGGTCTCTATTACGACACCCACTCCACTTTTGTGTGACAGTACATGTGCTATCAGTATTGCACGTGATCCAGTCAAGCATGAGCTGACCAAGCATATTGGTGTTGATGTTTTTTATACACGTGCTCAGGTGCAGGATCAGGTTGTTGCGCTTCATTATGTGCCTTCAGATTTATAGTTGGCGGATTTCTTTACAAAGGCACAAACCCGAGCGCAACATGACTTCTTACTCTCCAAACTCAGTGTTCTGGATCCACCCTGAGTTTGAGGGGGGGGGGGGGGGGGGGGGGGGGTGTTAGAGTATATATTTGTATATTGTAGTTTCCCCATGTGTTAGGGGGTTTCCTGTATATTTGCACCGGTACATGTACTATATATTGTGGCATTTGATCCCCTGGTAATACAAGCATCTGTTACCCTAACATCCTACACCCCCTAAAATGAAGTGAAATGTTGTACTCACGTAACTCTCCATGTGGATTTTGCAACTTTGTACAGTGAAGTTATACTTGGGTCTACGTGTCAGCAGGTACTAAACCTACATTTTCCAATAGAAGGAACTTAATTTTTACTGAGCCTGTTTGTCGCAACAAGTTGATATATAGTACAAAATCCATTGCATTTACATTTATCATTTTCATTATGGATAATGCATCAATAACTCTTTTTGGGGCTATTGTTTTTGTTTTTATATAGTATAATACATTATTTTCACCTCATTCTAATAAACTGTGTTGCCTCACAACCACCACTGCTAAGTCAGGGACACATGTCAACTTCTACTTATATTGTAGGTATTGTTTGAGAGGAAAAAGAAAGAGTTATATACACCTGCAGTCCCACAACTTGCTCGCTACGTGCAAATTAGTCCTATAACTTGTAAAATGTGAAACCGCGGTACAACAACTTGTATTGAACGAGCAAATAGGTCCACAATCGGTTGAACGAGCAAATAGGTTGTGGACCTATTTGCTCGCTCAATACAAGTTGTTGTACCGCGGATTCACATTTTGCAAGTTATGGGACTAATTTACACGTACCGAGCAAGTTGTGGGACTGCGGGTGTATGGAAATATCAGGAGATCTCTGTTATCGATAATCAACACCGAGTCATCTTTGTATGGAAAGAACCACTCTCTAAAACACTCTGCGTCTGAAAAGTCCCAACGAGTTGGTACACATGTACTCTGTTGCCATCATATAGGCACACGAAATTTACTAAGAATTGGCCATTCTAATGCAAACTCACCAGAAGTCATCATCGACTATGATTAATAGACAAAATTACTACTAACACTGCAAAGTCTCACATGTAGTTTACTCCACTGTCTCAAATGTGAAATTAAATGTTCTACTGTCCCATCTAACAAAACACTACCGTAACTTTCCATGTCGATTTTCCACTTTATACATAAAGTGATATATACTTGGGTCCATGTTTCATCAAATAATAAGACTTACATCTTCTGACTAAAATAACTTAATTATTGCCGACCCTCGTTCATTGCATTGATAAGACTACGATCGTATATATAAGAGTTCTACCTGGTCTCTGCATATGGAAATGTATGCATCCATGAAAGATTAAACTAAGAATAAATTAGCTAAAAGGAAATTGAAACCCAAATAGGGGTGGTGGGTTGGGGGGGGGGGGGGGGGGGGTGTCTCTAATGTAGGGTCAATGTGTACATAAGTACATAATCTATTAAGTATATATATATTTTTTTGCTATAAAGACATATCATTTTTGCATGTAAATATAGCGGCCAACAATAAGACCTCATGTTCATACTTAATCGTCTCATTTCAATGCAATAAACCAACAACATTTTTGTACCTTGGCGGTTCCTTTGTGATGGTTATGTTTGGCTAGATTACTCCCTACAAATGAACCAAATAAATTGTTCACTCTCATAAATTGTTCCTTTATGATGGTTATGTTTGGACTTCGGTCCAATTTCTTTTGTCTCAATGTATACCTATCAAGGTATATGCGAGTTATTGTCAACCAATTAATAGCTCAACTCTCTTCTTCGCATCTGTGATTTTGATCCTCTCGACCAGGGATGAAAACAGAGTGGAATCGTTCTAACTTTTCCGCGAAAAACGAAAACGGAATTTTCTGAAACAGAAACGAAAACGGAAAAGTTTATGTGGAAACAAAAAAGCAAATACAGAACGGCTTACTCCAACAGAAATATCACGGAAACGGAATTTCCGTTTTCAGTAATACCGAACTTTTTGCTATGATCTGATATGCGTAGCCCAATTCAACTGCCCAAGAAATCTAATGAACACATTTAGACCCAACGAAGAATATGTAGCAGCCACGTTTAGGATCCCGTAAGAAAAAGTTCATGGCTCTTGTTTGTCAAAGTGTTTGGTTAGTTCTTAGTTGCGTATATTAAGAGGTTCCTTATGTGTGATTTTATCATATAAAATTGACAAGTTTGTCATTTTACTTGAGTTTTCCTACATGATTCAAGGGGTCTTTTGGTTCCGGAGTATATCCGTTTTATGTTCCGTGTCCGCGCCGTATTCGATCTGTATTTGTTTCCAGCAATATTTGTTTCTGTATTTATTTTCGATGTTTTCGTATTCGTTTCCGCTTCCGTAAAAAAATGAAAAAATGTGGCGCCACTGAGTTCCGTTCGTATCCGCTCCGTTTTCATCCCTACTCTCGACTAACACTTAGTCGGACAACTCTTCCGCTAAAACTTAGCCGGATCTTTGGATGGCCATGCTTCCGGATCAAATCACTGAGAGGGGCCCAAAAAATATCTCTCCAAACCGGAGGGGAAAATCCCGTCTTAGTCATCCACGTCACGGAACTTGATTCACAGCCGGCCCGGATTCAGCCTTTTTGATTGCCCAGTTACAGAACAGTGTTTGAAAGAACCTAAGCCGTCCAATCCACAATTCAAATCATGCGATCACCTCAGGTATAAGGATTTCATTGGTTGAGACGAACAAATGTCATCATTGCTCGTTGTGTCTCAACATGGGCCTGTCCGGCTTGCTAAAAACTTTAGCGAAGTCGGTGCAAGTCGGATTGGTATCAACATGCCCATGACTAGTGAAACCAAGTCATCAGCCGGCTTGCACATTGGTCTAGGTTATTTGTCCACATAACCTAATTGACCAAGGACAATTTAGAACAATCAATATAATACATAGTTTCACAAGTAGTCCCTACAATAGGAATATTTGGCCCTTATAGCCTTGGCAAGTCCTAGTAGGATCCACTACCATCATTGTGAAACCACTTTGCCTAATTGATAAGGCTTGTGCATAAGCAGGAATGCACTAACATTGGATTTGGGACCACGAGCTAAAATACTCCCTAGATACTAAGTAACTCATGCGAGTGAAGCAAGGAATAACTTGGAAAATAGATTGATGAAAATTTTCAAACACAAAGGGGAAAGCGGAAAAGGCAAGGAGGAGGAGCAACACCAGGCCAAGGAAGGGATGGGGTTCCATGACCATGAGGTGGGACGCAGCAGGCCAGGATCAGGGTGAGGTGGCTAACCAAAGGTGGCCACACCCAAGCAAAGCCGGGGCATGGACAGGGACAGACTAAAGATCGGGAAAAAGAAGGAAAGAGACGAAAGGAAGAAAGGGAGCCGGCTGCCATTGCCAAAGGTTGGGCTTGACTGCCACTGGCTCGCCTCATCTCGGCGAGGCGACGACCGCTTTGTTGGTTCCTGCTCAAATCCGGCAAAGCGACGCGACGCGCCACGCAACAACAGTGCTAGCTGCGCTGCGCCATGGCCGGCCGGCCTGGAGCGAGCTGGATTGGACCGGACGCCCTGCACTTCATGCGGCAGACAGCGGCTCGAACTCGAACGAATCACGTACCGCATGCACTTGAGACTTGACCATCAATCGATCAGTCCGTGGATCGATCGGTGGACGGTTCATGTGTCGTCGACCGGAGCGCGACAGGAGCAGCAGCATCACATGGATCAGTTTACCAGGATTTTTAGCTCGGACACCGCAGTTCTTCCTCGCTGTAGATCCTGAACTGGTCGGTCGCCAGTAGGCAGTAGCCACTGCATGCCGTATTGTTCCATCTACTTTTTGTTGATGGATGGTATACAGTGGGTGGCTACATACCTTCAGGAAAACCGAGGACACGGCCGTCAGATATGATCAGTTGCGACTGCCGGCCGGAGTAGTAGTAGTAGAATCTGACCACGGTCTGCTGTTGTATGCTGCAGGGGACTCGATTACTTGGCAGGTCTGCAGGTGCCGGAGTGGCAAGAAACACATCGATGTACGTACATTCTACCCCCTGCTCTCCTGCCATGCACGCATTTTGGCGTGCCTGTGAATATGCATTGGCGAATGATTGTGTCCCGCGCAGGGCGCATACGCGGAACTGTTGGAGACGAATGGCAGGGAAGAAGCAGAAGAGGGCGCCGGGATGTGCGCCGCTCCTATGGTCTCGTGTTTTCTTTTGACCATCTATCTGGGAGTTTGGGAATTCTTGCTTCCGAGGGAACGCAGATTTGCCGTTTGCGGCACCCGAGCTCACTCGAGCTCGGTTTTTAAATTTTTGAAAATGGTAGATAAGAGTTTTAAAAAATTCAAATATTTGTGGCTGGTAGAGAAATACTTTTTGTTTTAGCAAAGAGATCTTGTTTGCTCTCAATATTTTTATATGTTAGGGAATGATCTCACTTAGTCAGAGCCTGCATACCCCTATGGGGCGCGTCGGGCGAAAAACGACGCCCGCTCGCACGTCCCATAGGCCGATTTCGCCCGGATATCAACCCAACCCCCACTGTGTGGAGTGCTTGGGTAGCCCCGGGCGAAACTTTTCGTCCGAACTCTCCACTCACCACCCTCCACGTGGCTCCAATCTCTCCTATTGGGGCGGCGACTGGGGAGAGGCGCCCCTCATAGACGCCATCTCGTCCGGACGGCCCCCATAGCGCTCGTTCTGTTGGCAATCCGGACGAAATATGGAGGCTACGAGTGGAGATGCTCTTAGCTGATTGGTCGGCTCGATTTCTAGATGACGCGTTTGGCCGAGCACTATGCTCTCTTCATTTCTGGTTAATCAAAAGTAAGGCATCCTTTCTCCTTCCCACCTCTACACACCGCACCAACCCTGTCCGCCATAGGCGTTTGTCTTCCTCCCATCACATGGAGTCTCTTCTCCACCCCCCTCCATGCCTCCCTACTCTTCTCCATCGGTGATCCTTCTCCCCTTCTACCATAGATGAAAGAGACTGTGCAGCTCGAGTTGGAGCTTCAGACAGAGGTTTTCCATGGTGTGGAGCTCGAAAAGATGATGGACCAAGGGGAATTGGTGCAAGATTGCCGACCTTGATCCGCGGGTCTTTGACGAGACTTTATTTTTCACATGCGAGCCGATACCAATGTAGTTGGTGCCTCCTATGTTGATAATGATAGTTCAATAAACTTGGAATTTTTTTTGTCGCGTAGGTTATTTTAATTTATTTTGCGTGTATTGTAAGGGCATGTACGTAGAAATTCGTTATTTCATTGTTGCATATTCTACTTCTTAATGTTGCTTATAATGGGATTTATATTGCATATGTTGTGACCGAATTTTTAACCTGCTGCCGTCAATGGGAAATGTTTTTTTAACAAGGCAAAAGATTTTTCATCTTCATTAATTAAGAAGAATTTTTTAAAGTTGTTTCAAACCATGGCGAAGTCAACGCTTGGCCTAAAAATAAAGTCTACTCTCGCGGGATCAAAACACTCAAGGCCTTAGCCCCTGCTAGTGACCACAACCTAGCCTCCTCCTTAATTTTGTTCGCCACCATCATCATAGTGGATGGTTGATAATGAAAGACTCGGGAATTTCGTTATTTCCAAAGTTCCCAAGATATGAGCATAGCCAAGGAAGTAAGAGCTTTGCCATGATGGGATCCTCCATGAATCACCTCCGTCAACCAATCTTTGACTCTAGGGATGGCTCTCCAATCCGAGGGGAAGATGTCATGCATGCCCAACCAAGACTTCACCAAAGTCCACACTATAGACGAGAAGCTATATTGGAAGAGGAGATGCGCCGCCGACTCTTGCACTTGATCACAAAGCTTGTACCGTCCGCAATTGTCCCATCCTCTCCGCTCCAAGTAATTATAGGGAACCAAGACTTCAATGGGAATTGTGCATTCATTTACTGCATGGACGTGCTTAAAATGTTGCAATGTTTGTCTGAGTTTTTTTGGAAAACCATGGCTAAAAATATTACAACAATTTTGCATACAGAAAATAAAATGTTTTTGCAACATTCCCATGTTTCCATGATCGAACGCACTAGAGTTTCCATTTAAATGAGATTAGACAATTATTTAGGAAGCTGATTTGATGCTCCCTCTGCCTGACCGAGGTCTCGCACTGCCCTATCTGTGATCGGAAACGATTAGTCAATATAAGCAAAACAAAACAAAGGGCACCCATAGCTAAGTTCATTGTTGATGTGTTGCAAGTTGCAACAATCAAGCACTATAAATAGGCAGTCCGACTCTAGTCAGGTTATGGTAGTGTCATAGATACTGGACGGAGCATGGTATCCGGCCCTTGGGAAGTTCAGATACCATGACGGTGGATCGATCCATGCATGGTGACTAATTAATTTTGAGGGCCTCGTCTATGTAGGAATGGAAGGGAATCATTGGGGCTTTGCAGATTGTGATTGCTTGCTGCACGCTTTATTTCCCATATCATGCATGCTGCATGCCATGCATGATCCTGAACAAAGCACCTCTGCCATGAAAAGAGATAGATGAAGGGAGGGTCGAGAGAGTTACCGTCGTTCACAAGATTTTGATTTGCATAGATGACGGCTTTAGAAGAATATCACTGCCATTAATTCATAAGAATCAACCGATTTTGCATCTTGATGATCTAAGCTATCCTAAAGTATAGTTGGATTCAAAACGATCTTGTGCGCATGCGCTTTACATATTCCTTTTTGTAGGAAGTTTCCGGCATGCAGCTTCATGCCATGAGTAGTGCACATGCACGCAAAAGTGTGAGCTCAAACAAAACAAAAAGGAATCTTTGGGGAGTGTAATTTTGTTTCCAACTCTAGCTCCATGTCAAGACAAGTATGTATACCAGATTGATCGCGGAAAAAAAAAACAACAAAGCTGAACTCGATATAGTAATGCCAATCAAAATTAACGTTATGAACACCAGAGGTTTGTAAATATTGTCGTTAAAATCTCACACTCTAGCTAGCTAGTGATACGATATGTAAGTACGACTCACCCAAATGTGTATCACATTCTAGGTAGGACATGCATGGATCATGTACATATCTGATCGTCGTCCACATTAATTTGACGGCGCTAAACTACAAGTAACCATGCATGCTTCCCAGCTAGTTAATCCGAAAGTGAGATTGTTAAAGAACATAAAGCAGCGGGGATAAAGATTTGGGTTAATTTGCAGGTTGGGATCCCACATGATCGAAAGGAAAGCGTAAATCTATAAAGAGACATGTTCTTGTATTGGGAGTTTGGGACCGGCCGGTGTGCAGAGCCCCCACACAGCTAGCAGCCTAGCATATGCATAGGAAAGCGTGCACTTGGTATCATATGGGCTCGTCCAGATCTCTCGTATCCGGCCGGCCTTGTACCCTCCTCTCACCTTCGCTTTATTAATTTTTGATGTTTATGCTTTTGCAAAGCTCTCTCCGATTCTCTCTCACGTACTATGAAACTACGTATACACGCTTTTTTTCTAGGGTCATGTCTACACTCTCAGGCTCTCAGCTAGCTAGATAGCTAGAGCCAGGCCAAAGGGACGAGAACGAAGGCGCCGCTTTGCAGAAGCTCGATCATTTTCGTTGTCTTCAAGCAGCGAAGGTCCCTCCCTTCCCTTCGAGAGTAGTTAACCTTTTGGTGTTTTAGTGTGCATGGTTCACACATCACATGCAGTGTTGTGTCACGTAAGGTCGATCCCATCCGTCGTCGACGGCTTCCACCTAGTACGGCCGCCGCCAGGCCGCTATTCCGGCTGCACCCACCACATCTCTGATCAGGCGGCACCCTCGACCGACAACTACATCAACCTCTCCGTCATCGTGGCCTTGCTGACCCTATAACCATCTTCTCAACCCCCCCCCCCCCCCCCCCCCCCCCCCCCCTTTTGTCCTCACCTAAGAGCATCTCTAGCAGTGACCGTAAAACCCCCGAACTGAAAAAATAACCGTCGCTTACGGTTTGCGCGACGAAAAAAGAGACAGAACAACGACTGTAAAACTGGCCGAACCGAAAAACTTTTTTCAGGCGCCCGAATTTTTTCCCTCAAAACCGAGAATGCCCAGTTTTCGCGGCCGAACCGAGGGTCGACTGAAAACCGTGCGAGGCGTTGGCGGGCTGAACATTCAGCACCCGCCAGCGAACTTCCGCCACTGAACTCGTCGGAAACTCGCCGGAATCGCACCGACCCGGCGGCCGCCACTGAGCGTTGTGGCCCCAACCTCCGTGCCTGGCGTCGTTGAAGACGAGGTCGCACCCCACGAGGAAGACGGCCGCGGGAAGATGAAGACGAGGTTGCGCCGCCGGTCCGACCGGCCGCTGACCCAACGCCTCCCCTGCTTGGCTGCTCGATCGGCGGGCGCTGAATGTTGCGGTGGCCAATATGCTAGTACGTGCTTCGATCGATCGATGGATCACGAGCTGCGTTGAATGTTGCGGTGGATATGCTAGTACGAGCTGACCGGCCGCACCATGGATATGCTAGTACGTGCTTCGATCGATCGATCGATGGATCACGTGTAGGGTTCGTGAAAGAACATTTCTTAGTTTTGGTGATATAATGACAACACATTTTGTGGGCTAATCATGTTTGTTAAAGTGTCATGTCAGGTTTCTTAGCTGGTTAGGCCCAGAAGGTGAAAAGATCGAAGACAAGATCGAAGATGGAGATGAGAATCGCTTTGGAGTGGTTTTCTGCCTTTGCAGGACCGGAAGTTCCGGTGGGCGGAAGTTCCGGCTTTTGGCCGGAAGTTCTGGCCAAGCGGGAAATCGACTAAGTCATTTTGGGATTCCTCTCTGGAGGGGTCCCGGAACTTCTCCCCGGAAGTTCCCCCCGGAAATTTACGGTGGCCCGGAAGTTCCGGCCCTGGAAGTTTTCCGTTGGATTTTTGGCAAAATCCTTTTGGGTTTTCCTCTCGGGAGGGGTCCCGGAGGTTTTGGGCAGAGATTCTCCCCGGAGATATCTGGCCCACCGAAAGTTCCGGCCCTTGGCCGGAAGTTCCGGTACATAACACAGGAATTTCCGGCCCCTCGCTTCTCCAACGGCCAGAATTCCTAGAGGGGTATAAATACCCCTCCCCCTACCTTGGTTCACTCAGCTCTTGCAACTCTCTCCCCTCCATTAAAAGCAAAAGCTCAAATCGAAGAGAACTCCCAATCCCTCCACCCAAACTCGTTGATTTTTTGGAGGATTGAAGGAGCAGGCCCCGATCTACATCTTCACCAAGCCGTTCTTCATTTCCCCCTCATTCACTTGAGGGATTTTGTTTCTAGGGTTAGCATTGTGTTGCCCTAGATTCTCTTGCTTATTACTTGTTGTAATTGTGACAGATTGGTTGATTTGGGAGCCCCCAATTAAGGTGTGGGTGTGTTCCGCAAGAACGTTGTAAAGGCTCCGGATTCCGCCTCGAAGGATTCCGATAGTGGAAGGTGAACCAAACCCTTGGGTGCGGTTCATCGGAGAATAGGGTGAGGCCTTTATGGCATCTTGAGTAGGCCTCTTGTGGCGAGCTCACATCCCTCCAACGAGACGTACTCCCTTAACAAGGAGGAACTCGGGAATACATCCTTGTCTCCGCGTGCTTCTACTAGTAGAAAACAGGCCTTTCGTCCGGGCCTTTAGTCGCGGCCGTGTCTCAACCCGCGACTAAAGGTCCGGCCACATCGCCCCGAAACCGGCGGCCCCTTTTGTCCCGGGTCGTTAGGGCCTTTTTGTCCCGGTTTGAGATACAAATCGGGACAAAACGGGTCTACGGCCCGCTACGGGCAGGTGCCCCCCCCTTTTGTTTCAAACCGGGACAAAAGGTCTGGCCCTATATATATGCAGCCCCTCTTCCCGTTCTCTTGTTTTTTTTCTGGTGGGAGGTGGTGTAGGTTTGTGATAGTTTTTTTTCTTCATATGCACTAGAGGTGTTCGGTGAAATGCCTGTTAGAGCGATGCCACTTGAGTTCACACAAGACAAACATGATATGAGGTGCCCGAGCCACACTTAAGCTTCCTCCTCTTTGTTTCCAAGTGTCCTAAAAGGTTAGCAACTACTTTCTCATTTAGACAACGCGGTACTAATTTTAGCATCGTGATTGCGTTTGATATAAAGTTGCATGATGCAGATGGGTCATCCATGGATGTACGGTGACCGACACTCTGGCGCTTACAGAGAAGGCGTGCGTTCTTTTTATCGTTGTGGCTGAGGCGAACAAGCGGCGGGATGGTTTTATGTGTTGTCCATGTGTTGAATGTCGGAATGAGAAGGATTACACTTCCTCAAGAGTCATTCAGAGCCACCTGCTTCGGTTCGGTTTCATGTCCGGCTATAATGTTTGGACCAAGAATAGAGAAAGAGGGGTTATGATGGAAGACGGCGATGAAGAAGAGACCGATGATGACAACAACCGATCTATGTTCCCTGAATACGCTGATACCGCAGTGGAAGACAATGAAGAAGGAGGAGATGAAAAACGGGCAGCAGATGAGCCCGCTGATGATCTTGGTCAGGTCATTTCTGATGCAAAGCGAGACTGTGACACAAAAAAGGAGAGGTTGCAGTTCGAGCAGATGTTACAGGACCACAACAAATTGTTGTACCCAACTTGTGAAGATGGCCAGAAGAAGCTGGGTAGCACACTGGAATTGCTGAAGTGGAAGGCAGAGACCGCTGTGACTGACTCGGGATTTGAAAAGTTGCTGGTACTAATGAAGAAGATGCTTCCAAGAAATAATGAATTGCCCGCCAGTACGTACGAAGAAAAGAAGCTTGTCTGCCCTCTAGGATTAGACGTGCAGAAGATACATGCATGCCCTAATGACTGCATCCTCTACCGTTGTGAGAAGTACGAGAATATGGATAAATGTCCGGTATGCACTGCATTGCGGTATAAGATCAGAAAAGATGACCCTGGTGATGTTGAGGGCGAGCCACCGAGGAAGAGGGTTCCTGCCAAAGAGATGTGGTATGCTCCTATAATACCACGGTTGAAACGTTTGTTCAGAAACAAAGAGCATGCCAAGTTGTTGCAATGGCACATGGAAGACCGTAAGAAAGACGGGATGTTGAGGCACCCCGCTGATGGTCGGCAGTGGAGAAAAATCGAGAGAGACTTCCCGGACTTTGTAGGTGACGCAAGGAACTTATGGTTTGGTCTAAGTACAGATGGCATGAATCCTTTTGGGGAGCATAGCTGCAGTCACAGCACCTGGCCCGTGACTCTATGTATCTACAACCTTCCTCCTTGGTTGTGCATGAAGCGGAAGTTCATTATGATGCCAGTGCTGATCCAAGGCCCGAAGCAACCCGACAACGACATTGATGTGTACCTAAGGCTATTAGTTGATGAACTTTTACAGTTGTGGGCCGAACCAGGTGTACGTGTGTGGGATGAGCACAAACATGAGGAATTTGACCTACGAGCGTTGCTGTTCGTAACCATCAATGATTGGCCTGCTCTTAGTAACATTTCAGGACAGACGAACAAAGGATACAATGCATACACGCACTGTTTAGATGAGACTGAAAGTATATATCTGGATAAATGTAGGAAGAATGTGTACCCGTACAATCGTCGTTTTCTTCCGCCCAGGCATCACTTAAGGAAAAAAGGCAAGCATTTCAATGGCAAGGCAGAAACCCGGACGAAGCCTGTCCCCCGTAGTGGTGCTGATGTATTTGGTATGGTCAAGGATTTAAATGTAATCTTTGAAAAGGGTCCTGGTAGAGAACCTGTTCCGAATGACACTAACGGACACGCACCCATGTGGAAGAAGAAATCTATATTTTGGGAGCTAGAATATTGGGAAGTCCATGAGGTCCGCTCTGCAATCGACGTGATGCACCTGACGAAGAATCTTTGCGTGAATATTCTAGGTTTCCTGGGCTTGTATGGGAAGTCAAAAGATACACCGAAAGCACGGGAGGACCATCAACGTCATAAAGGACGAGACGGCATGCATGCAGGGCAGTTTGAAGGGCCTGCCAGCTACGCTCTTACCAAAGAAGAGAAGGAAATCTTTTTTGAAGTCCTTTTCAGTATCAAGGTCCCGTCTGGCTTCTCGTCGAATATAAAGGGAATAGTAAATATAAAAGAGAAAAAATTCCAAAACCTAAAGTCTCATGACTGCCACGTGCTTATGACGCAATTGCTTCCGGTTGCATTGAGGGGAATTCTATCGGAAAATGTTCGACTAGCCATTGTGAAGGTATATGCATTCCTCAATGCAATTTCTCAGAAGGTAATCGATCCAGAAAGTCTATCAGGGGTTACGGATTGATGTGGTCCAATGTCTGGTCAGCTTCGAGTTGTTGTTCCCGCCATCATTCTTCAATATTATGACGCACCTCATAGTTCACCTAGTTAAAGAGATTAGAATTCTCGGTCATGTGTTTCTACACAATATGTTCCCCTTCGAGAGGTTCATGGGAGTCTTAAAGAAATTTGTTCATAACCGTGCTAGGCTAGAAGGAAGCATCTCCAAGGGCTATGGAACAGAGGAGGTCATTGAGTTTTGTGTTGACTTTCTTCCTGACCTTAAGCCGATTGGTGTTCCTGAATCTCGGTATGAGGGGAGGCTGACTTGGAAAAGGCACACTAGGATGGAAAACAATGGTATGTAGGGACGCGCTTTCTTTCACTCAAGCACACTACATAGTTCTACACAATTCCACTGTGGTTGCTCCGTATATCGAGAAACACAAGAATATTCTACGCGCCGAAAACCCGGGGGAGCCTGACTCCTGGATTAAAGGGGAACACGAGGCGACTTTCGGCAGTTGGTTGCAGACACATCTCATGAATAACACCACTGTTGAAGATCAGCTGTACTTGTTGGCCAGGTTACCATCTTCGACTATATGTACTTTCCAAGGGTACGAGATAAATGGGAATACATTTTACACGATCTCCCAAGATAAAAAGAGCACCAACCAAAACAGTGGTGTCCGCTTTGATGCAACAGATGACAATGGGCAGAAGGACACATATTATGGGTATATAGAGGAGATATGGGAACTTGACTATGGACCTACTTTTAAGGTCCCTTTGTTTCGGTACAAATGGGTCAAGCTGACAGGAGGCGGGGTCCATGTAGACCAAAAGTACGGCATGACAACAGTGGATCTCAAAAATCTCGCATAGCTGGATGAACCATTCGTCCTAGCCAATGATGTGGCTCAGTTTTTCTATGTGAAGGACATGTCTACCAAACCGAGAAAAAGAAATCAGCAAAAGAATACATCGTCCGATGAGCCAAAGTGCCACATAGTTCTTTCAGGGAAAAGAAACATCGTGGGAGTGGATGACATGTCAGAAGATTATAATAAGTTTCATGAAATTCCACCCTTCACAGTGAAAACTGACCCATGCATCCAGTTAGATGATGAAGATTCTCCATGGGTACGGCGCAGAAGAAAACCACAACACTAGATAGGGATTTTGGTGATGTGTAATAATGGCTATATGCGAATACAAACCGTATGTTTTGACTATATGCGAATGCTTTGTATTTGGTCGATGAACTGAAAGATTTTGTAGATAGAACAAAACACACGGTTTCCCCTGCATACAGCCCAACGGTGGCTCGTGAGTGCCTGCATATCAAATGCACCGTTGGACGTATGCAGGGAATCCGAATGCTTTGTTTACGAAATGAATTACAATGATTACAGAGTGAGTGCCAAACATGTCCGAGAGATTGGCTATATATTGGGTCGTGTGGCTCACAAAGTAGTTTGTGCTAGTGTTGATCCAACAGCTCACAAGCCCACAAAAGGAACACATCCCTGATCCAACGACTCACAAGCCCGCAAAAGAAACACACGATCCGTGCACACGATCCAACACCTCACAAGCGCTCGAAAGAAACACACCGCTGATTCAACGGCTCACAAGCGCTCGAAGGAAACACATGATCCGTGTGCTTCTTCCCGCGCTTTCCACTGCTTCCCGCCTTCGTCTTCCCGCCATTTCTCACTATATATATGTAGGCTTGACCGCCATATCCATATCACATCTAAACTCATATCGGCAACCTCATTACTCTCCCATGGCTTTCACCGTACCCACTCTAACCTACCCTGAGGCGGACGTGAAGGGTCGCAACATAGAAAACAAAAAAAATTCCTACGCAAAGATAGCGAAATAAACCCAACATCTAGATCCGATCTACGAGAGGTTGGTAGCAAGAAGGAGATCGAATCTCACCCTCGAAGAAAACCGTGAGTGTTTTGTCAAGGCAGGGGTTGGCTAGTCGATCCCCGCAACTAGACTCGTCTAGTCGCGAGGAGATGTATTATCCAAGCGCCGCACGAGCAACGCCTCCGAGAGATCCACACGTACAACTCGATGAAGACTCCACGTTCTTGATCCCGCAAGAGGTGGTGGAGAGGCTCGAGATCAACAGCACGACGACGGTGGCGTGGTGTGTATGGTGGAGATCCGACAGGGCTTCGCCAAGCGGCTATCGGGGAGAGAGGAGGAGGAGGGGGTGCGGCTAGGGTTTGGGAGGGGGGCTGCGGCTAGGCACCTTGGGGGGAGCTAAAGGGTGCGGCAGCCTCCCCTCAGCCCCTCCTTATATAGGCGGCCAAGGGGGCTGCGCCCCACCCCTCCTAGGGCCGGCGGCTAGGGGGGCAACTTGCCCCCCAAGCAAGCCCCCTTAGGGTTAGGGTTTAGGCCGGCCGGCCCCCCTTTCCCTCTTGGGCTTGCCCGCATGGGCCCTTAGGGCAATGGTGCGGCTGGCCCAATAGGCCAGTCCACCACCCCTTAATTCCATGTGGGCCCCATACTCCTATGGGCCCCACTTCTAGACCCCTCTAGAACCTTCTAGAACTTTTCGGTACTTTACCGATAAATTCCCGAACCTCCGGAAACCACTTTCCTTATATGAATCTTATTCTCCGGACCACTCCGGAACTCCTCGTGATGTCCGGGATCCTATCCGGGACTCCGAATCAATATTCTTTCTCACCATCATTTATCTCGAACCCTAACTACATCGAACGTTAAGTGTGTGACTCTACGGGTTCGTGAATATGTTATATTAATAGCGGGACCGGGATGCCCATATTAATTCCTACATATTCAACGAAGTACTTTACCAGTCGAACCACAATGTCCAGGATTCAATTAATCCATATACGATTCCTTTTGTTTCACGATATATTACTTGTCCGAGATTTAATCCACTGATATCTCCATATCTGATTAATCTCGTTACCGACAAGTTCTCTTTACTCGTTCCCATAGAATAGGATCCCTTATGACTAACCACTTAGTCATATGCTTGCAAGCATTTGGATGCTATACTACTGAGAGGTCCCAGAGATATCTATCCAACTGTTGGACGAACAAATCCCAGTCTTGAAACATGCCACCCAACAACCTATCATCGGAGAACCTAAAAGCCACCTTTATAATCACCCAGTTACGAAGTGACGTTTGATGTCCACAAAGCACTCCTCCGATAAGCGGGAGTGACATAATCTCATGGTCTAAGGAAACTATATTTGACATCTATTTAATTTGAGTCTTGTCCATTATATCATCACCCATGATACAAACTTCGTTTATTAAGTAATTCATAAATCCATGGTTAGGAAACATCTAACCATCACTTAATCAAACGAACTAGTCATAAGAGGAAAGACTAGGGACAATTTACCGTTTATATTCCACACATGTATTTGTTTCCGCTTAATACAATTCTAGCATGGATATAAACATTTATCATGAACGGGAAATATGATTATCAATAACCTTTATTATTGCCTCTTGGGCATATCTCCAACAGTCTCCCACTTGCACTAGAGTCAATAATCTAGTTTACATTTGTAGCAACCTAACACCCGTGGCCTCTCGGTGTTGATCATGTTTTGCTCATGGAAGAGGTTTAGTCAACGGGTCTGCCACATTCAGATCCGTATGCACCGTGCAAATCTCTATGTCACCATCCTTGACATTCTCACGCAAATTGTGATAGCGGCGCTTAATATGCTTGGTATTCTTGTGTGAAGTCGGGTCCTTGGCAAGAGCTATTGCACCTGTATTATCACAGTACAGGGCCAGAGGTCTTGACGCACTTGGAACCATGCTCAGCTCTGAGAGGAACTCCTTCATCCAGACTGCTTCACTTGCTGCCGACGAGGCCGCAACATACTCCGCTTCTGTTGAAGATTTCGCTACCACGCTCTGCTTGGAACTCCTCTAACTCACAGCGCCACCATTCAGAATAAACACGTATCCAGAGTGAGATTTAGAATCATCCGGATCTGTGTCCCAACTAGCATCGACATAACTCCTTACGACGAGCTCTTGGTCACCTCCATACACGAGAAACATTTCCTTAGTTCTATTTAGATACTTAAGGATATTCTTGACAGCTGTCCAGTGTTCCACTCCTGGATCACTTTGGTACCTGCTAGTCAAACTTACAGCATGGCAGACATCTGGTCTAGTACATAGCATGGCATACATGATAGAGCCTATCACAGAGGCATAAGGAACATTGTTCATTATCTCTCTATCTTCTGCCGTAACAGGACTCTGAGTCTTACTCAGAACCTTTCCTTACAACATTGGTAAGAACCCCTTCTTTGAATTTTCCATTCTGAACTTCTTCAGAACCTTGTCAAGGTATGTACTTTGTGAAAGCTCTATTAGGCACTTTGACCTATCCCTGTAGATCTTTATGCCTAAAATGTACGCCGCTTCACCAAGGTCTTTCATTGAAAAACTCTTATTCAAATAAGACTTTACACTTTCAAGAAGTGTAACATCATTTCCAATCAATAATATGTCATCCACATATAGTATTAGAAATGCAACTGAACTCCCACTCACTTTCTTGTAAATACAGGCTTCTCCATAAGTTTGGACAAATCCAAACCCTTTGATCACTTCATCAAACCGGAGATTCCAACTCCACGATGCTTGCTTCAGTCCATAGATGGATCGCTGAAGTTTGCATACCTTGTTAGCATCCTTTGGATCAACAAAACCTTCGGGCTGCACCATGTACAACTCTTCCTTAATATGACCATTAAGGAACACGATTTTCACATCCATTTGCCAAATTTCATATTCATAAAAAGCGGCAATTGCTAACATAATTTGAACAGATTTCAGCATCGCTACGGGTGAGAATGTCTCATCGTAGTCAACTCCTTGAATTTGTCAGAAACCCTTTGCGACAAGTCGAGCTTTATACACGGTGACTTTTCCGTCAGCGTCTGTCTTTCGTTTGAATATCCATTTGTTCTCAACGGCCTTACGGTCGTTCGGTAAGTCCACCAAAGTCCACACTTGGTTTTCATACATGGATTCCATTTCGGATTTCATGGCTCCTAGCCATTTATCGGAGTCTGGGCTCATCATTGCTTCCTCATAATTCGTAGGTTCATCATTGTCTAACAACATGACACTCATGATGGGGTTGTACCGTTCAGGGGCAGTACGTTCCCTCGTTGATCTGCGAGGTTCAATAGCAACTTTGACTGGAGCAGCATGATCAACATCATTTGCTCCTTCTTCAGGTGGCGATGGCTGTTCTGGAACAACTTCCAGCTCTGCGCTACTCGGCATCTCAAGAATAGGTTCGATAACCTCGTCAAGCTCTATTTTCCTCCCACTCACTTCTTTCGAGAGAAACTCCTTCTCTAGAAAGGAACCATTATTGGCAATGAAAATCTTGCCTTCGATTCTGTGGTAGAAGGTATACCCAATAGTTTCCTTAGGGTATCCAATGAAGACGCATTTTTCCGATTTGGGTTCGAGCTTATCAGGTTGAAGCTTTTTCACATAAGCATCGCAACCCCAAACTTTGAGAAACGAGAACTTTGGCTTCTTGCCAAACCATAACTCATATGGAGTCGTCTCAACGGATTTTGATGGAGCCCTATTTAAAGTGAATGCGACTGTCTCTAATGCATAGCTCCAAAATGATAGTGGAAGATCTGTGTGAGACATCATAGATCACACCATATCCAATAAGGTTCGATTACGATGTTCAGACACACCATTACGCTGTGGTGTTCCGGGTGGCGTGAGTTGTGAAACAATTCCACACGTCTTTAAATGCATGCCAAACTCGTAACTCAAATATTCGCCTCCACGATCGGATCGAAGAAACTTTATTTTCTTGTTACGATGATTCTCAACTTCACTCTGAAATTCTTTGAACTTTTCGAACGTTTCAGACTTGTGTTTCATTAAGTAAATATACCCATATCTACTTAAATCATCGGTGAAGGTCAAGAAGTAACGATATCCTCCGCGTGCTGCAACACTCATCGGACCACACACATCGGTATGTATGATTTCCAACAAGTCTGTTGCTCTCTCCATCGTGCCGGAGAAGGGTGTTCGAGTCATCTTACCCATAAGGCATGGTTCGCAAGTTTCAAATGATTCAAAATCAAGTGAATCCAAAAGTCCATCAGAATGGAGTTTCTTCATGCGCTTTACACCAATGTGACCCAAACGGCAGTGCCACAAATATGTGGTATTATCATCATTCACTTTGCATCTTTTGGCATCAATGTTATGAACATGTGTATCACTACTATCGAGATCCAATAGAAATAAACCATTCCTCTCAGGTGCATGACCATAAAAGGTATTATCCATATAAATCGAAATACCAAAGTTTTCAGACTTAAATGAATAACCGTCTCGCAATAAACAAGATCCAGATACAATATTCATGCTTAATGCACGTACATAATAACAATTATTAAGGTTTAAAACTAATCCCGAAGGTAAATGCAGAGGGAGTGTGCCGACAGCGATGACTTCAACTTTTGATCCATTTCCAACGCGCATCGTCACCTCGTCCCTTGCCAAGCGTCGACTATTCCGCAGCTCCTGTTTCGAGTTACATATAGTAGCAACCGAACCAGTATCAAATACCCAGGTGCTACTACGATCACTTGTTAAATACACATCAATAACTTGTATATCATATATACCTTGTTTGACGGTGCCAGCCTTCTTGTCTGCCAGATACTTGGGGCAGTTCCGCTTCCAGTGACCAGTTCCTTTGCAGTAGAAGCACTCAGTATCAGACTTAGGGCCCTTCCTTGACTTCCTCGCAGGCACGGCAGCTCGCTTGCCGTCCTTCTTGAGGTGGTCTCTTTTGCCCTTTTTCTTGAAACTAGTGGTCTTGTTGACCATCAACACTTGATGCTCCTTCTTGATTTCCACTTCCGCGGTCTTTAACATCGCGAAGAGCTCAGAAAGATTTTTCTCCATTCCTTGCATGTTATAGTTCATCACAAAGCTTTTGTAGCTAGGTGGAAGTGACTGGAGAACATGGTCAATCCCCAACTCATTGGGAATCACAACACCCAGCTGCGCCAAGCGATCACCATACCCAGACATCTTGAGCACGTGTTCACTGACGGAGATGTTCTCTTCCATCATACAGCTAAAGAACTTAGATGAGGCTTCATACCTCTCCACCTTGGCTTGAGTCTGAAACATAGCTTTCAGATCAACTATCATCTGATGAACGCCATGGTGCTCAAAATGCTTTTGAAGCTTAGGTCCTAAGCCGTACAACAGACCGCACTTAACTATCTCGTGGTCCTCAGAGCGGGCTGCCCAGACGTTCCTAACATCTTGAGCCGCTCCCTCTGCTGGAGCCTCACCTAGCTGTGCATCTAGGACATACAGTTTCTTGGCAGCTTTGAGGATAATCTTCAGATTCATAAACCAATATGAGAAATTGCTTCCATCGTCTTTCAGCTTGTCTTTCTCTAGGAACACGTTAAAATTCATGGTGATGTTGGGAAGGGCCATTGATCTACAACATTATTTGCAAGGTGTTTAGACTATGTTCATGATATATTGTTCGAGAAATAATCTAATTATAAAACGAACTCCCACTAAACTCAACATCTGTCTGGCTGTTTAGTGGTACACGATCCAAAATCCACTACACCACAACCGATCATCACGTGAAGTGGTGCAGCTTCAAAAGGTGAAAATCTCCATGTTGATCATATCATTCATATGACTCGTGTTTAGCCTTTCGGCTCTTCTGTTCCGAGGCCATGTCTGTACATGCTAGGATCGTCAAGGAAACCGTAGTATTTCTGTATGTGCAAACTGGCTTGCACCCATTATATGTGAACGTAGAATCTATCACACCCGATCATCACGTGGTGCTTCAAAACAACGAACTTTGGCAACGGCGCATACTAGGGGAGAACACTTCTTGATATTAACGTGAGAGATCACCTTATCATGCTACCGTCGAGATTGTATCTAAGCATAAACCATAAGGTGCATAAAAGGATTAACATCACATGCAATTTAAAAAATTGTGACATGGTATAGCCTTTTCCTTATGCCTTTGATCTCCATCTCCAAGGCACTGGCATGATCTCCATCATCACCAGCTCGTGGCGCCATCAACATGATTGCCTCCACCAACTATTGCAACTACTACTATGGCTACCTTATCAATAAAGTAAAGCAATTACATGGCGTTTTGAAGTGACACGCAGGTCATACAATAGATATGAAACAACCATAAGGCTCCTGCCGGTTGCCGTACTCATCGACATGCAAGTCGTGACAATTACAAAACATGATCATTGCATACAACACATAATCACACCTTGGCTATACCACATCACAAACCCTGCAAAAACAAGTTAGACGTTCTCTACTTTGTTTATGCAATTTTTACGTGGCTTCTAATGGGTCATTAGATAGAACCGTTCTAATCTACGCAAAGCCACAACGGTGATAAAATAGTTGCTTATTTACTCATCCTTTTGAAAGGTCTTCCATTGAAAATTGCACCTTCACTAAAGCAAGAGAAACAGACACCCGCCAGCCACTTATGCAAAACAAGTTGCATGTCAGTCGTGGAACCAGTCTCTCGTGCGTGGACGAGTAAGGTTGGTCCGGGCCGCTTCAATCTCACTGTACCGCAAAGATGCAAAGTGCACGCTAGAAGGTACACCATAAATTATCAACGCCCACAACACTTGTGTCTAATCGCACCAACATCTATGAATAGATCTAGGCTCTGATACCATTGAAGGGTCGCAGCATAGAAAACAAAAAAATTCCTACGCAAAGATAGCGGAATAAACCCAACATCTAGATCCGATCTACGAGAGGTTGGTAGCAAGAAGGAGATTGAATCTCACCCTCGAAGAAAACTGTGAGTGTTTTGTCGAGGCAGGGGTTGGCTAGTCGATCCCCGCAACTAGACTCATCTAGTCGCGAGGAGATGTATTATCCAAGCGCCGCACGAGCAACGCCTCCGAGAGATCCACACGTACAGCTCGATGAAGACTCCACGTTCTTGATCCCACAAGAGGTGGTGGAGAGGCTCGAGATCAACAGCACGACGACGGTGGCGTGGTGTGTATGGTGGAGGTCCGACAGGGCTTCGCCAAGCGGCTATCGGGGAGAGAGGAGGAGGGGGTGCGGCTAGGGTTTGGGAGGGGGCTGTGGCTACGCACCTTGGGGGCGCTAAAGGGTGCGGCAGCCTCCCCTCAGCCCCTCCTTATATAGGCGGCCAAGGGGGCTGCACCCCACCCCTCCCAGGGCCGGTGGCTAGGGGGGCAACTTGCCCCCCAAGCAAGCCCCCTTAGGGTTAGGGTTTAGGCCGGCCAGCCCCCCTTTCCCTCTTGGGCTTGCCCGCATGGGCCCTTAGGGTAATGGTGCGGCTGGCCCAATAGGCCAGTCCACCACCCCTTAATTCCATGTGGGCCGCATACTCCTATGAGCCCCACTTCTAGACCCCTCTAGAACCTTCTAGAACTTTCCGGTACTTTACCGATAAATTCCCGAACCTCCGGAAACCACTTTCCTTATATGAATCTTATTCTCCGGACCACTCTGGAACTCCTCGTGATGTCCGGGATCCTATCCGGGACTCCGAATCAATATTCTTTCTCACCATCATTTATCTCGAACCCTAACTACATCGAACGTTAAGTGTGTGACTCTGCGGGTTCGTGAATATGTCATATTAATAGCGGGACCGGGATGCCCATATTAATTCCTACATATTCGACGAAGTACTTTACCAGTCGAACCACAATGTCCGGGATTCAATTAATCCATATACGATTCCTTTTGTTTCACGATATATTACTTGTCCGAGATTTAATCCACCGATATCTCCATATCTGATTAATCTCGTTACCGACAAGTTCTCTTTACTCGTTCCCATAGAATAGGATCCCTTATGACTAACCACTTAGTCATATGCTTGCAAACGTTTGAATGCTATACTACCGAGAGGGCCCACAGATATCTATCCAACTGTTGGACGAACAAATCCCAGTCTTGAAACATGCCACCCAACAACCTATCATCGGAGAACCTGAAAGCCACCTTTATAATCACCTAGTTACGAAGTGACGTTTGATGTCCACAAAGCAATCCTCCGATAAGCGGGAGTGACATAATCTCATGGTCTAAGGAAACTATATTTGACATCTATTTAATTTGAGTCTTGTCCATTATATCATCACCAATCATACAAACTTCGTTTATTAAGTGATTCACAAATCCATGGTTAGGAAACATCTAACCATCACTTAATCAAACGAACTAGTCATAAGAGGAAAGACTAGGGACAATTTACCGTTTATATTCCACACATGTATTTGTTTCCTCTTAATACAATTCTAGCATGGATATAAACATTTATCATGAACGGGAAATATGATTATCAATAACCTTTATTATTGCCTCTTGGGCATATCTCCAACAGGACGCGCTTTGCGCCTCGATCTACCCCTGCCTGCCTGGCTACCGCGTCCCCACCGGCTGGTGGCTGAGCGCCGGAGGCGTGCCGATCCCTCCTGTCCCTCAAGGTGTGGCGCGCTGGGCGGCCATCACGAACCACTACTACTTCGAGCTGATCACACTAGAGCAGCGGATGGATCCCCGCTGGCATCCCGGCTACCGCCCGACTTGGGACGCCTTCTTCAGCAATCGGCGTGAGAGGGCGCTCGCCAGGTACGAGGAGGACGGCCCGCCTCCTTCGAACTTCAACGAGGCCGGCCGTCGCTATGGTGGGGTGGCCGGACTCTCCAGAGCGTCATGGACTACATCATGGCCGGCGATAACCCCCGTCTGCGCTACCCTCACATCCAATCCAGACGTGCTCACCCGTCAAGGTTGGAGCCACGAGCGCCGTCCGCTGACAGCGACGACGATGACGACGACTATGAGGATGAGTATTATAGGCCTAGGCAGGAGTATGACTAATATTGTTTGTACAAATGATCCACTGTTGTCATTCCGTACTGTTGTCATTGGTTAGGACAAAAATATGCAAAAAATATTAGTTAATCCATTTTTAATTGGAAATGGCAAAAATGTTAATAGTTTGTAGAGTTAGAATAATTATTTTATAAAACAGAAAATGGTTTTGGATTACTTATTCAAATTCAAGCACTTTTCATGTTGAAAGTTTTCTCAAATTCATTCAAACATTCAAATGTTTTGAAATTGTGCCAGATTTGAAAAAAACGAGAAAACAACGCACGCAAATTTCGGGCCCATTAGTCACGACCTGTACCACCAGCCGCGACTAAAGGATGTGGTGCGCGCGGGATCTGAAACCACCCCCCATTAGTCGTGGCCCGTACCACCAGCCGCGACTAAAGGATGTGGTGCGCGCGGGATCTGAAACCGCCCCCCTTATGTCGTGGCCTGAGACACGCCCCGCGACTAAAGGGGGGTGGTATATATACCAAATCGAACCCCGGTGCGTGGCTTAGACCGCGACACACCGGAGGCCATTTTTTGAGGAGAAGCGCCGCCAGGCTGTCGAAATCCACCGGCCACCGTCGCCTCCTGCCGCCCACGCCACCGCCCGTCGCCTCCGCCGCCACCGCCCGTCACCTCCGCCGCCGCCGCCACGCGCCCTGCCCCCCCCCCCCCGCGCCCGTCGCCTACGCCGCCGCGCATCGCCCGAGCCTCCCGCCGCCCGAGCCGCCGCGTCCCTCAACTCCGGCCGCCCCCGGCAGGCTTCGGACGCTGCCGTCCCCTAGGTAAGACTGTCGCCGACGCCCCTCTCCTCCTTCACCACCGGCTAGTTTAATTTAGGTTTAATTAATTTAGGTTTAGGTGTTTTGAAATTAGGTTTGAAATAGATGTTAATAGATGATTTAGGTGGTTAATTAGTTAGATTTAGGTTTGAAATAGATGATTTAGGTTTGAAATTAGGTTTGAATTTAGATTTAGGTTTAAAAATTAGCTCGATGATTTAATAGATGATTTAGGTGGTTAATTAGTTAGATTTACTAGTTAGAAGTATTAATATGCTAATAAGTCACATAATAATATTAGTTAGAAAATTGGGTTAAAAAACTAGTGTTAACAAAAATTAGCAAAAAATAGTGTTAGCAAAAAACTAGGATAATTTTTGCTAACACTAATTATCTAACCTAATTTTTACTAACCCTAATTTTTTAGTATTACTTTATAAGTATTGCTTTTTTAGTGTAGAAATAGAAATATGGACTTAGGTGTTTTTAGTCTATTGTTCTCGGCGACGATGTCCCTGTTGGACCAGAGGGGCGATGTGCGGGACTAGGCTCTGTCGGGCTGGCACTGGGAGGTGCTACCTTCCGGGACGCGCATCTTGGTGAGGAATCCGGTTGATGTCGTCGACCCAGATCTGCTTTGGTCGCAGTCATGTGGGCCACGCTCGATGCAGAGGGAGCCTGCCCCCGAGGAGGTGGTCCGTCGCCGTATCAGGGAGGAGGGCGAGCATGTTCGTCGCTACATGTATCTATTGGATAGGCATTATAGCAATAGCTGGTCGTTTCTTCAGAGGGTTCCTTATCATGTGAGCTATGACCATGTGAGGGTTCCTTCTCTTTGGATGCGCAGCGCCGGCGGCTCAGCACCCCGCGGCTCAGGAACCGGTCGAAGTTAGTTTGAGAGGTTCATGCATGGGAGATGTATAGTGATATTATGAATGATGTATTAGGTTTATAAAATAATGGACCCGAGCTATGTAACTGGATTATTCTAGATGTATTTGTGATATTATTCGTGGTGTATTTTTATGTACTATTTGTATGTAGTATTATTTTAGTAGTATTTTTATGTACTAGTAGCAATATTGTATGCGATAATGATATTGTGTGCATTTTGCAGAAACTATGGATCCACCTAGGCCAATCCGCAGAGAACTAACACAAGAAGAAATTGTCGAGGACATAATCCACAACGCCCCCGGTGCTGATCCACCCGAATCTCCCTCGATATATCTGAACCCACCCGGTGAGGGTGAAGAGGTCGACCGAAATGAGGGGGAAGACGACGGCTCCGATGATGGACCCTTAACGAAGTCCGGCGAGGTATATATATATGAAGTCCGATGATCAGTAGATGCATTAATTGAGTTGTATATATATGAATTGACGAATGTTTCTTCTCTTAGGCCTCCACATCGAGCAAATGTTCCAAATGAGGCCCGGCCAAAAAGTTGGCCCCTTCTGCGCATTATACAATTACAAAGATATCACCACTGGGCGAACCGTTGGAACCCATAAAGGTTGCAAAGAAATTTGTAAAACAATGCGGAGTTATGGTTAGGGATCGCGTCCCGATCACCGTTCGAGAGTGGCAAAAGCCCAAAGGGGTGGAAGATAATGAGTATGTCGCCGAAAGGTACAAAGATGGTCTTTGGAATGACCTCATGGCACATTTCACCCTCCCAGAATGTGAGGAAGAGGATGACACATCTGCATTGAGGGACAAAGTCAAGGAGTTTACTCTTAAGAAGATGACCGAACTACTCCGGCAGTGGAAGAAAACATTATGGCAAGAGTATTTGAAGAACAATATTGCTCCAAAATTCGAAGGCTATCTAGCGAAGCAGAAGGCTTACTGGGATGCATTTGTGAAGTACAAGCAGTCAGAAGATGCTACGGAAAAGTCAAAACGAAACAAGACAAATGCTGCGAAAAAGAAATATCACCATCGCATCGGGACAGGGGGCTACGTGACTGCCATGCCAAAGTGGGATAAAAAATAGGAAGCGCTGCTTGCTAAAGGGATCATTCCAGAACCAATTCGCGACGAATGGGAATTGAGGGCAAGAAATTGGTTCCTTGCGCATGGGAGTGAGTATGACGATGAGATAGGGGACCTTGTTTGCAGTGATAGGGATTAAGATACCCAGGGAGACATGGCTGAAAGTGGTGAAAGAAATTAAAGAGGGGAAAACAAAGTTCCGTCCCGATAGAGAGAAAGACTTGCTGACAAAGCTCCTCGGGAATGACGAACACGAAGGACGAACACGAGGCCTTGGCCCTAGTTATCCCTGGGAGATTGGATTTCCCAAAGACAAAGATACTTATAGAAGCCAATCGAGAGCAAAGAAGCGACGGGAGGAGGAGGAGGGAGACATGTTCAACCAGTTGCTAGCAAGAATTGACAAGAAGCAGCAACAGATTGACGAACTTAGAGCAGAGCGCCTGCAAGATCCTGCACTCGATATTACCGCCGGCCCATCTCTATAGAGAAGCAGCGTGGCTAAATCGGAGGTCCCGTCTGATGGTGCACGGATGATAGATGGCGGTCCCGGCTACCCCGTGGATGGAATCAAGGAGCAGATATCTTGTGAGCTCCATCAGAAGGTGAAGAACATATCCCTGAAGGTGGCGGTCAGATGTGCTTTACCTTGTCCACCTGAGGCACGCTGGCATGGCCGTGAGATTCCAGCTGGCTATGCTAAAGTAGGGGTGGATGAAATCGTAATGGGGTTTGACTCAATGGAGCTTGACATCCTGTAACAGCCCAACTTGGTAATGAAAAATACGAAGAAATTTTCCACTTTTTTTTTCCATGTTTGCACCATAGCATCCATATGCATTTGCCATTTCAAGCTTTCACTTGGAAACAAATTGAAATGGGGAGGTAAACTTCCCAACCTCCAACCAATGCAATGCTCAACTCATCAAAACAAATCATGCTTGGACTTCCAAATGTTTTAGGAAGTTCCAAGTTTACTTATGAAACCAATTCTCTAAATCCAAATATCACCAAATAAGAATTGCAATTGAGAACCCAAATTTGATTCAACTCAATTCCATTTTTGGAACCAAGTTAAGTTTTCCAAAAATTCAAACTAAAATCATGGGGAGCTTCAATAAGATTACAAGATTCTCCATGAATATTTTCACTATTTTTGGATTTGTCAAAATGCTCCAATTAAATACATTTTCGAAATTGCTCAAAATTACCTTACTTATAAGCTATGAACAAATGTTGGTCAAAATAATTTATTTGACCTCACCAAAATTTGTGGAGCACCTAAAGGTCATTCGGAACCCCTATGAATTTTGCTGGAATTTATAAAAATGCCCTGGTGTCTCTTTTAAATTGTGAAAACCTGCTGTTGGACCCATTTGCAATTTATTCGAAAGTTCACAGGGGGTTCCCAGCAAAATTGCGTCGCTACAGTGTGCCATGGCGCACTGGCGCCATGCCTCCGAGCTGGCCGGCGCCATGCCGCACGGGGCCGAGCCCTCCGCGTGGAAAAGGAGGCCGCCCCCTCGCCACTGCTCCCTCTCTCTCTCCTCTCTCCCCGTTCCTCCCACAAATTCCGGATCGGGGCGATTTCTTTAACCTCTCCCGAGCTCCTCCGTCACCGCCACCGAGACGAACTCGCCGCCGTCGTTTGACTCCTCCCCGCCCAAATTGAAGGGTGTGGCGAGCTCTGCCGCGTCCGCGGCTTCCTCCTCTGCGGCGGAATCGAGCCGGGGTGGCCGGGGATCGACGTTTTCGTCATCGACATCCCGCCTCGGCCGCTCCGTTCGTCGGCCTTGAATCCGGCGACTCCGCCCCTCCGCTCCGTCGTCGTCCTCGTTTGCGTACTCAAGGTGAAATTTGCGTGCTTGCTAGCCCTCTCCCGCACCCTCTCCCCTCTCCTTGCCGCCGTTTCTTGGTCGCCGTCGCCGCCGGCGTCCCCGCACACGCGCCCGGCCTGGCCCCGGCCTGACCGGCCACGAGGCCGGCCTGTTCGGGCCAGTGCCCGGCCTTCACCCCGGCCTGGGCCGGCCTCGAGGCCGGCAGCCTCAGGCGCTGCCCCGGCCTGGCCCCGGTCTGGCCGGCTCTGAGGCCGGCCTCCTCTGCCACCAACCCGGCCTGCAAACCGGCCTGGGCCGACCTGTGGGCCGGCCTGCACAGTAAAAGCAGAAAGTGTTTTAATTTCAAATATTTAATAACTTTTCAAATAATGATCCAAACTTAACAAATAAAATACCAATTTGATCAGAAAGACAAACTCTACCATTTGGAACAATTGAAATGTTCTTTTGAAGTTATATTCTTGCTGTTCTTTTATGAAATTCCTAAAATGGTAAAAATGAGGCCTAAATTGGGAGAAATCATATTTCGATAAATATTGATCCAAAAATTATGAATAAACTATCAATGTGTTCAACTTGTCAAATGCTACTCAACCATGCTGATATCATGTCATGATCACAAATTCTTATTTGATATTGTCCATAATTTGAGTGAATGAATTAAATTCTTTTATTTATTTAATTCGCTATTTATTCCTCGGTGCTCCGAAAATTACAAATAAAGTACCGAAATGATCGGGATGAAAAACCCTATCCATTCATGTCATGTTCATGCATATTGAGCCACTTCTCTAATAATGTGATGATTTATAAGTAATGCGGTCACTAAGATAAATATGGAGTTGTGTCCAAATAATTGCACTAAGTATTTGGAACTCCATTTAATTTGTTAAATAAATTAAATGATAATATCTTTGCATCAATTTGACATGTCATCATGTGATTGAGCATTGCACCTTGTCCTCTTGTGATTTGTTTGTTCTTTGTATTTCTTTTGGGTATCGATAGATTCCGGAGTCGAGGTTAACGCTACTTACCCCGACGAGCAGTACTTCACGCCCGGGCAGCAAGGCAAGAGATAACCTAACCTTCTTGGCATTCTAGCATCCTAATGTTTTATAAACTTATTTTATCCACCATATTATTGCATGCGATTCAAATGTTTCTTTGATCAAAATATAGAGACTCCTATGATTGCATGTTCTTCCCCGAGCCAATCACATGTATCCCTACCTATGAACCTTAGTGTTGATGTGTTGGCCGGATACGATTTATAATTTGGTTATATGCTTAGACATGCTTAGAAATGCTTAGTTGAAATACTAGTTATGTCCGTTGTTGAATTTCATATTTATTGATGTTGATGGAATGATTCGGGCATGGTGGATAATTGTGATGCTAAATTAAATTGCTAAAGGCTTGGATGAGTTGCCCTCGGGGAGGGTGTTTTGCCTCATTCTCGCCGCCTAGGCTGAGAGTGCTTTTAGCTAGAACCAAGAACCGAGCGTGCTTCCATTGGTGGGTGTATGGGTGCCTTACTGACCGAATAATTTGTTAGGGGCTTGTCAAGGGTCCTCTAGTCTGCGATTTCCATTTGCGCGTGTGTGGTGTGGGTGGAAAAAGAGACGAGGATGGTGGTGTTTAGGATGTGGCCGCGGGGCAGGGCGCTGGGAGCGCTGAACCTGTCCTTCCGCACACTGATGGTCCTTGAGTAAGCCTCATGCATTGTAAAGGTCTAACCGCGCCCGCTCGCCGGCCTTCCCCGGAAGAGGGCCAATTAGGTGAGCCGGACGGTACCAATGGGTAAAATAGTACACCCCTGCAGGGTTAAATCTTTTCGAAAAGCCGTGTCCACGGTTACGGACAAACTCTTGGGAAAGGCGGATTAGCTCATAGATAACATTAACCTAATTGATATGGCAGCTAAAGGTTGCATAATAAACGTGTGACAAAGGTTCATTTCCTCGAGGGTGATTCGAGGGGGTGCCTTGGTGGAGATGAGAGTGGTTGGTTACAAACGGGTTCGATGAGAACCAATGATGACAATGTTACTCTCTTACCCCTTTTATGAAAATATTCTGAATAGACGGTGCCATGTGTCAATTATGCCCTGTTTATGAAAATCTGGCTTTATGCAAAAAGAACTACATATACAGCTTTATAGCCTCCGTCAGTCATTGGGCCTATATTGCTCTACTAAACAAACTTGCGAGTACATCGTACTCAGTCTCTCTTTGCTGCCTCTATATTTATATTTCAGAGGAGGACGACACCGAGCAGCTAGGTGGATTCTTCGTTGACGCCGACTACTAGTCTGGGGTTCCCAGGTGGCAGCTTGGGATCGTGGAGCAAGCTGGCTGGGTGTATTTATGTGTAGGCCTCTTAGGCCCTATATTTGGATCTTGTTGTGCTAGACAACACTACTTCGCTTCCGCCTGTTGAATTGGTGGTCTGCGACCTTTTGATGTGTAATATTTGTATCTTTCTCATATATGAGTTGCTATATGAGTTTTGTGTCGTAGAGTCTGTGAGGTGCCAGTTTGTTCCACAAGTCTCGGTCTCTTTACTATACATGGAAGCGATGTCTGAGCTTATGGCATGATCGAGGTGCTGTGTGCCGATGATGTATTCCGAGCACGCCTGCCAATGAGTTTTGGCCTGGGATTGGTAAACCCAGTAACCCTCGGTTGTGTAGCATGACCGGTTACACAACGTTCCACTGTATAGTTCTGGGGTCGGGGCGCTACAAGTTGGTATCAGAGCAGGACTGCCTATAGGAAACCCTTTCTATTGGTCGATGTCGAGTCTAGTTGAAAATTATTTTTACCTAAAAATGAGTTGTGAAAACCTTCTTAGGATTCTTTTTACTTCTTGTCCAACTCGCTCTACTCTGATTCTTACCTCTATTTGTTTTATGCTTGGTGTAGATGTTTAGGTTCTCGGGGTTGGGTTTCTACCGTCTAGTTATGGCCCGAGTCCGTTATATCCGTGTGTTATCGCCGCGATGATGTTATGTCACCGTGGTTGTCTAAATATGTCTTAGTGTTTGCCGTCTTCAATATCTATATCTGGAAGCACCTTAATGATCTATCCTATCTGTCGAAGGTGTTTACTAACTATGACATTGTTCCAATTCTTCAGAATGGCTCCTACCCGTCGTGGTGAACAGAGCAATCCTGATCCACCGCCGCCACCCACTATGGCGGAGGTTCTGATGATTATTGAAGAGGGCCGCGTGCGCAACGAGAATCTACTCGCGCAGTTGGTGCAGCAGGGTGCACAGAGGAACACGGACTGCACCACTCTCAACCAGTTCTTGCGGTCCCAACCTCCCACTTTCTCTGAAGCTAAGGAGCCGCTTGATGCGGATGATTGGCTTCGGGCGTTGGAGCGCAAGTTTGCCGCTCTTCATGTTCCGGCGGCAGAACATGTCAACTTCGCCACCTACCTGCTGGATGGAGCCGCCAGCTCCTGGTGGGAGAGCCACGTGGCAATGGTTGCCGCGGGCCATGTCGTCACCTAGGAGGAGTTCCGCGCCGCTTTCCGTGCGGCGTACATCCCCAAGCCCATCCTGGAGCTCAAGAGGAGGGAGTTCCTGGACTTGACCCAGGAACACATGGACGTCCAGTCCTACGGACGGGAGTTCAACCACCTCTCCCGTTACGCCCCTCGGGACGTGACGAATGACGAAGACAAGCAATACCTCTTTCGCAAGGGGCTCGCACCTCGTGTCCGCTACGAGCTCCTACCCTTCAAGTTCACCTCCTACCAGGAGCTTTACAACCAGGCTCTCACCATGGAGCAAGGTAGGAAGGAGTTGGAGGCTTCCAAGAGGCCAGCTTCCACCGACCACCAGAGCTCCTCTTCCTCTGAGGGCAAGAAGCGCCGGGTGTTTGTGCCTTTCAGCGCTGTGCCCAAGGCACCCTCCGCGCCGAAGACCACTGGGTACTTGCCACCTCCGCCTCGCCCACCTACTTCGACCTTGGGTGTGGCTGGAGGCGGTTTTCGACCTCGGCTGCCTGCACCACCGGGGGTCACTTGCTTCGCTTGTGGCCAGCCAGGGCACTACTCCAGGGAGTGTCCCCATAAGGCACCGGCTACCATAGCACCTGCACCAGCACCCTCTACCCCAGCCGCCAAGGCTACCACCATCAGCCGTGGCCGCCTGAACCACGTCTCGGCTGAAGGCGTTGAGGAGGACCCCGGAGTTCTCATGGGTATGCTTCGAATCAATGATTATCCTGCTTCAGTCTTATTTGATTCTGGAGCATCACATTCATTCATATCAATAGCTTTTACACACAACCATCAAGTTCCATTTGTGAATATGGACTCCCCTTTATTGGTTAAAACACCCGGTTCCCGTTGGCAAACCAAGTGGGTTACTCCAGAGGTGCAGATTTCCATAGGTTCAATACCTTTCCCGTTCCAGTTGATAGCCCTGAAGTCAGAGGGTCTGGATGTTATCCTGGGTATGGACTGGTTAGTCAAGTATCAGGCCAACCTGGACTGCGCGGCCAAGACTGTCATAGTGATCCACCCAAGCTATGGGTAAGTGCGTTACTGGTCACCTTTGTCTGCAGTTCCATCCGCTGCCACTCCTCTCTCTCCGGAGATCAGTTTGTACTTCCTGGAAGGAACCACTCCACCCGAAATGCATGAAGTAGTTGTGGTGTGTGATTTCCCCGATGTTTTCCCGGAGGAATTGCCCGGCATGCCGCTTGATCGCAGCGTTGAGTTTGTGATTGAGTTGGTTCCGAGAACCGCCCCAGTTTCCAAAACGCCCTACCGCATGCCAACGGAAGAGCTTTCTGAATTAAAGAAGCAACTTGATGAGCTGCTAGAAAAGGATTTCATCCGGCCGAGTAGCTCACCTTGGGGCTGCCCGGTCATCTTTGTCAAGAAGAGGGATACCAATGTTCCTCGGCTGGTTGTTGATTACCGCCCTCTGAATGCGGTGACCATCAAGAACAAGTACCCCATTCCTCGAATAACTGACTTGTTCGATCAATTAGCTGGTGCAACGGTATTCTCCAAGATGGATCTGAGGTCAGGCTACCATCAGATTAAAATCCGAAAGGAGGATATTCCGAAGACGGCTTTCACTACCCGCTATGGGTTATATGAGTACACCGTCATGTCCTTCAGCCTCACAAATGCTCCGGCTACATTCATGAGGCTGATGAACTCCATCTTCCACGAGTTCCTCGATAAGTTTGTCATTATTTACATCGATGACATTCTTGTCTACTCCAAAACCGAAGACGAACATACTGAGCATCTTCGACTAGTCTTGACCAAGCTCCGTGATCACCGCCTCTATGCCAAGTTCTCCAAGTGTGAGTTTTGGCTAAAGGAGCTCATCTTTCTCGGTCATGTGGTGTCAGCTGCTGGAGTAGCGGTGATACCAGACAAGATTCAGGCAATCCTGGATTGGCCAACTCCCAAGTCCGCCAAAGATATCTGAAGCTTCCTTGGATTGGCTGGTTATTATCGCCGATTCATCGAGGGCTTTTCCAAAATAGCCAAAGCATTGACTGACCTCCTCAAGAAGAATAAAAACTTTGTGTGGTCAGACAAGGCTGAAGAAAGTTTCCAAACCCTCAAGGTCAAGCTCACCACCACCCCGGTGCTTCTCCTTCCCGACACCGACAAGGACTTTGTCGTCTATTGTGATGCCTCTCTACAAGGCTTGGGCTGTGTTCTGATGCAAGAAGGCCATGTGGTCGCCTGTGCCTCTCGTCAACTCAAACCACATGAGAAAAATTATCCAACTCATGATTTGGAGCTTGCCGCCGTGGTACATGCTCTGAAGCAATGGAGGCCCTACCTCTTGGGCAACCGTTGCGAGATCTACTCCGACCATCAAAGCTTAAAATATCTCTTCACCTAGCCGGATCTGAACTTGAGGCAGAGGAGATGGCTGGAATTGATTAAAGATTATGATGTGACTCTCAACTATCAACCCGGGAAGGCAGATGTCATGGCGGATGCACTGAGACGCAAAGCCTATTGCAATACCTTGATGGTTGAAAAGGCCCAACCTGCTCTTCATGAGGAGTTTGCTAAGTTAAATCTGGAAATTGTTCCTTCTAGTTTTCTAGCTAACCTCGAGATCAAATCCACTCTTGAGGATGAAATCAAGGCCGCCCAGCAAAATGATGCTGAAATCCTCGAGATCAAAGAGAAGATAGCTAATGGAAAGGCAAATTGCTTCTCGGTTGATGACAATGGTGTTGTCTACTTCGGTGCCCGCCTAGTGGTGCCCAAGAGTGGGAACGTCAAAGAGTTGATCCTATCCGAAGGTCACGAGTCACCCCTCTCTATTCATCCGGGTAGCACCAAAATGTATCAAGATCTGCGCCCTCAATTCTGGTGGTCTTGCATGAAGCGCGAGATCGTCGAGTATGTTGCAGAATGCGACGTCTGTCGCCGAGTGAAGGCTGAACATCAAAGGCCAGCCGGTACCCTTCGCCCATAGCCATTCCCAAGTGGAAGTGGGATGAAGTTGGTATGGATTTCATCCCGGCTTTCCAAGATCACAAAAGGGTAACAATGCCATTTGGGTCGTCATTGACCGTCTATCCAAAGTCGCCCATTTCCTTCCGGTTCGAGAGGATATCAACTCCGCTAATTTGGCGGAGCTATATATGGCCCGGATTGTTCCCTTGCACGGGGTTCCCTTGAGGATCATCTCTGACCGTGGAAGCTTATTTCTGTCCAAGTTTTGGCAAAGTTTCCAAACGGCTCTTGGAACCCGTCTCAACTTCAGCACCGCCTATCATCCTCAAACCGATGGTCAAACTGAAAGGGTGAACCAAGTTCTTGAGGATATGCTTCGGGCTTGTGTCATCTCCTTCGGCAAGGGTTGGGAAAAGTACCTCCCTCTCGCCGAGTTCTCCTACAACAATAGCTATCAAGCCAGTTTGCAAATGGCTCCCTTTGAGGTCCTTTATGGGAGAAAATGCCGAACTCCTCTCAATTGGTCTGAAACCGGGGAGAGGTCACTCTTCGGCCCTGATGTGATAAATGAGGCTGAGGAGAAAGTCCGTGTCATTCGGGAAAACCTCAAGGCTGCTCAATCCCGTCAGAAAAGCTATTATGACAAGCATCATCAAGAGGTCCATTATGAAATTGGTGACAAGGCCTATCTTCGGGTCTCTCCTCTCCGTGGCGTTCGTCGTTTCGGAATCAAGGGCAAATTGGCACCTCGTATGTTGGCCCTTTCACCGTCCTAGCCAAGAGAGGAGATCTTTCCTATCAACTTGAGTTGCCTTCCAATTTCCCGGATGTCCATGATGTGTTCCATGTTTCCCAACTCCGGCGTTGCTTCAAGGATCCAATCCGTGGGGTTGATCACGAGGCATTGGACATCCAGGAGGATTTGACCTATCGCGAGCATCCTATCCGCATCTTGGATGAAGTGGAGAGGAAAACCCGCAACAAGTCTATCAAGTTCCTCAAAGTTCAATGGTCCAACCATTCCGAGGAAGAAGCCACATGGGAGCGAGAAACTAGTCTTCGTCAGGAATACCCCGCCTTCTTCACTCAAGCCTAGAATCTCGGGACGAGATTCCTGTAAGGGGGGTAGAATTGTAACAGCCCAACTTGGTAATGAAAAATACGAAGAATTTTTCCACTTTTTGTTTCCATGTTTGCACCATAGCATCCATATGCATTTGCCATTTCAAACTTTCACTTGGAAACAAATTGAAATGGGGAGGTAAACTTCCCAACCTCCAACCAATGCAATGCTCAACTCATCAAAACAAATCATGCTTGGACTTCCAAATGGTTTAGGAAGTTCCAAGTTTACTTATGAAACCAATTCTCTAAATCCAAATATCACCAAATAAGAATTGCAATTGAGAACCCAAATTTGATTCAACTCAATTCCATTTTTGGAACCAAGTTAAGTTTTCCAAAAATTCAAACTAAAATCATGGGGAGCTTCAATATGATTGCAAGATTCTCCATGAATATTTTCACTATTTTTGGATTTGTCAAAATGCTCCAATTAAATACATTTTCGAAATTGCTCAAAATTACCTTACTTATAAGCTATGAACAAATGTTGGTCAAAATAATTTATTTGACCTCACCAAAATTTGTGGAGCACCTAAAGGTCATTCGGAACCCCTATGAATTTTGCTGGAATTTATAAAAATGCCCTGGTGTCTCTTTTAAATTGTGAAAACCTGCTGTTGGACCCATTTGCAATTTATTCGAAAGTTCACAGGGGGTTCCCAGCAAAATTGCGTCGCTACAGTGTGCCATGGCGCACTGGCGCCATGCCTCCGAGCTGGCCGGCGCCATGCCGCACGGGGCCGAGCCCTCCGCGTGGAAAAGGAGGCCGCCCCCTCGCCACTGCTCCCTCTCTCTCTCCTCTCTCCCCGTTCCTCCCACAAATTCCGGATCGGGGCGATTTCTTTAACCTCTCCCGAGCTCCTCCGTCACCGCCACCGAGACGAACTCGCCGCCGTCGTTTGACTCCTCCCCGCCCAAATTGAAGGGTGTGGCGAGCTCCGCCGCATCCGCGGCTTCCTCCTCTGCGGCGGAATCGAGCCGGGGTGGCCGGGGATCGACGTTTTCGTCATCGACATCCCGCCCTGGCCGCTCCGTTCTTCGGCCTTGACTCCGGCGACTCCGCCCCTCCGCTCCGTCGTCGTCCTCGTTTGCGTACTCAAGGTGAAATTTGCGTTCTTGCTATCCCTCTCCCGCGCCCTCTCCCCTCTCCTCGCCGCCGTTTCTTGGCCGCCGTCGCCGTCGCCGCCGGCGTCCCCGCACACGCGCCCGGCCTGGCCCCGGCCTGACCGGCCACGAGGCCGGCCTGGCCTCAGGCGCTGCCCCGGCCTGGCCCCGGTCTGGGCCGGCTCTGAGGCCGGCCTCCTCTGCCACCAACCCGGCCTGCAAACCGGCCTGGGCCGACCTGTGGGCCGGCCTGCACAGTAAAAGCAGAAAGTGTTTTAATTTCAAATATTTAATAACTTTTCAAATAATGATCCAAACTTAACAAATAAAATACCAATTTGATCAGAAAGACAAACTCTACCATTTGGAACAATTGAAATGTTCTTTTGAAGTTATATTCTTGCTGTTCTTTTATGAAATTCCTAAAATGGTAAAAATGAGGCCTAAATTGGGAGAAATCATATTTCGATAAATATTGATCCAAAAATTATGAATAAACTATCAATGTGTTCAACTTGTCAAATGCTACTCAACCATGCTGATATCATGTCATGATCACAAATTCTTATTTGATATTGTCCATAATTTGAGTGAATGAATTAAATTCTTTTATTTATTTAATTCGCTATTTATTCCTCGGTGCTCCAAAAATTACAAATAAAGTACCGAAATGATCGGGATGACAAACCCTATCCATTCATGTCATGTTCATGCATATTGAGCCACTTCTCTAATAATGTGATGATTTATAAGTAATGTGGTCACTAAGATAAATATGGAGTTGTGTCCAAATAATTGCACTAAGTATTTGGAACTCCATTTAATTTGTTAAATAAATTAAATGATAATATCTTTGCATCAATTTGACATGTCATCATGTGATTGAGCATTGCACCTTGTCCTCTTGTGATTTATTTGTTCTTTGTATTTCTTTTGGGTATCGATAGATTCCGGAGTGGAGGTTAACGCTACTTACCCCGACGAGCAGTACTTCACGCCCGGGCAGCAAGGCAAGAGATAACCTAACCTTCTTGGCATTCTAGCATCCTAATGTTTTATAAACTTATTTTATCCACCATATTATTGCATGCGATTCAAATGTTTCTTTGATCAAAATATAGAGACTCCTATGATTGCATGTTCTTCCCCGAGCCAATCACATGTATCCCTACCTATGAACCTTAGTGTTGATGTGTTGGCCGGATACGATTTATAATTTGGTTATATGCTTAGACATGCTTAGAAATGCTTAGTTGAAATACTAGTTATGTCCGTTGTTGAATTTCATATTTATTGATGTTGATGGAATGATTCGGGCATGGTGGATAATTGTGATGCTAAATTAAATTGCTAAAGGCTTGGATGAGTTGCCCTCGGGGAGGGTGTTTTGCCTCATTCTCGCCGCCTAGGCTGAGAGTGCTTTTAGCTAGAACCAAGAACCGAGCGTGCTTCCATTGGTGGGTGTATGGGCGCCTTACTGACCGAATAATTTGTGAGGGGCTTGTCAAGGGTCCTCTAGTCTGCGATTTCCATTTGCGCGTGTGTGGTGTGGGTGGAAAAAGAGACGAGGATGGTGGTGTTTAGGATGTGGCCGCGGGGCAGGGCGCTGGGAGTGCTGAACCTGTCATTCCGCACACTGATGGTCCTTGAGTAAGCCTCATGCATTGTAAAGGTCTAACCGTGCCCGCTCGCCGGCCTTCCCCGGAAGAGGGCCAATTAGGTGAGCCGGACGGTACAAATGGGTAAAATAGTACACCCCTACAGGGTTAAATCTTTTCGAAAAGCCGTGTCCACGGTTACGGACAAACTCTTGGGAAAGGCGGATTAGCTCATAGATAACATTAACCTAATTGATATGGCAGCTAAAGGTTGCATAATAAACGTGTGACAAAGGTTCATTTCCTCGAGGGTGATTCGAGGGGGTGCCTTGGTGGAGATGAGAGTGGTTGGTTACAAAAGGGTTCGATGAGAACCAATGATGACAATGTTACTCTCTTACCCCTTTTATGAAAATATTCTGAATAGACGGTGCCATGTGTCAATTATGCCCTGTTTATGAAAATCTGGCTTTATGCAAAAAGAACTACATATACAGCTTTAGAGCCTCTGTCAGTCATTGGGCCTATATCGCCCTACTAAACTTGCGAGTACATCGTACTCAGTCTCTCTTTGTTGCCTCTATATTTGTATTTCAGAGGAGGACGACACCGAGCAGCTAGGTGGGTTCTTCGTTGACGTTGACTACTAGTCTGGGGTTCCGAGGTGGCAGCTTGGGACCATGGAGCAAGCTGGCTGGGTGTATTTATGTGTAGGCCTCTTAGGCCCTATATTTGGATCTTGTTGTGCTAGACAACACTACTTCGCTTCCGCTTGTTGAATTGGTGGTCTGTGACCTTTTGATGTGTAATATTTGTATCTTTCTCATATATGAGTTGCTATATGAGTTTTGTGTCGTAGAGTCTGTGATGTGCCAGTTTGTTCCACAAGTCTCGGTCTCTTTACTATACATGGAAGCGATGTCTGAGCTTATGGCATGATCGAGGTGCTGTGTGCCGATGATGTATTCCGAGCACGCCTGCCAATGAGTTTTGGCCTGGGATTGTTAAACCCAGTAACCCTCGGTTGTGTAGCATGACCGGTTACACAACGTTCCACTGTATAGTTCTGGGGTCGGGGCGCTACACATCCCTGGACCTGAAGGTGAGAGGAACAAGAACTGGTTGGTATCATTCTATGGAACAAGAACAACATCAAACTTCCAGGCTCGGCGCCAAGGCCAACACCGCCTCCGAGTCGTTGCAGGTCACCATCACCTACAAGAAGCCCACCCCAAGACTACGACCACCACAACGCGAGTCCATCTCGATCTCCGCCGCCGGACTTGGGTCGGCCGTCTTCGCCGCCGCCTTTGCCCGCTAAGAACAACAAGCGGAAGCGTCCCCGTCGATGAGTACTAAACGACGTAGCAGCCCAAAACGACAAATGTCGCCACTCCCAAGAGTACCTCATAAGAATCTTCCCATCAGAACTTACGATCGTACTGCCGAGCAAATCGCAACGATCGCAAAGGCCGAAAAAGATGCGCATTTTGCAAAGAAGAAACCCAAGCCCGCCCCGGTATACACCGAGAAGCAAAAAGCGTATGCACGTGATTTTCTAAACACAAAATCGCAATATGAGTTGCACCATAAGCCAGATGACTATCTACGCACACTTCAGAAGAAAGTGGAGAAGAGCAAATCAAGTAAAAGTGCTAGCGGGAGCAAATCAAGTAAAAGTGCAAGCGGGAAAATAAGGTACGTTCCCCGGCTCGGAGAACAGGCCAAACAATTGATCCCACCCCTCAAGGTGTTATCCGAAGACGTTCCCCAGGTGCTGCAGCAGGATATGGAAGAAGCTGCGAAGTTGGCGGCCGCTATGGGTGTGAGTGTTGCTGAATTGCTAGGTTCCCAAGACGACAAGTTACCCAAGGCTGATGTAGTCCCTACATATGTCCCAGGGAAGCCTTTGGTCAGGGAAGAGAAGTTGAAACAACTGCCAACACACATGCGGAATTTGCATGAATGGTACTTGAGAGAGGTAAAGGGGGACAGAATAATGATCGTGGCGAAAGTCCCAGAAGAGTACTTCTTTCGAGCCAAAGAGGTCCATGTTGAGTTTTCAGAACTCTTCCGGTTATACAATTTCGACGCCCTCGACAAATCTCTCATGAGTTGCTATTGTCTGTAAGTTGTTGAATTCATTCTCTACATATAATTTGTTCAGTTCATTGCATGTAATTATCCTCATTATATCCTTTTGTACTCTATTATGCAGAATGAAGATGCATGCTTGTAAAAGAAAGATCTATAATGTTGGGTTCATTGACCCAGATAAAGTACATATAGGTACGCTAATGACGAAATCCAACGAGACGGCGGAAAATCTTCTAAGGTTTCTAACGGAGCAAAATTTCTGTTACCACATACTTCAAGTGAGGGTCTTATTCTGTTGTACACATTCACTTTTGCATACTCGATGTTAAGTGTAATTGATGAGTGTTACTTACGTATATATAAACGTGTGCAACTTCCACTGGATTCTGCTAGACATTCGAGTTGATAAGGGAATAGTTGAAGTCATGGACCCATTAAAAAGAAACCTGGAAGAGTTCCACAACATGCAGGACATGCTCCAGAGGTAATATTCGCGCTATATCGGTCTCGTTCGTTGATTTCATGAGATATCAGGTAATGAATTAACTCAGTCATTAATTCATTTTCTTTGCCGGGCAGGGTTTGGAACCTGTTCAAGAGTATGGTGACGGGTTCCTTTAGTGAGAAGCTGACCTTTACTCCGGTCTCGGTAAGTAGTACGAGATATGTCCGCGCATCACTTTACTTCTAGTTTCAATACAGTTATGATGCTAGATTATTATTTTGATTGAATTCTATTCTCGTAAAGTGCGCGAGGCAGCCATCGGGGACGCATATATGTGGATACTACATTTGCGAGTTCATTCGCACGTTTACCACTGAGCACAAAGATTATAGAGTCGACGTAAGCAATACATTCACAACATTATTTTATTACCCTCACTTTTTGTTATCATGATTGATGTTCATATTGATCTCCTTTTCTTATATAGTTTGACAGAATGCGGGATCGGCTCCTACCAGAGCAATGCGTACTAGGAATTGCAGAGGAACTAGCGCGATTTTTTCTGACCGAGATGGTAGACGACGCCGGAGAATTTAGTGTGAATAATAGGCGCAACCGATGATCCCCGGCCGTGTAATTGAATAGACGGGCTTAGTCCCGGTAATTGTGATCTCCATGTAACTATCAAAGTTGTATATATTTGTATGCTCGATCGTAAGACAAGTTATCTTATGCATGCACGAACGTGTACGGTATGTGGTAGCGTAGAAATATACAAAAACTATTTTGAAATGAAGAAAAGAAATAAATAAAAGAAAACAAAATGAATTCTCTACCGCGGCACAGAAAGTGCCCAAATTTCTGCCGCGGCAGAGAATCATTAGTCGCGGCCCGTTATACTAACCGCGACTAAAGGGTGTGCCCCCAGCGAGGCCAGGTTGAGGGCCATTTGTCCCGGCTGGTAACAGGGCCGCGACTAAAGGTTGGACCTTTAGTCCCGCCTGGCCTGTCCCGGTTGGCCAACCGGGACAGAGGAGCCTCACGGCCCGAGACAATAGGCCCAGTCCCCACTAGTGGCGAGCTCACACCCCTCCAACGAGACGTACTCCCTTAACAAGGAGGAACTCGGGAATACATCCTTGTCTCTGTGTGCTTCTACTTTCGGTTATCTCTATCCCTTAGTTGTCTTTATTTGTATCGTGTTTTCTTGCCTAGTCATAGTTGCTTGCTTGCCATATAGGTAATTTCACCGTAGTTGCATATCTAGAGAATTTACCTTTGTGTCAAGCCTAAAATCGAAAAAGAATTAAAATTTGGTGTAGCACCTATTCAACCCCCCCTCTAGGTGCCCATACGATCCTTTCAATTGGTATCAGAGTCTTGGCTCATTAATTAGGCTTCACCGCCTAAGAGAGTATGGCACCCGAGAGTGGAGAGGTGGGGGCCTCTACTAGCAGAGTCTCCATGGATGAATTCAAGAAATTGGAGGCATCCATGGGTGCTCAAATGGAAGAGTTGCGCTCAATGATGGCACAACTCTTAAATGCTAATAAAGCCCCCGCACCTCCCTCTCTTGAGGTTAACGCTTCTGCTACTCAAGTTGAGGAGGGTGAAGCATCTAAAGAATCCCATTCTAAAATTGATGGTGGGAAGGGGGAGTACCATGGGGTTCCATTTAAGTACTCCGTCGACCCACCTATCCCGCACCCTCATATAAACAATAGGGGTGAACCACCTAGGCTTAATCCATCTTGTTTTTCTATTTGGCAATTTCTTATGAGATCTCATGTCAAGAGCGCTTCGATCGAGCTATGGAGAATCATTGAGGTTGGATTCAAGGCCGTCGACCCCAACAACATGACAAGAAGAGAAATTGTGGATTGCCAACTCAATGACTTGGCTCCCAACATGATTCAAACCGCCGTGGGAGAAAAGCACATGACTCACATCGAGCTTGCCACCACCGCCAAAGAAGCTTGGGAGACTCTCACCGAAGAGTTTGTCGGCAATGAGAGCATGAAAAGGAATAGGTTTGAAGCCTTGTGCACCCAAGCCAAGGGATTTTTCATGGTAGATGGTGAAGACCATGAAGACATGTATCGAAGGCTCAAAACCCTAGCCACTCAATTTAGAGCCCTTGGAGCAACCTATGTGGATGATGCTTGGATCAAGAGGAAGTATGTGACATTTCCAAAAAAAAGAGGAAGTATGTGAGTGCCCTCTATCCTTTTGAATCCACCGACTTGAAGAGCATCCAAGGAAGACACAACTATCACCTCATGTCATCTAATGAAGTCATGCAAGAGATGGCGGCATTCAAGGTAGCCGCCAAGAACGCCGAAGACGCTCGAGCCCGGGCCATTGGAATGCACAAAGGAACTTCGCTTGCTTTGAAGGCCAAAGTTGTGGTGCAAGACGATGATGATGAGACTCAAGAAGATGTGTCACATTGGCATCCCAAAGAGCTTGAAGATACTCTCAAGGACTATTTGGCTCTCACATCTAAAGTCTTTTGGAAGAGTCCGTCCAAGGCAAGGGAATTTGTTAACAAGGCAAGTGGAAGGAAGGAGGGTGGCCCAAGGGTTCGTTCTTGCTACAATTGCCAAGATCAATATCACTTTGTGGACGAATGTCCGATTGAGAATCGTGAACACCATGGAGGGAAGCTTGTTCGAAAGGACAAGTCAAAGGACACCCACAAGAAACCTTTCTTCAAGAAGAATGCCATCAACAAGAAGCCCCCAAGAATTGTGTTGCTTGCGCAAGAAGAGTACTCATCCGGGGAAGAAGAAGAAACCTCAAGTGGGGTTGCCGCCATGGCCATTGCATCTTCATCATCTCCTTCCCTCTTTGAATCCCCCAATGAGAATGTCTCCAACTCCTCCGCAAGATGTCTCATGGCCAAGACCGACGAGGTATCATCCCCTTCATCTCCTAAGACTATGAGTAATATGGATGATGCTACTAGTCTTAAAATTAAAGAGGAAATAGTTGCTTTCGATCATTTTATAACTAACATGCAAGGTGAAACCAAGAAGCATGTTGAGGCTCTTATGAGTCAATATGGTGAAGCTCAAGAGATGCTTGAGATCAAGAGCAAGATTGATAGAGAGGATGCTATGGAAATTGCATCCTTGAAAGACAATCTAGAAGAAGAGCATGAGCTTAGGGTTTCTCTTGAGGAACAACTAGAATCTATAGAAGAGTCAAATGATTTAATTGTTGCTAAACTCATTAAAGAACGTGACCATGCAATTGCTAAATACAAAGCATGTAAGAAAGAAAAGGTCGAGCTTGGTGTTGGTCATTCTAGACTAACCGAGGAGCTAGAGAAACTTTCCAAGGCTCACAAGGCATTGGAAAGTGAACACGCTACCCTCACCAAGTCGTATGAACAACTTCAAGCTCAACCGTCTAAAAATGATGTGCCTAGTTCCTCCACTCCCATTACTTGTGATCATGCAAATATCATTGAGGAAAATGCTAGGTTGAAGATCAATCTTTCTAAGGCCATCTCCCTAGGTAAGAAACCTTTTGTTACTCCACAAAAAGGGAGAGTTGGTGTCGGGTTTGTTGAGGAGGAAAAGAAGAAGGAGAACTTCATGAAAGATGCAAGGGCTCCTCTAGCGAAAGAAGATCCCTCAAGCCAAGAAGGTCAACATTGCTAGTGGTGGTGCCACAAGGGGCAAAACCACTAGTGATGACTTTGCGGGAAAATCTAACCCCCACTACATTTTATATGTTGATTATTATGGGGATATATATGCTAAGTTTGTTGGTCCTAGAAATGTTCCTATTGCTCATTCTATTTGGGTTCCTAAGACCCTTGTTGCTAACAAAAGAGGACCCATTGCAAAATGGGGACCTAAATCAAAGCAATGATTTCTTGTAGGACTATGCTTCCGGTGGGTCAAAATGGGTGCTTGATAGTGGATGCACAAAACATATGACCGGAAGCAAGGAGATAATGACGGAGATGAGACCAAATCTAAATGAAGCAACCGTCACTTATGGAGATCGATCAAAAGCCAAGGTATTGGGATTTGGCAAGGTGGTAATCGCTAGGGATATCACCCTAGTGAATGTCATGCTTGTCAAATCCCTTGGTTATAATTTACTTTCCGTTCGTGCACTTAATAAGATGGGCTTCACCGTCTTTCTTGATATTGATGTTGTGGTACTCTTGTGGAGCAAGACTCTAAAGGTCGCTTTCGTTGGGTACGTCGAGGATGATTTGTTTGTGGTTGACTTTTCAGGGGAAAACCACTTCAAATTCGATGTGCCTATTCAGAAAAGCCGACAAGAGTTGGTTGTGGCATCGCCGCCTAGCCCATGTCAACATGAGAAATTTGCAAAGTCTTCACAAGGGTGGCCACATTCTCGGACTAAAAGAAGATGTCTCTTTTGCCAAAGATCGTGTTTGTAGGGCATGTGTTGAAGGAAAGATGCATGATTCTCCCCATCCTTCCAAGACTATTATTTCATCCAAGAGGATCTTGGATCTCCTCCATGTGGATCTTTTTGGTGCCGTTCCCGAAGCTAGTCTAGGTGGGAAGAAGTATTGCTTGGTGATTGTTGATGACTATTCAAGATTCACTTGGGTTTATTTCTTCAAGTCGAAGAGTGAGACCCAACAAACCTTCATCGACTTCTCCATTGAAATGCAACGTCAACACAATGTCCCCATTTTGGCAATTAGAAGTGACAATGGCTCCGATTTCAAGAGCTACACCCTCAATGAATTTCTTAGTGAAGAGGGTATTCGTCACCAATATTCCGCAACTTATACCCCTCAACAAAATGGTGTAGCTGAGAGGAAGAACCGGACTCTTATGGATATATCAAGGTCCATGTTAGCGGAGTTTAAGACTCCGTTGAGTTTTTGGGCGGAGGCTATATCCACGGCATGTCACTCATCCAACCGGCTCTACTTCCGCAAAGGTTTGAACAAGACCCCCTATGAGATCCTCACCGGCAACAAGCCTAACATCTCCTACTTCCGTGTCTTCGGCTGTAAGTGTTTCTATTTGATCAAAGGTTGTCGCTTAACTAAATTCGAATATAAATCACTAGAGGGTATTTTTGTTGGTTACGGTGTCGAATCCCACACTTATAGAATCTATGATAAAGCCTCACAGCGTATCATAGAATCTTGTAGTGTGGTGTTCGAGGTAAATGACGGCTCCCAAGTGGCGCAATTTCATGTTTCCGATGTAGATGATGTATTTCCTCAAGAAGGCATTAGAAGAATGGGTGTGGGATTTTTCCGCCCCGTTGAGGATACCCTTGTGGCGGATCGAGAAGGACAATGCTCTACTCAAGTGGAGCCTTCATCTACACAAGAAAATCTTGCTAATGAAGAGCCTATTGCACCAACCCAAGAACAAGTTGAAGACCCTCAACCCCTTGATCAAGTTGCTATGCAAGAGCCCAACTCACCTATTCATGATGCTAGCAATTATCAAGACCTTGCTCAATCTTCTTCTTCGTCAAATGTTGAAGACGTGCCTATAGATGATCAAGGTCAACTTTCCGGTCAAGACGGGGACTCAAATGATCAAGATGATCAAGTGATACCTCCAAGATGCAATGAGGATATCGAAGCCCGTCGTCGTGCTAGAGTTGCAAGAACCATGGAACTTCGTGAGCATACTCTTGAGAAGGTGATTGGTGATGTGAGAGGCAAGGTGTCCACCCGGAGGCAATTGGCAAACTTTAGTAATCATCAAGCTCACATTGCCATGGTGGAACCGAAGAAAGTGTACGAAGCTCTTGAAGATCCGGATTGGTTGGAAGCCATGCATGAAGAGCTCAACAATTTCGAGCGCAATAAGGTTTGGAAGTTAGTTGAGAGGCCAAAGGAGTGCCGCAATGTTATTGGCACAAAGTGGATTTTCAAGAACAAGCAAGATGAACATGGCATGGTTGTGAGGAACAAGGCTAGATTGGTGGCTCAAGGGTACTCTCAAGTTGAAGGCATTGATTTTGGAGAGACCTATGCTCCCGTGGCTCGCCTTGAGTCCATCCGTATCCTTCTTGCTTATGCATCCCGTTATAACTTTAAATTGCAACAAATGGATGTTAAATGTGCCTTTCTCAATGGTCCCTTAAAGGAGTTGGTGTTCAGTAAGCAACCCCCGGGGTTCGAGGGCCTCAACTTCCCTAACCATGTCTACAAGGTTGATAAGGCGCTCTATGGACCTAAACAAGCCCCACGTGCGTGGTATGAGCACCTTAGAGAGTTATTGTTAGACCGTGGATTTGAAGTTGGGCAAATTGATCCCACTCTTTTTACTAAGAGGGTTAAAGGGGAGCTTTTCGTATGCCAACTATATGTTGATGATATTATCTTTGGCTCATCTAACAAAGCTTTTAATGATGAATTTTCAAAGCTTATGACCGATAGGTTTGAGATGTCCATGATGGGTGAGTTGAAGTTCTTCCTTGGATTTGAGATCGAGCAATTGAGAGGAGGGACTTTCATTAGCCAAGCAAAGTATATTCAAGACATGCTCAAGAGGTTCAATATGGCCGATGCTAAGGAGAATAATACTCCTATGGATACCAAATGCCATCTACAACTTAACCCAAAGGGTATAGATGTGGATCAAAAGCTCTACCGCTCCATGATAGGTTTGTTTCTTTACCTTTGTGCATGTAGACCCGATATTGTGTTGAGTGTAGGTGTGTGTGCAAGGTATCAAGCGGCTCCTAAGGAAAGCCACATGTTGGCGGTCAAGAGAATCCTACGATATTTGGTACATACCCCAAGGTTTGGTTTGTGGTACCCAAGGGATTCAACTTTCACTCTTAGCGGGTACACGGATTCGGATTGGGCCGGTGATCAAGATGATAGGAAATCAACTTCCGGGGCTTTCCAATTTCTTGGTAGGTCCTTGGTGAGTTGGTCTTATAAGAAGCAAAATTGTATCTCTCTCTACCATCGAAGCCGAGTATGTGGTCGCCGCTAGTGCATGCAATCAATTGTTATGGATGAGGCAAACTTAAAAGGAATACGGTGTCAATTGTGACAAAGTGGCTCTTTTGTGTGAACCAAGCATATTGAGATTCGTCATCACTTCATTCGGGATCATGTTGCCCGTGGAGATATTGAGCTAGCATATGTGCCAACCAAAGACCAACTTGCCGATATATTCACTAAGCCACTTGATGAAGCAAGGTTCACTTATTTGAGGAATGAGCTAAATATCGTGGATTCAAGGAGCTTGACTTGACCATCTTGCATACACACCTATAGTTTCAACTTTCTATCTTGGTTTAGGTGTAGGCATGGATTTAGGGGGAGTGTTGTCCTAACTATTGGGCTCTCCCTCCCCCCATGATGCCTATATTAATAAATTCATTTATCTACTCTATATTCAATTCATGAATTGTGAGCTTAAAATGATGAGTTGTGAGTGAGAACCCAAGATACATCTTCGTGGTGTCTCACTCTTTCTTACTCATATATGGTGGCTTCGGCCACCGACCTCCTCATGTGAGGAGTTGGTTCTTATTTGGCGTTTTTGGATCTTCTAGACCTATATGTGTCACTATGTGCGCCTCATGGAAAAGCACTCATAATTGGTTTTTATCCTTCTATCTTGGCCATGAGATATCTTGTCCTAAGCCCCACCTTATCCCTGAACCTTTGCTTTCCATCGCTCATGTCCAGTTTGTGTGTGGCTATTTTTCCTGGAGTTTCTCTGGCGGTAGGCCGGAATTTCCGCCCTAAGGGGCCAGAACTTCCGGTGGCCGGAACTTCCGCCCTTCGGGCCGGAAATTCCGGTCTAAGTTTTCGGGCGCCATATGGGGACGGCCGCGGGGTGGACTGGCTCACTCGAGCAGTTCTTCCACCCCCGCGCCTCTCCCGTTTCTCTCTCCTTCCTGGAACTCCCACCGCCGGCCGACCTCCTCCGGGATGCTCCCGTCTCGGAATCCGCCGGTTCAAAGCCGGATCTGCATCTCCTCGACGAGGGGATCCTTCTCCACCGCTTTGTTTTTGCCATGGATGCCAGTAAATCCCTCTATTTCGAATCTAGGACGAACTCATAATTCACTTAACCTAGATGTTTTAGGAGGAATTGGCCAGTTTCCTTTGGTAGAAATGCTCCTCTAGGCTAGACCTCCCTGTGTGTAGCAGCAATTTGAAAGTAGTTTGCAATTTCGTTCGGATTCCACGGAATTTCCGCTCGCTGCACAAGGCCGGAACTTCCGGTGTGCAGCGGCGGGAACTTCTGCCGCATCTGGGCCGGAACTTCCGCCCCGTCTGGGACGGAATTTCCGGTGTGAACCTGACAGAAATTCCTGCTTTCTTTTCTCTGCTATTTCTTTTTGGCCTCCCGGACATGAGTGCTCATCTATGCTTTCCTATCTATCTATTCATCTTCTTGCAGGTGATTCCTCTCGTCGTCGCCACAAGCGTGCAGCCTCTCGCACCCCTCGCCCTCACCCTGCTGAGATCGAGTCTGAGTCTAATCAAGAGACCCTGGCCTCACGCCGTGCACAGATTGATGAATAAAGAAAGAAGAAGAAAGTCGTGCAGCTGGCTATCAGTGACATGACAAGGACTAAATTTGTTGAATGGCGTCGAACTGACTTTTATGATCAGCCCCGTGACTTTACCATTGACAACTGCTTCTGGAGTTATGATCAAGAAATCATGTTCAAGGAAGTCTATTGTAACATCCCAAAAGTAATCCCCTTTTCTCCTTCCATGTTTGTTTCAGTTATTACATCAGCATGGCATCATCTTTGTTGTTGCACTTGTGGTTTTGCAAAAAAATAAAGAAAACAAACAAAATGAGCTGTGATTTTATGTCTTTATCACATGCAACACCTTAATTAAATTGTAAACCAAATAATAAAAACTAACTTTATTTTGGATAAGCAATTAAAATGTTTTTGAAAAAGCAAAGTCACTTTTGTTTTGTGGAAAAAATAAAAAAAACCTAGCTCTATTTTGTTTTTCCCTCTTTTCTTTCTCTCTTTCTAATTCCTGGAAAAAGAAAAATAGAAAAAGAAGAAAAAAAACAGGAGCAGGTCCGAAGCCCAACTCCCTCTCTCCTTCTCTCTTCTCTCTTCTCTCTTTTCTCTCCCGGAAGGCCCATCTCTGGCCCAACTCCCCTTCGGCCTCCTTTCTCCCCCTCCGGTCGCTGTCACCTTTCCTCGCCATCGTCCCCACGCCACTTCCGACGCCGACGCCTCCACGCCACCGGCTCCACCGATAAAGCAACCACGCTGGTGTCTCTCTCCCCACCTACCAACCCTAGCCCTCTTCCCTCTCCAGCCGCCGCCACCCTCTCTTCCCTTCTCCTCCCCTCTCCGTTCCTTCTTCCCGAGCCCCACTCATCTTAGCCGGAGGAGCACCACCGAGGAGCCGCCATGGATGCGTCCGCGCCGGGCTAGCAAGGAGGAGCACGTGCATGTCGACGACTACACGCAGAAGCAGGAGCGGAAGCCGATCGACTACTCCAGGGCCTGCCTCGTCTACTTCCTCTTCTTCCTCTACGGCCACCGGCGTCTACCCCCGCAGTTGCACGTCGTCGTCGTCGCTCCCGAGTCGATCTGCTCGTCTACCGCATCTCGGTGAGCCTCCGCCGCCGGGCAGCCGTCTCTCTTCATCTTCCCTTGTTCTGGACACCGCCATCGCGCGCTCTGTCACCGTCATGGCCGAAGCCGCCGTCGATCACGTGCACGGGCACGAGTTCATGCTCGACCACGGGCTCCTCTGTCCCAGACCACCTCACGCAAGATCTCCTGCACCCTGCACCTGCACCACACACGCACGTAGATCGCCGCCAGAACGTGGTCGTCGCCGGCCATCACGTTTCTGTCGCCGCCGATGCCCCTGTTGTCTGAACCTTGTTCAGTTAGTTTCAGTTAATGCTTCAGATCTACGTCTTAGGCCATCGCGCACCCCTACAGACACCGATCCGAGCCAGCCGAGTTGGTCGTTGTTCCTTGCATCGCCAGATCGATCCCGGGATCGTGTCCCGATCCGGCCGATATAAGCCACCCCTTTTTTTCCTCTGTTTCCAGTCACTGACATGTGGGACCCCTGGCCCCACCTATCATACTGATGTGTATAAACCACCCCCGGTGAGAAAAGTTTCCCAGATCCAGATCTGACGAAATTGCAGAAAACCCCAGTTTTTGAAAACTTTGCAATAGGTCCTTCCAACATGTTTCTGTCATGTTTTAAAAACATTTAATTCTTTGCCTTTTCGAATTCAAAAATTGCAAATAAAATATGTTTTGAAATCAGAAAAATGTAATCTGTTCAATATAAATTTTGTTTGATTTTTTGGAATATAATTAAATGGCTAAAATAAATAAATCTTTTGCTAATTAATTAATCTTGCAAAATTCATAACTTTTGTTCTATAATTCCAAAAATTATGAATTTTATATCAAATTGTAGCTAAGAATGTAATCTACCTGTTTATAATTTTTCATGCATTTAATAAACAATATAACTTTCGGGATAAATAGAAAATCCATTAGTTGAACTTTAAAAATGCTTTAATTGCATTAGATGGTTATATTATTGCAATAAGCCACTTTAGCTTTGCCTAATAAAATGTTTAGCACTTTAATCTGATGCATAATTAATTTGCCATGTCATCATCATTGATTGAAGCATCTATATTGATTGTTGCTTTTGTTATGTTTGGGGTTAACCGTAGACGACGATGTTGCCGTGTACCCCAACACCTCCGAGGATCTAGCCCAGTACCAGGCTACTGAGCCAACAGGCAAGCAGCCCCTCCCCAACTTTCTCATGTGATGCCTATGCCTGTCTTGCATGCTTTAGGACTTCCGTTCTGTTGTGTCTTACGATTCCTACTAGAATTGCATAGCCTGTTAGAAGTCCAGATATTCCTGATATGCCTACCTATATCCTATGCTTGTTTTCCAGTTACTATCTACTAGCATGCTTAGGAGTTGATTGTGGTCTATCACATGTTTAGCTGGTATATCTTAATAATTGAAGACTTGCTATGTGGGAATCACTTTATTATATTAAAGATAAGGCACCGGCGGAAGGCCAGTTTATGGTGTTTTGTTCTGCTAGTGTCGCCTAGGAAAAACCGTTCTTTTCCGCTTATCCAAGACTGAGCGCCCTACCCACACGTGGGAAGACTTATGGAACCCCCCTCAACTTAGTACCGGACCTGCTATATTGTATAGGGAGCCACAAAGTAGTTCGGGTGTTTACCATTTGGAGCATACGCACAAGCATGATGATGAATATGAGAGGTTACAAATATGGGGGGCGCATATAGGTTTGCGGTACGTTCGTTTATCGAGTGTGGAAGGAGGAGCAATCGTATGAGTGTTTTCCTCCCGAAGCCGTCCTCGCAACATTTGGGCCCGCAAAGGAGTTTCGGCCGGGCTCCCGACGTGGATCAGTCTCAGATAGGTGGCTCCCTATCCAATGTAGTAGTGAAGGGGAAGGTCGTGTTGAGATACCTTTTGCCTTTGTGGCATGTGGTTGATCGAACGTGTATGGTTACATTTGGGCACCCCTGCAGGGTTAAATCTTTTCGAAAAGCCGAGTCCGCGGTTATGGACGACTTGGGTAATGTGCTGGCTAAAAAGATCATAGACATCACCGTATATCATGAATAGCTAAATTGACTAGTAAATAGCCATATTCAAATAATAACCTGCTAAAATTTGATCAACGTGTGAGTGTCCGGACTTCTTCCTCATGGGTATATGATACGATGGAGTTGTCTCAGGACGGGTATTGCTTGGTGAGTAGTTTAGCCCAGTAGCGCAAGCGCTCTCTTCCCTTATTCTAATTAGACGCAAGTTGTAGCGTGTCTTCTGTAGTTGTTAGGTGCTGCTGCTGCAAGTCCACATACAGCCCCTTTTCAACCCCAATGCATGTGCATCGTACCTTCTTTTCCTCTTGTGCGTTAGACTTGCTGAGTACCCCCGTACTCATACCATCGGGTGTCCGGTGCCCGTGTTTTCACCGATGCAGGAGCGACAGCAGTTTTCGACGATCTAGATGGAGGCTACTACGTGGAGTTCGATGCTGACTATGACGAGTAGATCGGGATCCTAGGCGGCAGCCTGAGACCACCGTGGGCGGGTCCTCTTTTATTTTCTGGCCTATGGCCGTTGATGTAGTCTGTACTCAGACGAGTGATTGCTTCCGCTGTATTCGGGACGTATGATCCCCTGTGATGTAATAAAAGTATTTCGAACTATGTTTATTTATCTTTTTGTGTCGTACTTGTGCATGTGATGTAACCCAATTGTGGTTCTACTTGGCGAAATGTTCATTTCCGCTAAGTGGGGCTTACATCTATGTTGTGATGTCAGACAAGAAGAAAGTGTGCCCTATGAAGGCTATAGATTTTGCTCACCTCATGAAGAAGGCCGACTACTTTGGGATAGTTATCAGGGTCGTTGACTGCTTGGTGCTGCGTCGCCTCATGGAGACTGAATGTAACTACAACGTGATCCTCGTTCAGCAGTTCTTTGCCACGGTGGTCTTTGATGATGATGTCAACATTGGGATGACTTGGATGTCTGATACTCACAGGCTCACTTCCACTTTCAGAGAGTTTGCAGGTATTCTTGGTTATCCTTTCACTGGATCTCACCTTAATGAGGGGACTCGCATGCACATCGTTGGCTCCGAGTATGACAAGTCCAATTTGAAGGCGCTCTATTCTGATGAGAAAGGGGTTGGGACCACATCCGGTTTTCTACCTCTCTATGACATTCTCTTGCGCATGTTCCGCGAATCCATTGCTCCTAGTGGTGGCAACAATGATGCTATTAGAGGAGGGCTTGTGAACCTTCTTCATTGTGCTTATGAGGCAGCCACTCAAGGTACTCTCCGCCCCCAATGCGTGTCCCGTTGATGTGATGGACTACTTTTTCCATGAGATATATGATGCCGTGATACACAAGAAAGTGCCTCCTTATGCCCCTTATGTAATGAAGCTGATCAAGGCCAAGTATCCTCTTGGTGATGATGTGGAGGACATTGATGTGGAGCTAAACTGTGAGCCCCATGGACGGGTCAAGATGAACCGGAAGAGTGCTCACCTCACCACCTCTTCTTCTAGCCGTCGTGCTCCAGGTGTGTCTTGTCCCTCTGCTCGTGCTCCTGGGAGTTCTTCTGCTGCTGCGGAGGCCCCCAAGAAGAGGTCATGGATCAAGCGTGCCTTGGAAAATATTCTTTGTATGAATGTCCACATCCACAAGGAGAACTACTCTGCTTATTATTAGCGCCGGATCATTATGCAGAATCAGCATCAGATTATGGCTCAGCTGAATATGCCTCCACCACCTCCTGAGCACGCCGTTCAGCCCCAGGTTGCCTACAAGAATTGGAACAACAAGTATGTGGATTGGGATCATCATGTGCCTGAGGAGGATGACATTGAGTCCGGCAGTGAGGCGGAGGAGGATGAGTCAGAGGCCACGGCGTCGGAGTGATCTCTTTGGGTCGTTGCATCGCTCTTTTCCCCTTTTTGGTGTCTTGATGCCAAAGGGGGAGAAGTAGTTCTATTTAGGCTTTCGAGGGTGTTGCATGGGTTGGGCACAAGCTTTCTCGTCTTTCGTTCATTCTGATGAGCTTGTGCCTATGTATCTTTGTTTTCTATGCGTTGAACTCTATGTGTGGTGTAAGACATGCAACTTGTGATGATCTACTTCTTGTCTATTTAATTATGTTACTATCTATATCGTGGTTAAGCATGCTCATATCTAGGGGGAGCTCCTCTCGAGGGGGAGCTTCGAGTTCTTGTTGCTTAATTATATCTTGTTTTGTGTGTTGTCATCATTCACCAAAAAGGGGGAGATTGAAAGATCTCTTAGTTTTGGTGATATAATGACAACACATTTTGTGGGCTAATCATGTTTGTTAAAGTTTCATGTCAGGTTTCTTAGCTGGTTAGGCCCAGAAGGTGAAAAGATCGAAGACAAGATCGAAGATGGAGAAGAGAATCGCTTTGGAGTGGTTTTCTGCCTTTGCAGGACCGGAAGTTCCGGCCAAGCGGGAAATCGACTAAGTCATTTTGGGATTCCTCTCTGGAGGGGTCCCGGAACTTCTCCCCGGAAGTTCCCCCAGAAATTTCCGGTGGCCCGGAAGTTCCGGCCCTGGAAGTTTTCCGATGGATTTTTTGCTAAGTCCTTTTGGGTTTTCCTCTCGGGAGGGGTCCCGGAGGTTTTGGGCGGAGATTCTCCCCGGAGATATCCGGCCCACCGGAAGTACCGGTGTACGCACCAGAAGTTCCGGCCCCTGGCCGGAAGTTCTGGTACATAACACCGGAATTTCCGGCCCCTCGCTTCTCCAACGGCCAGAATTCCTAGACGGGTATAAATACCCCTCCCCCTACCTTGGTTCACTCAGCTCTTGCAACTCTCTCCCCTCCACTAAAAGCAAAAGCTCAAATCGAAGAGAACTTCCAATCCCTCCACCCAAACTCGTTGATTTTTGGAGGATTGAAGGAGAAGGCCCCGATCTACATCTTCACCAAGCCGTTCTTCATTTCCCCCTCATTCACTTGAGGGATTTCGTTTCTAGGGTTACCATTGTGTTACCCTAGATTCTCTTGCTTATTACTTGTTGTAATTGTGACATATTGGTTGATTTGGGAGCCCCCAATTAAGTTGTGGGTGTGTGCCCCAAGAACGTTGTAAAGGCTCCTGATTCCGCCTCGAAGGATTCCGATAGTGGAAGGTGAACCAAACCCTTGGGTGCGGTTCATCGGAGAATAGGGTGAGGCCTTTGTGGCATCTTGAGTAGGCCTCTTGTGGCGAGCTCACATCCCTCCAACGAGACGTACTCCCTTAATAAGGAGGAACTCGGGAATACATCCTTGTCTCCGCGTGCTTCTACTTTCGGTTATCTCTATCCCTTAGTTGTCTTTACGTGTATCGTGTTTTCTTGCCTAGTCGTAGTTGCTTGCTTGTCATATAGGTAATTTCACCATAGTTGCATATCTAGAGAATTTACCGTTGTGTCAAGCCTAAAATCGAAAAAGAATTAAAATTTGGTGTAGCACCTATTCACCCCCCCCCCCCTCTAGTTGCATATCTAGAGAATTTACCGTTGTGTCAAGCCTAAAATCGTAGTTGCTTGCTTGTCATATAGGTAATTTCACCGTAGTTGCATATCTAGAGAATTTACCGTTGTGTCAAGCCTAAAATCGAAAAAGAATTAAAATTTGGTGTAGCAACTATTATTAAAATTTGGAGCAGGGGGCGGCGGCTAGGTGGTGCGGTGGGGGGGGGGGCGGCCCCTGCGCCCTAGGCCCTCCATATATAGGTGGAGGGCCAAGGGGTGCACCCCCTCATCTCCTAAGGCCAGCGGCCAAGGGGGATGCCTTGCCCTCTAATGACCCACAAGTGTAGGGATCGCAACAGTCTTCGCGGGTAGTATAACCCAATTTATTGATTCGACTCAATTGGAGCCAAAGAATACTTAGAGGTCTTCGCAGCTGAGTTGTCAATCCAGCCACACCTAGAGAAGCACAAGTAACACGAGAGAGGTGAAAGCAACAGTCATTTGAGAACAATGGTAACCGTAACACGAAAGCAATGATGGAGAAATATGGACCGAGGTTCATAGTTTCACTAGTGGCGGCTCTCCTAAGGAAATAATCATGCATTGGGTGAACAAATTACAGTTGGGCAATTGACATAATTGCACTAATTAATTAATTATGACAAAGCATTCAGTTTATCAATCATACGTAGGCATGTATTCCATATATAGTTGTAACTACTCTCAATGAGAATTCGCACAACATCTTTTGTCCTGCCATCTGGTTTCAGCCGGGCCAATTAAGGAACAAATGGCAATTAAGGTGTTCCTTTTAATAGAACACCGGAGCAAAGCATTAACACACAATGAACACCTGTAATCCTCAAGTTACTAACCATTCCCATCGATGTCCCCGTTTCTGTCACTCGAGGTCTCCGGTTCCAGACTAATAACAGGTGCATACAACTTGTAGATACAATCTAAGCATCAATTATATTCATGCAAACATAACGCGCCCAAATCTAAGATCATGCCACTCGTGCACTAGTGACAAGCATTAAGCATAACAACATTGCAGAAAAAACAATTTATAAACATAAATAATCTGATCATAACGTGCCAATCCATCGGATCCCAACAAACACAACGCATATTACATCGGATTGATCTCGATCATGTAGGGCAGCTCACGAGAACATGGTATTGAACAACAAGGGGGAGAGATTACCATCTAGCTACTGCTACAAACCCGTAGTCCACGGGGGAACTGCTCACAACTCATCCTGGAGGCAGCGGTGGCGGCGAAGATGGCTCCGGGGGCCAATCCCCGTCCCGGTATGGTGCCGGAACAGGCAATCTGACCCCCGAAACTTGTCAGCGATGACGGCGGAGCTCTGTATCATATTTGGGAAAATCCTTCGGGTGTTAGGATTTTTTCGCCGGGGACAATTTATAGGCCAAAGGGCGTCGTGAGGGGACTCCTGAGGGGCGCAGGAGGGCGGCGGCCGCGGCCCCACCTAGACCCGCGGTGGGAGCCCGACCCTGGCCTGTGGGCCTCCCCCAGGGTCGCCCTTCTGGATCCCTTCCTCATTTCTTCAATAAAAAATCTCCGTAAATTTTCATCCAGTTCTGAGAATATTTCCAGAAGTAACTTTCTGCAACAAAAACAACACAAAAACAGGGAACTGGCACTGGGCATCTTGTAAATAGGTTAGTCCAATAAAATGCCTCAAAATGATATAATAATGTATCATAAACATGTAATAATGATGGGAATCAAGCATGGAACGATAAAAAATTATAGATATGTTTGACACGTATCAGCATCCCCAAGCTTAATTCCTGCTCGTTCTCGAGTAGGTAAATGATAATCAAAATAATTTTTGAGCTTGACATGCCACCAACATAATCTTGATCAAGATAGTAATGTAAAAACACAGGATGTGAATGAAGTGATACAAAACAATTGTCTATAGTTGATAGCAAGAAAGCAATGAATAACCAAGTTGAATCATTAAAGCAAAACCTTTCATAAATAGTACGTTAAAGACATGAAAGCAATGTGACCCACATATTTGACTAATTCTCAAAGGTAACGGTTCCACGACAAAAGTGTTTGAGAATCAACACAAAGGAAGATGTAAGTATTAGCAAAAAGCTTCAACTCCCAACGGCTTATCTTATAGATAAAGTCAATATAAAGATTCATGTTTAATCTGACGATGCAATATGATCAATGATACCCAGGGTCAATGCTGTATGTTTGCTTTGGTGGAGATAGAAGGAAAAGGAAAACTGACTCAACATTTAAAAGTAAAAGAAAGGCCCTTCGCAGAGGGAAGCAGAGATTAGTCATGTGCTAGAGCTTTTTGATTTTGAAAAACAGAGATAAAAACAATTTTGAGAGATGTATGCTTTCGTCAATGATTTCACAACAGAAAAACTATCTAGTCCCCCATAACAAGCAAGGCTTTTAGACTTGTGAGAGCAGCTGGGTTTAGAGGAACGAGTACATTCCTCTTTCTCCTTGGTTTCACCACTGTCCAATGTTTTGAGCTGATTTCTCGGATTTTCATTGCGCGGAGGAGAATGGTGAGTTATATTTATATTTTGCTTAAGCTGCTCTCGGGTTGATTCAAGTGAAGACGTAAACCATCGACACCGGGTGAAAGGGGGGAAATGACCTTGCTTGTCACAAGTTATATCTAGCTCTCTACTGCTTTCTCATGAGCTTAAAAACAGAGGCACAAAAAGGAGTATTTTGAATATTTTAAAGGTAGCACATGACAAATTTACTTGGAATGGCAAGAAATACCATGCATAGTTAGATATGGTGGACTCAGCTGGCAAGATAGTTTGACTTTGGGATTTGGATGCACGAGTGAACTCTACACTCAGTACGAATTTTTAGGCTTAGCAAAAATGGTATTTGAATTAAACATCCAACATTAACCGGTAACAGAGTAACATAAGACATTAGCCAATCATAACCATAAACACTCCATACTGTCTCCCTTGTTGACCAAACAGTTCTTTTGATGGAAAGATTAGCTTTATGAATTAACAACTACGAAACACCACACAGTTTCAAGCTTTTAACTGTATTTCTTTACTAATCAATTCCACTCAAATAACCAGCAAGTTTAAGCATTCATCTTAATATCTCAAAACAATTGATAAGTATCAAATTATCCAACTAGTGATCTACAAGACTATGCAGGTTTTTCATCATACCATTACCCATATTCGGCATTCTACCAGTTCTAACATATTAACCAAGCAACCAATTCAACTCTCTAACAAATATAAGTGAAGCACAAGAGAGTTTAACTACAACAACTAGCAGCTCTAAACAAGATAAAAGCTAAAAACGAGAGCTTACTAGCAAAACAAACAATAGCTAAGAATACTCAACCAAGTATAAGTGAAGCACAAGAGTATTCCACGAAAAAGCGGAGCATGTCTCTCTCCCAAACAAGATAGATAGGATCCAACATGAATATGACCAGCAAACAAACAAAACTAAACTAAAAGCAAAATAAAATGATGCTCCAAGAATAGCACATAATATGTAAAGTGATAAAAACGTAGTTTCAACGAAATGATCTGATGGTTGTTGGTGAAGAGTGGAGATGCCTTGGGCATCCCCAAGCTTAGATGCTTGAATCTTCTTAAATATTCCAGGGGGATTCCATGGGATCATCCCCAAGCTTGGGCTTTTCTCCATTCTCACATCACCGTGTCGTTCAAAACTTAAAAACTCGCTTCACACAAAACTTCTCATAAACTGATTAGAGGGGTTAGTACTCATTAAATAAAATCACTTGAGCTCCATTAAGAAAAATTTCAAATCCTAAATTTAACATTAGATACTCTATACAAAGCCTTTGTGACGCCTTTCCATGAAAAGAAACCACAAAGAAAGCTCGTATAAGAGGCAACGCAAATAAAGACAGAAATCTGTCAAAATGGAACAGTCTGTAAAGATCGAATTTAAAGAGGCACTTCGGTAGCTCAAATCAGAAAACTCAAAACTAATGAAAGATAGATAGAAGTATGAGGTTTTCTGTCTAAAAATATCAGAAAAAGATAAAATACAGAGATTTTCTGGATTTCCGAACAGTGAAGGGCAGAAATCTGTTTCTGGACAGCAAAACAATACCTCGCACTTTCAATGCATTAGAGGCTAAACTTGGCACAAAAAACCAAAACAAAAAGATACAGTGAAGTTTCTACAGAGGCGAAAAACTCCATGACTCAAGAAAAGCAAAAAGAAACTGAAAGAAAAATAAAATGGGTTGTCTCCCAATAGCGCTTTTCTTTAAAGCCTTTTAGCTAGGCCCAGTAATTTCAATGATGCTCACATAAGAATAAGAGTTGAAACGCACAAGAGAGCATGATGAAGCAAATATCAAATACATTTAAGTCTAACCCTCTTCCTGTGCATAGGCATCTTGTCAGAAAATAAATCAATGAAGCATAAAGCTTCTAGCATAGGAAGGTAAAACAATAGCAACATAGAGAGAGGTGTTTTAGTAAAATGAAAGCTCCTCCAACCATATTTTTCTCTCTCATAATAATTTTCAGTAGCGTCATGAAAAAACTCAACAATATAATTGTCACATAAAATAGGCTTTTCATGATCTACAAGCACATAATTTAGGTCCATCTCAAAAATAGTGGGATCAAACCCACTTTCAATAGCATTATAATTTTTATTATCAAGTAACATAGGACCATCATCAAGAGCTTTATCATATAGACTTTCTAAGCACAACTCTTCATTATCATGCATCTCAATGGTTGGAGTAAATAAAGCATTATCATAAGATTTATCAATATAGCACGGATTATCATATATAACAAGATCATTTTTATCAAAAAGGGATGTTTCAAGCGAATCAATAGGATCATAGCATCCATTCTCCTTTCGTGAGCAAGGAGGACAATCAAATAATGTATGAGTTAGAGAGTTACTCTCATTAGAAGGTAGAGATGGGTAGCTACTCCATTCTTCCTCCTCTTGTTCGTCATTCTCCTCCTCGTTTTCATCCAATGAGCTTCGAGTTTCAACAATTTCTTCTTCCATAGGATCCTGCATGGCATTAGTCTCTTCTTCTAGGGGAGACAAACCCTTAAGATATTCAGTAATATAGCAATTTTCATCTTTGTAATTATCCATGCAATATTTAAGTATAGCAAAACTTTCAGATTTATAAGGAGCATCATCATCATTTTCAATCAAAGAAGAAATTTCATAAGCACCCTTCCACGCAATAAATTCTTCAATAGGTTCTACATCATAAAAATCATAGTTTCCCTTAGCATAAGATGCTAAGGTTTCATTATCATTACCAGCACATTGAAAAGTAAGGTGCTTAAAATTCATGCTACAACTAGACTCATCACAGCAATAAGATATACCATAATTTAAGCACAAGTCTCTAGCATAATTGTTCAGAGTAGTAATTATTTTCCATAAGTGTATCCCTTTTTGTGACAAGCGGTATTCCTTATAATATTCTCTTTGTTCCTTCTTGAACACGTCTTGCCAATAAGATCTAGTTTCAAAGAAGTTAACCATTGATAGCAATAACAATAAAGAGAGTAGAGAGAAAGTGAGTACTTCCCAAGTGAACCAATAAGTAGAGCTATGGCTCCCCGGCGACGGCGCCAGAAAATAGTCTTGATGACCCACAAGTGTAGGGGATCGCAACAGTCTTCGCGGGTAGTATAACCCAATTTATTGATTCGACTCAAGGGAGCCAAAGAATACTTAGAGGTCTTCGCAACTGAGTTGTCAATTCAGCCACACCTGGAGAAGCACAAGTAACACGAGAGAAAGTGAAAGCAACAGTGATTTGAGAACAATAGTAACCGTAACACGAAAGCAATGATGGAGAAATATGGACAGGGGTTCATAGTTTCACTAGTGGCGGCTCTCCTAAGCAAATAATCATGCATTGGGTGAACAAATTACAGTTGGGCAATTGACAGAATTGCACTAATTAATTAATTATGACAAAGCATTCAGTTTATCAATCATACGTAGGCATGTATTCCATATATAGTTGTAACTACTCGCAATGAGAATTCGCACAACATCTTTTGTCCTGCCATCCGGTTTCAGTCGGGCCAATTAAGGAACAAATGGCAATTAAGGCGTTCCTTTTAATAGAACACCGGAGCAAAGCATTAACACACAATGAACACATGTAATCCTCAAGTTACTAACCATTCCCATCGATGTCCCCGTTTTTGTCACTCGAGGTGTCCGGTTCCGGACTAATAACAGGTGCATACAACTTGTAGATACGATCTAAGCATCAATTATATTCATGCAAACATAACGCGCCCAAATCTAAGATCATGCCACTCGTGCACTAGTGACAAGCATTAAGAATAACAACATTGCAGCAACAACAATTCATAAACATAAATAATCTGATCATAACGTGCCAATCCATCAGATCCCAACAAACACAATGCATATTACATCGGATTGATCTCGATCATGTAGGGCAGCTCACGAGAACATCGTATTGAACAACAAGGAGGAGAGAGTACAATCTAGCTACTGCTACAAACCCGTAGTCCACGGGGGAACTACTCACAACTCATCCCGGAGACAGCGGTGGCGGTGAAGATGGCTCCGGGGGCCAATCCCCGTCTCGGCAGGGTGCTAGAACAGGCAATCTGACCCCCGAAACTTGTCGGCGATGGCGGCGGAGCTATGTATCGTATTTGGTAAAATCCTTGGGTTTTTTCGCCGGGGACAATTTATAAGCCAAAGGGCGTCGTGAGGGGACTCCCGAGGGGCGCAGGAGAGCGGTGGCCGCGGCCCCACCTGGACCCGCGGTGGGAGCCCGCCCCTTGCCTGTGGGGCTCCCACAGGGTCGCCCTTCTGGATCCCTTCCTCATTTCTTCAATAAAAAATCTCCGTAAATTTTTGTCCAGTTCTGAGAATATTTCCAGAAGTAACTTTCTGCAACAAAAACAGCACAAAAACAGGGAACTGACACTAGGCATCTTGTCAATAGGTTAGTCCAATAAAATGCCTCAAAATTATATAATAATGTAGCATAAACATGTAATAATGATGGGAATCAAGCATGCACAATCAAAAATTATAGATACGTTTGACACGTATCAACATCCCCAAGCTTAATTCATGCTCGTCCTCGAGTAGGTAAATGATAATCAAAATAATTTTTGAGCTTGACATGCCACCAACATAATCTTGATCAAGATAGTAATGTAAAAGCACAGGATGTGAATGAAGTGATACAAAACAATTGTCTATAGTTGATAGCAAGAAAGCAATGAATAACCAAGTTGAATCATTAAAGCAAAACCTTTCATAAATAGTACGTTAAAGACATGAAAGCAATGTGACCCACATATTTGACTAATTCTCAAAGTTAATGAATCCACGATAAAAGTGTTTCAGAATCAACACAAAGGAAGATGTAAGTATTAGCAAAAAGCTTCAACTCCCAACGGCTTATCTTATAGATAAAGTCAATATAAAGATTCATGTTTAATCTGACGATGCAATATGATCAATGATACCCAGGGTCAATGCTGTATGTTTTCTTTGGTGGAGATAGAAGGAAAAGGAAAACTGACACAACATTTAAATGTAAAAGAAAGGCCCTTCGCAGAGGGAAGCAGGGATTAGTCATGTGCTGAGATTTTTGATTTTTAAAAACAGAGATAAAAACAATTTTGAGAGATGCATGCTTTCGTCAATGATTTCACAACAGATAAGCTATCTAGTCCCCCATAACAAGCAAGGCTTTTAGACTTGTGAGAGCAGCTGGTTTTAGAGGAACGAGTACATTCCTCTTTCTCCTTGGTTTCACCACTGTCCAATGTTTTGAGCTGATTTCTCAGATTTTCATTGCGCGGAGGTCAATGGTGAGTTATATTTATATTTTGCTTAAGCTGCTCTTGGGTTGATTCAAGTGAAGTCGTAAGCCATCGACACCGGGTGAAAGGGGGGAAATGACCTTGCTTGTCACAAGTTATATCTAGCTCTCTACTGCTTCCTCATGAGCTTAAAAAACAGAGGCACAAAAAGGAGTATTTTGAATATTTTAAACATAGCACATGACAAATTTACTTGGAATGACAAGAAATACCATGCATAGGTAGATATGGTGGACTCAGCTGGCAAGATAGTTTGGCTTTGGGATTTGGATGCACGAGTGAACTCTACACTCAGTACGAATTTTTAGGCTTAGCAAAAATGGTATTTGAAGCAAACATCTAACATTAACCGGTAATAGAGTAACATAAGACATTGGCCAATCATAGCCATAAACACTCCATACTGTCTCCCTTGTTGACAAACATTTCTTTTGATGGAAAGATTAGCTTTATGAATTAACAACTACGAAACACCACACAGTTTCAAGCTTTTAACTGTATTTCTTTACTAATCAATTCCACTCAAATAACCAGCAAGTTTAAGCATTCATCTTAATATCTCAAAACAATTGATAAGTATCAAATTATCCAACTAGTGATTTACAAGACTATGCAGGTTTTTCATCATACCATTACCCATATTCGACATTCTACCATTCTAACATATTAACCAAGCAACCAATTCAACTCTCTAACAAATATAAGTGAAGCACAAGAGAGTTTAACTACAACAACTAGCAGCTCTAAACAAGATAAAAGCTAAAAACGAGAGCTTACTAGCAAAACAAACAATAGCTAAGAATACTCAACCAAGTATAAGTGAAGCACAAGAGTATTCCACGAAAAAGCGGAGCATGTCTCTCTCCCAAGCAAGATAGATAGGACCCAACATGAATATGACCAGCAAACAAACAAAACAAAACTAAAAGCAAAATAAAATGACGCTCCAAGAATAGCACATAATATGTAAAGTGATAAAAACGTAGTTTCAACGAAACGACCTGATGGTTGTTGGTGCAGAGTGGAGATGCCTTGGGCATCCGCAAGATTAGATGCTTGAATCTTATTAAATATTCCAGGGGGATTCCATGGGAGCATCCCCAAGCTTGAGCTTTTCTCCATTCTCACATCACCGTGTCGTTCAAAACTTAAAAACTCCCTTCACACAAAACTTCTCATAAACTGATTAGAGGGAAGACCATACGGAAAAACTCCCAGGGTAAATTACACATTACCCTCAGGGATAGTGGTTGCGGGTAAAGATTTGAGAGATTTCGTCAATAGGCCTTCCGGTGAGGTGCGTGAGCCACAACATCAGACTTGTCGGGATTACTAATAAGCTTAGGTCATGCTCCTGATAAACTCCAAGCATCATTTATGCTTGAGGTTCCGAGTTGGTTAGGCGTGTGGGCAATTCAGACTTGACAGGTCCGAGGGAGGGTTTTGCGAAAGTTAGCCGCAAGGTAGGGTAACTATATTCCCAAGACAAGGGCTATGGTGTCAAGCTCCAGAGCAAGAGCTAGATTGGGAGTTCCATGGGGTCACGATTACTAAGGGAGTATTGCACCAGCATGTAATCCAATCACTGAAGCACAACCGATTCCTGATGGGGAAACTCCGGTAGATGATGAGATTTGACAACCTCTTCTTATTCGAGAACGAATCGGCTAGTGGCATACATGACATATTTAGAGGACTGGCGGTAACAACCTACCAACTCCACAACAATCCGCACATGCATGACCAACTTGTGATTAGGCCGAGGAGACAACGTTAACTTCACTCGGATCCACAGCGACAAAAGTCACTAGTTGCGAGAGAAACTTGCTTTTCAAGAAAGGATGGGGTCATGAGAGTTTCGACACGAATCTAACTCGTTGACCGAAGGTGCGCACCTGAATGAATGGACTTGGTAGCTCTGTCAATTCGGCTTGACGGTCGGATTACCAATCATGCTAACAGCGCCACCAAAGTCGTTGGATTTCAAAACAATAACAATTGCTAAGAATATCCGATTACCACAACGATATGCATTCTCGACATTCTCGAGCCTGGGTTGCTCGGAAATAGATGGATAAGGAAGGGTAAAAGCATCACTTCATCAAGTACGTCATGAGACTAAGCACGACCTCTTGATTTAAAAGAGTGTGACACTCCAAGGTGGAACGGGACGATAGCTAGACAAGCTGTTACTCCGTGAATCACAAAACTTTGACCTTTTCCGTGAAATGGAAGAGGTACCGGAGTTTGTTTCTCCTGACATCCCGAATGGGAACGCCTCGACAAACCACAAGAACTACATGCATCAGAACACCCCAATGCACGATAAAAACTTGACTGTCAAAAGACAGATAGAGATCAGACGGCAGATCTAGGATAGGGAATGGGCTATCGACAATCTCAATATACTGCAGAAGCCCTGGTTAGCACTCTTGTAACGCCCCGACCCCGGAATTATACAGAGAGGCTATGTAAGCAACACAACCATCAAGGTATAAAACAAAGATCGAGACTTGTGGAACAGAACTGGCACAAAGCATGACTCAACGATACAAAACATTTATATAGCAACTCATATAACGAGGAGAATACAAATATTACAAGCAAAAGGATCGCAGATCCAACAATTCAACAAGCGGAAGCGAAGTAGCGTTGTCTAATACAACAAGAAGCAAATTATGGCCTAAGAGGCCTACAGTTAAACATCACCCAAGCCAGCTTGTTCCACGGTCCCAAGCTGCCACCTGGGAACCCCAAACTAGTAGTCGACGTCAACGAAGAAACCACCTAGTCGCTCGGCGTCGTCCTCCTCTGAAATACAAATACATAAAGGCAGCAAGAGAGACTGAGTACGACGTACTCGCAAGTTTAGTAGGGCGATATAGGCCCAATGACTGACGGAGGCTCTAAAGCTTTATATGTATTTCTTTTGCATAAAGCTAAGTTTCATATACAGAAAAATAGTTGACCCATGGCATTCGTCTACTCAGAGTATTTTACAAAGGGGTAAGAGAGTATCATTATCACCTTTCGGTTCTCGGCGAACCTACTCACAACCATCACCACTCATCTCACACAAAGGCACTCCCTCGACTCACCCTCGAGGAAATGAACCTTCACTCTCTTGTTGATTAATGCAACCTTTAGCTGCCATAACAATTAGGTTAAAGTTATCTATGAGCTAATCCGCCTTTCCCAAGAATTTGTCCATAACCGTGGACACGGCTTTTCGAAAAGATTAAACCCTGCAGGGGTGTACTAATTTACCCATCGGTACCGTCCGGCTCACCTAGGTGGCCCTCTTCCGGGGAAGGCCGGCGAACGGGCGCGGTTAGACCTTTACATTGCATGAGGCTTACTCAAGGACCATCAGTGTGCGGAAGGACAGGATCAGCGCTCCCAGCGCCCTGCCCCGCGGCCACATTCCTAAACACCACCATCCTCGTTCCTTTTTCCACCCACACAACTCACGCGCAAATGGAAAACTCGAACTAGAGGACCCTTGACAAGCCCCTCACAACTTATTCGGTCAAAGGGGGTTCCATATGCCCCCACCTCCGGAAGCACGCTCGTTTTCTTGGTTCTAGCTAAAAGCACTCTCAGCCTAGGCGGCAAGAATGAGGCAAACCACCCTCCCCGAGGGCAACTCATCCAAGCCTTTAGCAATTTACTTAAGCCTTACATTCATCCACCATGCCCGAATCATTCCATCATCATCAATAAATATGGAATTCAATAACGGACATTACTAGCATTTCAACTAAGCATTTCTAAGCATGGCTAAGCATATAACCAACAATTATAATTGCATCCGGCCAACACATCAACACTAGGGTTCATAGGTAGGGGTACATGTGATTGGCTCGGGGAAAACATGCATTCATAGGATTCCCTATTATTTACCCAAAAGACATTTGAACCGCATGCAATATTATGGTGGATAAAATAATTTGATAAAAGCATAGGATGCTAGATGCCAAGAAGGTTAGGTTATCTCTTGCCTTGCTGCCCGGGCGCGTAGTATTGATCGTCGGGGTAGCTATCGATAACCTCGACTCCGGAATCTATCGATACCCAAAAGAAAATACAAGCACACATAAATCACAAGAACACAAGGTGCAATGCTCAATCACATGATGGCATGTCAAAAATTTATGCAAGGATTCCATTATATAACTTAAGGGCACAATTAAATGGGGAGCCAAATAATTAGGGAAAATTATTTGGAAGCAACCCCACATTTAGCTTAGTGACCACGTTCTTTATAACTTATTGAATTATTAGAGAAGTAGCTCAGAAATGCATGAACATGACATGAAATGGTTAGGTTTTATCATTCCAATCACTTCGGTAAATTATTTGTAACTTTTGGAGCACCGATGCTTAACTAGCAATTTTAAGAAGGTTATTTGGATTTATATCTTTTATCCAAGTAAAGATTTATATCAAAGGCCAAGTTGTTGTCATGAGGTGATAATAGCATGTTTAGATAGCATTTGAAACACTGATCAAATTGGTATAACATTTGCAAGTTTTAACGAAAGGGAGCTAAAACACAAAGCTCACACAGTTCACATATGGTTCGGAAATTATCCGGATTGGGCCGGAATATTCCGGATGGTCCGGAATAATCCGGGCTAAATCCGAACCAAATCCGAGGTGACCTCCAAAACTTTCGGTTAGGGTTTCGGAATTCGTCCGGATATGTCCGGAAAAATCCGGTCGACCCGGAATCGATCCGGAATAATCCGGGTGATTCCGGACGGCTCGAATCTGGGCAACTGCGACGACGACGGCGGGAAAAACCTCGGTGCAAACACGCAAGAGAGGGGGGGGGAGAGCGGGAGTAGGCCTAAGAGGATGTTAGCTCACCCGTGAACTCGCGTGCGTGACCGGTTAGGCGAGGGGAGGCCGGCGGCGATCGAATCGGGCCGGTGGGGCTTGGCCGGTGGCGGACGAAATCGAAGACGCCGGCGTTGATCCGGCCGGTCCCGGGCCGATTCCTTGGCCTGGGAGGGAGGAGAGGATGCGGCGCAGCGTGTGGTGGTCGTCGATCTATCTCGCACTCACTCCGACGACGACGGCGTGCTCGACTACGGCGGCTATGGGGTGTGGCCTCGGGAGAGAAAGAGGGGAACGAGGAGAGCAGGGGAAAAGGAGCAGGGCGTCGTGGTGGTCTCCTTGTCCTTGAGGGGGGCCACGGCGTCGAGCGGGGAGCAGGTGAAGCCACGGCGGCAGCGGCATGGGCGCGAAGGAGGTGGCGGCATGGCGCCAGTGTCCATCGTCACTGTGCTTCATCCGGAATTTTCCGGATGGGTCCGGAAAATTCCGACTGGCCCGGAATTGATCCGGAAAATTCCGGGTCATTCCGGATGACCACAGTTTTGGCAGAAAAGCCAGAATTTGAAAGGGCTCCAAAACAATTCCAGAAAACATGCAAAAATTCTGGGAGCTTTTCCACAAGTTAAACTAGCTCAACATACATGTACTTGGCCTTTGAGCATCATAATGTGGCTTACCAATAACCAAGGCTAGGAACCAAAATTGGGGTTTGAAGTTGAAAACAAATTGGAGGCCAAACATTTGGTTCCGTTGCAAAAGAGTGAACTTAGGTGAACTTCCTAGACCATAAGGTCACTTGCCATTACATGGGTTGTAGCAATTGGTGCATTTCAAGAATTAAAGGTTTTGGGAAGTTTGGCTTCCCTCTTTTTATTGTTTCCCATTTGGTTACTTGGTAACATTAGCAAATTAAAGATATGCCATGATGCAAACATAATGCAAAAAGTGGAAAAATTCTTCGTATTTTTCATTACCAAGCTCGGGCTGTTACAACTCTTCCGACATCTAGTGCCGAAAGGGTTTCACGAACGATTTTTATCAGAGGAAACACGGACATTGAGGGAAAACTCGCTAAGAGCAAACCCGTCGTGCTGCAGATGGTTCTTTGGCAGAGAGTCATCAGGGTTTGACAACCTGATTTAGGGTTTGACAATTGACATCAGGGTTCAACTAAAAAGATCTTGGCTTAAAGATCAGCTTCATGTACCGGGACTCACAATAGCATAATGCTCACAAGGGTGACAACCCTCATGAATCATTACACCAGAGCCCTAGCACAATCCGGGACCTTCGGTTCAGATCTTGGCTAAAGCAAAGAAATGTGTTGACGAACAGCAGTACTTTCTTTCTTCGTGTTTTAGATTTGGCAGATGAGTAGAGCTAATAGTAACTAAAGGTAGAAACCCACCCCGTGATCCTAAAGATTAGAATTTGCCGACGATCAGGAGAACCGTTAAATCAAATAGAGGTAAGATGACACCGAGATCAGAGTGCATTGGGTAAGGAGTAAAAGAATCCTAAGAGGGTTTTCACAACTCATTTTTAGGTTAAAAATAATTTTCTCGAACACTAGACTCGACATCGACCAATAGAAAGGGTTTCCTATAGGCAGTCCTGCTCTGATACCAGCTTGTAGCGCCCCGACCCCAGAACTATACAGTGAAGCGTTGTGCAACCGGTCATGCTACACAATCGAGGGTTACTGGGTTTACCAATCCCAGGCCAAAACCGTTGGCAGGTGTGCTCGGAATGGATCATCGGCACACAACACCCCGATCATGCCATAAGCTCAGACATCGCTATCACACATAGTTAAGAGACCGAGACTTGTGGAACAACTGGCACATTGCAGACTCTACGACACAAAAGCATATAGCAACTCATATAAGAGAAGATACAAATATTGCACACAAAGGGATCACAGATCCATCAGTACAACAAGCGGAAATGGGTAGTGTTGTCTAATAACAAGATGCAAATACATGGCCTAAGAGGCCTACAATTAAACAATCCTAGCCAGCTTGTTCCACGGTCCCAAGCTGCCACCTGGGAACCCCGGACTACTAGTCGACGTCCACGAAGAACCCACCTAGCTGCTTGGTGTCGTCCTCCTCTGAAATACAAATATAAAGGCAGCAAAGAGAGACTGAGTACGACGTACTCACAAGTTTAGTAGGGCGATATAGGCCCGATGCTGACGGAGGCTCTAAAGCTGTATAATGTAGCTATTTTGCATAAAGCTAGATTTCCATTTAAAAGATATAACAAGACACAAGGCATCGTCTATTCAGAATATTTTTCATAAAGGGGATAAGAGAGTAAACTTTTCATCTTTGATTCTCGGCGAACCAACTTGTAGCCAAACCCACTCATCTCCACCAAGGCACCCCCTCGAATCACCCTCGAGGAAATGAACCTTCATCACTCGTTGAATAATGCAACCTTTAGCTGCCATATCAATTAGGTTAAGGTTCTCTATGGCCTTATCGTCTATTCCCAAGTCGTCCATAACCGCGGACACGGCTTTTCGAAAAGATTTACCCTGCAGGGGTGTACTAATTTACCCACCGGTACCGTCCGGCTCACCTGATTGGCCCTCTTCTAGGGAAGGCCGGCGAGTGGGAGCGGTTAAACCTTTACCTCGCGTGAGACTATCCAAGAGTCATCTGTGGCCACACGACAGGTTCAGTGCCTATTTCAGCACCCTGCCCCATCGCCACGTCCTAACACCACCATCCTCATCATTCCCTTTTCCACCCACACACTCTCACGCAAATGGAAATCCGAACTAGAGGACCCTTGGATACGCCCGCACAAGTTATTCAGTTAAAGGGGATTCCATATGTCCCCACCGTTGGAAGCACGATCGTCTTGGTTCAAGAGGTAAAGAACTCGCACCTAGGGGCAAGGATGAGACAAAACACCATCCCCGATGGCAACTCATCCAAGCCTTCTTAGCATTTTAAGTTAGCATCACCATTAACCACCTTGCCCGCCTCATTCCATCAACATCAACAATTATGGAATTAAACACCGGACATAACTAGCATTCGACTAAGCATGGCTAAGCATAGCTAAGCAGATAATTCCAACAATTATATTCGTGTCTCCGGCCAACACATCAAACCTAGGGTTCATAGGTAAGGATACATGCATTGGTTCGGGGAAGACATGCATACATGGGATAGTCTACCATTGACACAAAAATTGATATAGAATCGAATGCAATATTATGGTGGATAAAATAAGTTATAAACATTAGGATGCTAGATGCCAAGAAGGTTAGGTTATCTCTTGCCTTGCTGCCCGGGCGTGTAGTACGGCTCGTCGGGGTAGGTAGCGTTAACCTCGACTCCGGAATCTATCGATACCCAAAAATAATACAAAGAACAAATAAATCACACGAGGGAGAGGTGCAATGCACAATCACATGATGACATGACAAGTTGATGCATTGATATTATCATTTAATTTATTTAACAAATTAAATGGAGTTCCAAATAATTAGTGCAATTATTTGGACACAACTCCATATTTATCTTAGTGACCACATTACTTATAAATCATTACATTATTAGAGAAGTGGCTCAATATGCATGAACATGACATGATTAAAAAGGTTTTGTTCTTCCGATCATTTTGGTACCTCATTTGTAAATTTCCGATTAACGATGAATAAATAGCGAATTAAATAATTAATTGAATTTAATTCTTTTACTCAAATTATGAATAACATCAAATAAATATTTGTGATCATGATGTGATATTAGCATGGTTTGTTTGCATTCGAAGTGTTGAACGCATTGGTATTTTATTCATAATTTTTGGCTAAATATTTAATAAGCTATGATTTTTCCCGATTTGGTATTATTTATACCATTTTGGGAATTCTCAAATAAAGTCAAATTAATTTACTCAAAAGAGTATGTAGATGTTGCCAACAGGTAGGTGATGTTTTTCTGATCAAATTGATATTTAATTTGCAATTTTTGAAGCAATATACAAATAGATAACAAATATTTAAATTCTGTTTTTATTTGAAAAAGGGAAAAGCAAACCCTGGCAGGCCGGCCTTGTGCCGGCCAGGCCAGGCTGCAGGCCGGGGGATGGCCCGAAGGGTCCGGCCCTTGGCCGGCCCAGGCTGGGCGCGCGAGGCCGGGCACCCTCCCGAGCCAGCCGGCCTTTGGGCCGGCCCAGGCCGGGGCACTGCCGGTCGAGCAAGCGCAAGTGGCAGTCAAACGCCATGACCGGCGTGGCAAGGGCGGTGACCACGCGCCGATGGCGAGCGCGCACGGTCCAGTCGCGGACGCGCACGCGCAGAGATGGGAGGGGCGGCACTGCACGCAGCGCATCGCGGGGACGTCGGTGGCGGCGCCACGGACCTATAGGTCGCCGGGAGGTGCTCCGGCGACGTCCTACGGTGGTGGCTATGGTCGGCCTTCGGCGCCAGGACGAACGGGAGGGAGAGGAAGAGCAGGAAGGGGTCCGGGAGGATGGGAGGCTCACCCTGAGCGCGGTTACGTGCTCGTCGGGGACGGAGGTGGTCGGATTCGGCGGCGGCGGTGAGGGGATGCGTCGTCCGGTGTCGAGGAAGGCGAGGACGCGGGCGTCGACTCCGGGCCTCCGGGCCCGATTCCACCGGAGGAGAGGGAGATGAGGTCGAGGCGGAGGTGATGGCAGCGTCCATTTGCTCCGAGGCGTCCTCGGTCGCCAGCGATTTGGAAGGGACGGCGGCGGCCATTGTGAACCTGGAGCTTGATCTAGGGTTCGGAGAGAGGAGGGAAGGGGAAGGAGCAGGTGAGCGAGGGGAGGGCAGGTGGGCGACCTCGGCGGTCTCCTTATCCCCAGGGGGGCCATGGCAACGTGCTGGAGCAGCTCGGCCACGGCATGGCGCCAGGGAGGCATGGCGCCACAGTGAGGAGGTGAGGGAGAGGAGCTGACAGGGGTGGCCCAGTGTCTGAATTTTGAACTTTTCCTTTCCCTTTTCTGATTTTTGCAAAACACCAGGTTTGAGCTATTTAAATGAGCCATTTAAGCATTTTCAGAAATTATGGAAAAATTCATGTGGGCTCCCTATGTCATGAGTAAGCTCCACAAAATTTGTTGTTCCAAAATAAATTGTTTAGATGCAAATTTATTCATATGGTTGCATTTGGGTCATTTTTGATAAATCTCAAAATGCCTTTATTTGAAACACTTAAACAATCTCATAAATCTGGGAAAAATTCACAGAACCTCCCCTTGACATATAGAAGCTTCACAAAAGTTTGGCTTCAAAATAAAAAGTTTAACTCCAGACTTGTTCATAGTGTTGCTTTATGATCATTTTTGCTAATTTGCAAAAAGCATTTATTTGGAGCACTTAAATATTTCCAAAAATGATGAAAATATTCATGGAGGCTCTCACAATAATATTAAAGCTCACCATGATTTTAGTTGGAATTTTTGGAAAGTTTAACTTGGTTCCCAATAATAGAAATTGAATAGAACCCAATTGAACTCTCAATTTATTTATTTGCTTGCTAAGAATTTAGCCTTTGACAATTATTTATAAAATATATCCTTGAGCTTCCTGGACAAATTGGAGACTCAAGAACAATTGGTTTTGCCAATTTGAGAAAAGTATTTGGTTTGAAAAAAAATTGGGAAGGGTTTTGCTTCCTTTGTTTTAAATTTCCATGTGTTGCTTTATTCAACTTAAGCGATTTGATTAAGTATGCCATGATGCAATGCAAAGCAAAAACTGAAAAATTGGCCCATATTTTAGGGTACCAATCTGGGGCTGTTACAATTCTACCCCCTTACAGGAATCTCGTCGCGAGATTCTAGAGTAGAAGTAGGGATGAGGGAAACACGACAGCACACATCTTCATCGTTGCAGGAGATTGGGCTAACCAACATGACATACCGAAATGGCGGAAGGGACATAAGGTAGCTTAAGGTGACAGACAAAAATGAACCTTGCCCAAAACCATAAGCCATTGAGGAAAAAGGAACGACTTGACCAAACAAGGGTCGAGTCGAGGATAGGACCCGATCACTTGCTCACCCGAATTTATCAGGATCTTTATCCAAGACCACAACCTCACTTCAACCCACCATGAGGGGTATACAGTAGAGTTTTGAAGCACCGTGAGGAGAAAGGCGTCTTTTGGACTCCACGCTGTTAACATACAAGACGTTTTCATAAGGTTGGAAACTCGGCCTTAACGGGACAGATGAATTGACCCAACGTTCGTGCGAGTGGGTAAAACCTTGGGTTCACCTAGGAGGGATAGATATAGCATTGATCCGCATTTAGATGTAGAGGTAAAACCTCATAACGAGCTCTTGCCACGAGATAGATGGGGTAGGAGGATCGACCGATAGATATTTAGCAACTCCGTGGTGATGTTCTCCTTGAGGTTCTAAATATCACACTCCGGCTTCGGAATAGCCTTCAATCAATCCTCAAGCGAAAGTCGTACTTGAGATAGAGAAAAGACCATACGGAAAAACTCCCAGGGTAAATTACACATTACCCTCAGGGATAGTGGTTGCGGGTAAAGATTTGAGAGATTTCGTCAATAGGCCTTCCGGTGAGGTGCGTGAGCCACAACATCAGACTTGTCGGGATTACTAATAAGCTTAGGTCATGCTCCTGATAAACTCCAAGCATCATTTATGCTTGAGGTTCCGAGTTGGTTAGGCGTGTGGGCAATTCAGACTTGACAGGTCCGAGGGAGGGTTTTGCGAAAGTTAGCCGCAAGGTAGGGTAACTATATTCCCAAGACAAGGGCTATGGTGTCAAGCTCCAGAGCAAGAGCTAGATTGGGAGTTCCATGGGGTCACGATTACTAAGGGAGTATTGCACCAGCATGTAATCCAATCACTGAAGCACAACCGATTCCTGATGGGGAAACTCCGGTAGATGATGAGATTTGACAACCTCTTCTTATTCGAGAACGAATCGGCTAGTGGCATACATGACATATTTAGAGGACTGGCAGTAACAACCTACCAACTCCACAACAATCCGCACATGCATGACCAACTTGTGATTAGGCCGAGGAGACAACGTTAACTTCACTCGGATCCACAGCGACAAAAGTCACTAGTTGCGAGAGAAACTTGCTTTTCAAGAAAGGATGGGGTCGTGAGAGTTTCGACACGAATCTAACTCGTTGACCGAAGGTGCGCACCTGAACGAATGGACTTGTCAGCTCTGTCAATTCGGCTTGACGGTCGGATTACCAATCATGCTAACAGCGCCACCAAAGTCCTTGGATTTCAAAACAATAACAATTGCTAAGAATATCCGATTACCACAACGATATGCATTCTCGACATTCTCGAGCCCGGGTTGCTCGGAAATAGATGGATAAGGAAGGGTAAAAGCATCACTTCATCAAGTACGTCATGAGACTAAGCACGACCTCTTGATTTAAAAGAGTGTGACACTCCAAGGTGGAACGGGACGATAGCTAGACAAGCTCTTACTCCGTGAATCACAAAACTTTGACCTTTTCCGTGAAATGGAAGAGGTACCGGAGTTTGTTTCTCCTGACATCCCGAATGGGAACGCCTCGACAAACCACAAGAACTACATGCATCAGAACACCCCAATGCACGATAAAAACTTGACTGTCAAAAGACAGATAGAGATCAGACGACAGATCTAGGATAGGGAACGGGCTATCGACAATCTCAATATACTGCAGAAGCCCTGGTTAGCACTCTTCCGACATCTAGTGCCGAAAGGGTTTCACGAACGATTTTTATCGGAGGAAACACGGACATTGAGGGAAAACTCGCTAAGAGCAAACCCATCGTGCTGCAGATGGTTCTTTGGCAGAGAGTCATCAGGGTTTGACAACCTGATGTAGGGTTTGACAATTGACATCAGGGTTCAACTGAAAAGATCTTGGCTTAAAGATCAGCTTCATGTACCGGGACTCACAATAGCATAATGCTCACAAGGGTGACAACCCTCATGAATCATTACACCAGAGCCCTAGCACAATCCGGGACCTTCGGTTCAGATCTTGGCTAAAGCAAAGAAATGTGTTGACGAACAGCAGTACTTTCTTTCTTCGTGTTTTAGATTTGGCAGATGAGTAGAGCTAATAGTAACTAAAGGTAGAAACCCACCCCGTGATCCTAAAGATTAGAATTTGCCGACGATCAGGAGAACCGTTAAATCAAATAGAGGTAAGATGACACCGAGATCAGAGTGCATTGGGTAAGGAGTAAAAGAATCCTAAGAGGGTTTTCACAACTCATTTTTAGGTTAAAAATAATTTTATCGAACACTAGACTCGACATCAACCAATAGAAAGGGTTTCCTATAGGCAGTCCTGCTCTGATACCAGCTTGTAGCGCCCCGACCCCAGAACTATACAGTGAAGCGTTGTGCAACCGGTCATGCTACACAATCGAGGGTTACTGGGTTTACCAATCCCAGGCCAAAACCGTTGGCAGGTGTGCTCGGAATGGATCATCGGCACACAACACCCCGATCATGCCATAAGCTCAGACATCGCTATCACACATAGTTAAGAGACCGAGACTTGTGGAACAACTGGCACATTGCAGACTCTACGACACAAAAGCATATAGCAACTCATATAAGAGAAGATACAAATATTACACACAAAAGGGATCACAGATCCATCAGTACAACAAGCGGAAATGGGTAGTGTTGTCTAATAACAAGATGCAAATACATGGCCTAAGAGGCCTACAATTAAACAATCCTAGCCAGCTTGTTCCACGGTCCCAAGCTGCCACCTGGGAACCCCGGACTACTAGTCGACGTCCACGAAGAACCCACCTAGCTTCTCGGTGTCGTCCTCCTCTGAAATACAAATATAAAGGCAGCAAAGAGAGACTGAGTACGACGTACTCACAAGTTTAGAAGGGCAATATAGGCCCGATGCTGACGGAGGCTCTAAAGCTGTATAATGTAGCTATTTTGCATAAAGCTAGATTTCCATTTAAAAGATATAACAAGACACAAGGCATCGTCTATTCAGAATATTTTTCATAAAGGGGATAAGAGAGTAAACTTTTCATCTTTGGTTCTCGGCGAACCAACTTGTAGCCAAACCCACTCATCTCCACCAAGGCACCCCCTCGAATCACCCTCGAGGAAATGAACCTTCATCACTCGTTGATTAATGCAACCTTTAGCTGCCATATCAATTACGTTAAGGTTCTCTATGGTCTTATCGTCTATTCCCAAGTCGTCCATAACCGTGGACACGGCTTTTCGAAAAGATTTACCCTGCAGGGGTGTACTAATTTACCCACCGGTACCGTCCGGCTCACCTGATTGGCCCTCTTCTAGGGAAGGCCGGCGAGTGGGCGCGGTTAAACCTTTACCTCGCGTGAGACTATCCAAGAGTCATCTGTGGCCACACGACAGGTTCAGTGCCTATTTCAGCACCCTGCCCCATCGCCACGTCCTAACACCACCATCCTCATCATTCCCTTTTCCACCCACACACTCTCACGCAAATGGAAATCCGAACTAGAGGACCCTTGGATACGCCCGCACAAGTTATTCAGTTAAAGGGGATTCCATATGTCCCCACCATTGGAAGCACGATCGTCTTGGTTCAAGAGGTAAAGAACTCGCACCTAGGGGCAAGGATGAGACAAAACACCATCCCCGATGGCAACTCATCCAAGCCTTCTTAGCATTTTAATTTAGCATCACCATTAACCACCTTGCCCGCCTCATTCCATCAACATCAACAATTATGGAATTAAACACCGGACATAACTAGCATTCGACTAAGCATGGCTAAGCATAGCTAAGCAGATAATTACAACAATTATATTCGTGTCTCCGACCAACACATCAAACCTAGGGTTCATAGGTAAGGATACATGTATTGGTTCGGGGAAGACATGCATACATGGGATAGTCTACCATTGACACAAAAATTGATATAGAATCGAATGCAATATTATGGTGGATAAAATAAGTTATAAACATTAGGATGCTAGATGCCAAGAAGGTTAGGTTATCTCTTGCCTTGCTGCCCGGGCGTGTAGTACGGCTCGTCGGGGTAGGTAGCGTTAACCTCGACTCCGGAATCTATCGATACCCAAAAATAATTTAAAGAACAAATAAATCACACGAGGGAGAGGTGCAATGCACAATCACATGATGACATGACAAATTGATGCATTGATATTATCATTTAATTTATTTAACAAATTAAATGGAGTTCCAAATAATTAGTGCAATTATTTGGACACAACTCCATATTTATCTTAGTGACCACATTACTTATAAATCATTACATTATTAGAGAAGTGGCTCAATATGCATGAACATGACATGATTAAAAAGGTTTTGTTCTTCCGATCATTTTGGTACCTCATTTGTAAATTTCCGATTAACGATGAATAAATAGCGAATTAAATAATTAATTGAATTTAATTCTTTTACTCAAATTATGAATAACATCAAATAAATATTTGTGATCATGATGTGATATTAGCATGGTTTGTTTGCATTCGAAGTGTTGAACGCATTGGTATTTTATTCATAATTTTTGGCTAAATATTTAATAAGCTATGATTTTTCCCGATTTGGTATTATTTATACCATTTTGGGAATTCTCAAATAAAGTCAAATTAATTTACTCAAAAGAGTATGTAGATGTTGCCAACAGGTAGGTGATGTTTTTCTGATCAAATTGATATTTAATTTGCAATTTTTGAAGCAATATACAAATAGATAACAAATATTTAAATTCTGTTTTTATTTGAAAAAGGGAAAAGCAAACCCTGGCAGGCCGGCCTTGTGCCGGCCAGGCCGGGCTGCAGGCCGGGGGATGGCCCGAAGGGTCCGGCCCTTGGCCGGCCCAGGCTGGGCACGATCAAAAATTATAGATACATTTGACACGTATCAGCATCCCCAGGCTTAATTCATGCTCGTCCTCGAGTAGGCAAATGATAATCAAAATAATTTTTGAGCTTGACATGCCACCAACATAATCTTGATCAAGATAGTAATGTAAAAGCACAGGGTGTGAATGAAGTGATACAAAACCATTTTCTATAGTTGATAGCAAAAAAGCAATGAATAACCAAGTTGAATCATTAAAGCAAAACCTTTCATAAATAGTACGTTAAAGACATGAAAGCAATGTGACCCACATATTTGACTAATTCTCAAAGTTAATGGTTCCACGACAAAAGTGTTTGAGAATCAACACAAAGGAAGATGTAAGTATTAGCAAAAAGCTTCAACTCCCAACGGCTTATCTTATAGATAAAGTCAATATAAAGATTCATGTTTAATCTGACGATGCAATATGATCAATGATACCCAGGGTCAATGTTGTATGTTTGCTTTGGTGGAGATAGAAGGAAAAGGAAAACTGATTTAACTCAACATTTAAAAGTAAAAGAAAGGCCCTTCGCAGAGGGAAGCAGGGATTAGTCATGTGCTAGAGCTTTTTGATTTTGAAAAACAGAGATAAAAACAATTTTGAGAGATGCATGCTTTGGTCAACGATTTCACAACAGAGAAGCTATCTAGTCCCCCATAACAAGCAAGGCTTTTAGACTTGTGAGAGCAGCTGGTTTTAGAGGAACGAGTACATTCCTCTTTCTCCTTGGTTTTACCACTGTCCAATGTTTTGAGCTGATTTCTCATATTTTCATTGCGCGGAGGAGAATGGTGAGTTATATTTATATTTTGCTTAAGCTTCTCTTGGGTTGATTCAAGTTAAGACATAAACCATCGAAACCGGGTGAAAGGGGGGAAATGACCTTGCCTGTCACAAGTTATATCTAGCTCTCTACTGCTTCCTCATGAGTTTAAAAAATAGAGGCACAAAAAGGAGTATTTTGAATATTTTAGATAGCACATGACAAATTTACTTGGAATGGCAAGAAGTACCATGCATAGGTAGATATGGTGGACTCAGCTGGCAAGATAGTTTGGCTTTGGGATTTGGATGCACGAGTGAACTCTACACTCAGTACGAATTTTTAGGCTTAGCAAAAATGGTATTTGAAGCAAACGTCTAACATTAACCGGTAACAGAGTAACATAAGATATTAGCCAATCATAACCATAAACACTCCATACTGTCTCCCTTGTTGACCAAACAGTTCTTTTGATGGAAAGATTAGCTTTATGAATTAACAACTACGAAACACCACACAGTTTCAAGCTTTTAACTATATTTCTTTACTAATCAATTCCACTCAAATAACCAGCAAGTTTAAGCATTCAACTTAATATCTCAAAACAATTGATAAGTATCAAATTATCCACCTAGTGATCTACAAGACTATGCAGGTTTTTCATCATACCATTACCCATATTCGGCATTCTATCGTTTTAACATATTAACCAAGCAACCAATTCAACTCTCTAACAAATATAAGTGAAGCACAAGAGAGTTTAACTACAACAACTAGCACCTCTAAACAAGTTAAAAGCTAAAAACGAGAGCTTACTAGCAAAACAAACAATAGCTAAGAATACTTAACCAAGTATAAGTGAAGCACAAGAGTATTCCACGAAAAAGCGGAGCGTGTCTCTCTCCCAAACAAGATAGATAGGATCCAACATGAATATGACCAGCAAACAAACAAACAAAAAACTAAAAGCAAAATAAAATGACGCTCCAAGAATAGCACATAATATGTAAAGTGATAAAAACGTAGTTTCAACGAAACGACCTGATTGTTGTTGGTGAAGAGTGGAGATGCCTTGGGCATCCCCAATCTTAGATGCTTGAATCTTCTTAAATATTCTAGGGGGATTCCATGGGAGCATCCCCAGGCTTGAGCTTTTCTCCATTCTCACATCACCGTGTCATTCAAAACTTAAAAACTCCCTTCACACAAAACTTCTCATAAACTAATTAGAGGGGTTACTACTCATTAAATAAAATCACTTGAGCTCCATTAAAAAAATTGCAAATACTCAATTTAACATTAGCTACTGTATACAAAGCCTTTGTGATGCCTTTCCACGAAAAGAAACCACAAAGAAAGCTCGTATAAGAGGCAACGCAAATAAAGACAGAAATCTGTCAAAACGGAACAGTCTGTAAAGATCGAATTTAAAGAGGCACTCTGTTGTGGGGTTACCTTTCGAGTACCCCACGGTGGTGGTACCTGGGTCACGCCAAGGAAGGCCCAAGAAGGATGATGTGCGGCCCAAGGTAGTCGACGTTAGGTCATCAGCTTGATCATCCTGTACGTGCCATCAGCACCGTTCACCCGAGACCCAGCCTGTCATATAAAGGCTGGGAGGGTCCCTCGTCTAGACTAACGAACTAAGCAACTAGCGAACACACACCCCATACTCATAGCCGCCAGCTAAACCCTAGCGAGATCTCCATCTCGCCATTGTAGCCACCTTGATCATAATTCCAGACAAGCAGGAGTAGGGTGTTATCCTCCGGGAGCCTGAACCTGGGTAAATCGCCCCCTGTTAGCCGTCGTGATCACCAACGTTCATCTTCCTCCCCTTCAATCAACCCGGGGTACTCGACCCAGGGATTTGCCGAGCCCTAACCTCGTCAATTGGCGCCGTCTGTGGGAAAGAACGGGCGTTGGAACCATGGTCGCTCCGGCTCCATCAACCTTGAAGACCGGCTCCCTCGAGTACGTCAGCCACCCGCCGGCTCATCGCTCGGCGTACGCTGAACTGAGTGAAGGTACGTGGATCACCTTTGGTACCATGCACTACCTCATAAACAGCTACGGAACACTCCGATCTACGGTGGCCGCGCTACACGCGGAGACGACACCCGCATCTGCATCGACTACATCAACCACACCTTCACCCGCCGCCGAGATCGCATCTGCTGCTACTGTGGCGATCGCATCTTGGACCGTCGCGAAGATCGCACCTGCCACGACTACCACGACTGCATCATCACCTGCCGTGATCGCATCTACCGCAACTGCGGCAATCACGTCTTCGACTGCCGCGAAGATCGCGCCCGCCTCGACTACGCCAATTGCCTCCATGGCGAAGATCACGCCCAACGCGACCACGACACCCGCATCTCCGGCTGCCAAGGAGATCGCATCGGCGGCGACCCCTGCGCGGATCAAGTCTACTTCGACTACTTCGGTCGCGTCGCGGGCAAGGCCAAGATCTACATCGACTCCGACTATGTCGGCCACACCTTCGCGTCGCGAAATCATCCGCAAGCCAATCGCACCCACGTTGACGACAGCGACTCAACTCCTCGCATCTACGGTGAAGGCCGCGAAACTCTGCGGAAAGAACCTCAACGGCAACTGTGGTACCCACCACGTTGGAGCCATTTTCGACTCCGAGCACGGCTCGGACGAAGGAAGCAGCAGTGGAAGCATCAGCCCCACTTCCCGGGTTTACCCCGCACAAGTCTACCTGACGGCCCGGCGCGGGCCAACGGCGACGAACCCGCATATCCACTGGAGGTGGTCATGCCGGATCAGACACGACTCACCATCACCCGCGACATGGCAATCAGAGCCCTGAAGCACGTTGAGGAGGGCACGTACCCTCCACCAGACGCACCCCGAGAGGACCTTATGGCGGTCCAGTATCTGTTGCGGAAGAAGGCGAACGACTCCGCGCAGAGAAGGCCGAGCTACTCCGACGCAAGGAGGAAGCCAACGCGGCGAGTGCCAGGAGGGCCGCTTATTCATTCACGGCTGCCTCGACAGAAGTCTCGCAAGGAGCAAGGCGCCACAGGCCCCGCGTGCCCCGGATGACAGAGGCCGAACGCGCCGGAATCATCCGCAACCTCGAGTCGTCATACATGACTGAAGACGCGGACGGGATACCCGTCCCCAAGACACCTGGAGCTGCCCTCATGGCAGTCGAAACATACCTGCGACTGACGCAGCCGCCTGAGGGTGACGCCCACGCTCTCCTCCACAAGCAACAAATCATGTCCATCAAAGCAGTCGAAGAGGCTCTGGCGAACAAGGCACCAGCAGAAAGGGTGCAAGAAAATCGGGGCCGCCGAGACCGCGAACCCGCAACACTCGCAGTCCCAGCTCCAAGACAACCGCGACAGCCGCAGCCAGGCGAAGACCTCCGCAATGTCATCACACAGAGGACGGTAGACCGCAGTCGCACTCAGCGGATGGGTGGCACACCCAATGCTGACGACCGCGATGATGGCGACTTCGAGCCACGCGGAGCCGCATGCTTCAGTTTCAACATCCGCGGCACAAGAATGCCCAAGGGCTTCAAGCTCACGGCAAGAAGCGGTCAAGTACAACGGAAAGCAGGACCCGAGAGACTGGCTGAAAGACTACCTCATAGCCTGCAGTTGCCAGGGCGGTACTTCGACTACAGCCATGCAGTACATCCAGCTGATGCTCACAGGATCCGCACGCGGGTGGCTCAACAGTCAACCCAAAGACGCCTTCAGCACGTGGGACGAGTTCGCGGATGCCTTCGTTAAGAGCTTCCTGGGGACGTATTCAAGGCCGACAACTTTCGTCGAACTCCAAGCATGCAAGCAAGCACGAGACGAGCCACTTCGGTCATACATCCAGCGATGGACCCTGCTCCGCAATACCATGGAACCCACCTCGGAAGACCGAGTGATGGATGCCTTCATGCACGGCGTCTACCGCCGCGACCTCCGTGACGAATTTGGTAGGCTCCGGCCGAGAAGCATGATTGACCTCATGAAGATAGCCAACCAGTGGGCAGACGGAGAGGACTCGGTTCGTGAAACTCCACGACACGAGGCCGGACCAAGCAACTGGCGGGAAGGACGCCAGAAGAAGAAGCCGCGTTACCACAGCAATGACTCAATAGGGTTAGTAGCGGCGGGATTCGAAACCCCCCGTGAGAACGAAGCATACGACCGCAATCGCCAGTATAGTCCAAGGCAGTACAGTCGAAGCAACGACGACCAGAGTCGCCAATACAGCCAAGGGCAATTCAACCGAAGCGGTGGCAGCACCTACACGTGGCGATGGGAGCCGCAAGCGAGAGTGGCAGAGGCGCACGCTGACNCACAAGTAACACGAGAGGTGAAAGCAACTAGTGACTTGAGAACAATAGTAACCGTAACACGAAAGCAATGATGGAGAAATATGGACCGGGGTTCATAGTTTCACTAGTGGCGACTCTCCTAAACAAATAATCATGCATTGGGTGAACAAATTACAGTTGGGCAATTGACAGAATTGCACTAATTAATTAATTATGACAAAGCAATCAGTTTATTAATCATACGTTTGCATGTATTCCATATATAGTTGTAACTACTCGCAATGAGAATTTGCACAACATCTTTTGTCCTGCTATCCGGTTTCATCGGGCCAATTAAGGAACAAATGGCAATTAAGGCGTTCCTTTTAATAGAACACCGGAGCAAAGCATTAACACACAATGAACACATGTAATCCTCAAGTTACTAACCATTCCCATTGATGTCCCCATTTCTGTCACTCGAGGTCTCCGGTTCCGGACTAATAACAGGTGCATACAACTTGTAGATACGATCTAAGCATCAATTATATTCATGCAAACATAACGCGCCCAAATCTAAGATCATGCCACTCGTGCACTAGTGACAAGCATTAAGCATAACAACATTGCAGCAACAACAATTCATAAACATAAATAATCTGATCATAACGTGCCAATCCATCGGATCCCAACAAACACAACGCATATTACATCGGATTGATCTCGATCATGTAGGGCAGCTCACGAGAACATGGTATTGAAGAACAAGAGGGAGAGAGTACCATCTAGCTACTGCTACAAACCCGTAGTCCACGGGGGAACTACTCACAACTCATCCCGGAGCCAGCGGTGGCGGTGAAGATGTCTCCGGGAGCCAATCCCCGTCCCGGCAAGGTGCCGGAACAGGCAATCTGACCCCCGAAACTTGTCGGCAACGGCGGCGGAGCTCTGTATTGTATTTGTGAAAATCCTTCGGGGGTTAGGGATTTTTCGCCGGGGACAATTTATAGGCCAAAGGGCGTCGTGAGGGGACTCCCGAGGGGCGCAGGAGGCCGGCGGCCGCGGCCCCACCTGGACCCGCGGTGGGAACCCGCCCCTAGCCTGTGGGCCTCCCCAGGGTCGCCCTTCTAGCTCCCTTCCTCATTTCTTCAATAAAAAATCTCCGTAAATTTTCGTCCAGTTCCGAGAATATTTCCAGAAGTAAACTTCTGCAACAAAAACAGGGAACTGGTGAAAGAACAAACTATGCCTAGATGTCGCCTAGAGGGGGGTGAATAGGTGATTAACACTTTTTCTATTTAAGGGCTGGATAATTACGGAATAAACCTATGTGTTTAAATTAACAAGCCAACAACCTAAATACTAGGCTCACCTATGTGCACCAACAACTTATGCTAAGCAAGGCAAGCAACAAGGTGATAGCTAGAAATAGAACTTCAAGCACGAAGGCTATCACAATGTAAATTGCATAAGTAACAGCTCAGGTATAGAGATAACCGAGGCATGTGGAGACGAGGATGTATTCCCGAGTTCCTCCTTGTTAAGGGAGTACGTCTCGTTGGAGGGGTGTGAGCTCGCCACAAGAGGCCTATTCAAGATGCCACAAAGGCCTCACCCTATTCTCCGATGAACCGCACCCAAGGGTTTGGTTCACCTTCCACTATCGGAATCCTTCGAGGCGGAATCCGGAGCCTTTACAACTTTTCTTGGGCACACACCCACAACTCAATTGGGGGCTCCCAGATCGTGCCGAAGCTTCAAAACTCGAAGACTTCGCGGCACCTCCAACCGTCTAGGGTACACAATGCACCCAAGAGGCACAAGCTCTTGGGAACACAATGCACTCAAGAGTAACAAGCTTCTCAACTTCGATCTTCACGTATCACCGTGGAGAGAGCAACCCGATGCAACAAATGCAAGAGATAAGAACACACAAAGTGGTCAAGTCCTTCACTCTCAAATTCCAACCAAGCAACAAATGCTTTGGGGGGGAATAAGAGAGGAAGAACAAAGGGGATGAACACAAAGCAACCCCAAAATCTAGATCCACTTGGTTCCCCTCACTTAGAGGAGATTTTGATTGGTGGAATGGTAGATCTAGATCTCCTCTCTTGAATCCCTAAATTTGGGCAAGAATCATTGAGGGATTGAGAGGAATCAAGCTCACAAGGTTAGCAACAATGGAGGAGAGAGGGAAACAAGTGAGCAAAGTGAGCAGCCAGCAAATGGAGAAGAAGGAGGCTATTTATAGCCTCCCCCAAAAACTAGCCGTTACAGCCTTCTCAGGCCGGAGACTCCGGTGTAAGTGGGCTGGAGACTCCGGCCCTGTCCGGATATTCCGGCCAGGGTCCGGCCTACCTCCGGACTGGCACCAGAGATGCACCACACAAGAGACAAAACGGGAGGGCCGGAGATTCCGGTCACGAGGGGCCGGAGACTCCGGACCATCTCCGGTGTCCCTCCGGGCAGACGACAGGGGCGCACCACACTTTTGAATTGGGCGCCGAAAAAGCACAGTACCGGAGACTCCGGGTCCTTTGGGCTGGAGACTCCGGTGGGGCCGGAGACTCCGGACCATCTCCGGGGTAGATCCAATAGAAAATCCAAAACCCCATAACTTTTGCAAATGAACTCCGTTTTCGATAATCTTGGACTTGATGGAATCGTCACATCGAGCACAACAAGATTATGCAGAGAAAATCTTGGACTCCGGACCATCTCCGGGGTAGATCCAATAGAAAATCCAAAACCCCATAACTTTTGCAAATGAACTCCGTTTTCGATAATCTTGGACTTGATGGAATCGTCACATCGAGCACAACAAGATTATGCAGAGAAAAATCATAGTCCAACCATATATTGTAAAAACCAAAGGGGAGAGGATCAACCTCTATTTTGCAAACCGGAAATGAATTATCTTTTGCAAAAGAAGTCCAAATGACATGAAACCAATTTTGTTGAAAAGAGGACAACAAATGCAACCTTTGAAAATGGCAAACAAGCAATGGAGATTTTGCAAAGAAATGGAAGAGATAAATCTTCCGCACGGATGAACCGGCAAAATCTCCAATACCGAAACCGCAATAGAAGACGCATATGAAAACCATTTTCGGTGAACTTGGCCTTGTCATGATGAGCACGACAAGCACCAAGACCACACCACGATAAGAGACAAATAAGAACCAATAAAGATGATTGCATGGATGCAAAGGTTTGTGCTCTCTATGACGAAACGATCACGATACTCGGTCGAGAGCCCCTCTTGTAGTACGGCTATCTATCCTATAACCCGGTCTCTCACTAAACATCATGAGACCGATAAAATAGAAAACCTATCAAGAACATACCTTTGCCTTGCGCTTTTAATCCACTTGAGGTCGATGAAGACGATCTTCATCTCCTCAAGATGCACCACCTTTCTTCGATTGCGCTTCGGTAAAGATTCACATGTTGCTCCCCCATACACCAAGATGGGAGAAGCACTTCTTCATCATATCTTCACTTGGACTTGAGCGTTGATCAACACGCACTTAGCCTTGATCAACACAAACTTTTCTTCCCTTAGCCTTGATTCCAACAAATGGAGATCAGGCAATGCAAATGGACACACCTACACATATAGCTCAATACAAACATTAGTCCATAGAGATTGTCATTAATTATCAAAACCACACATGGGGGCAACCATGCACTTTTAACTGGCACTAGGCATCTTTTCAATAGGTTAGTCATTCCTCAAAATGATATAATAATGTAGCATAAACATGTAATAATGATGGGAATCAAGCATGGCACGATCAAAAATTATAGATACGTTTGACACGTATCAGCATGGAACATCAAAAATTATAGATACGTCGAAGACGTATCATTGGACCCGACAAGACTATCACTAACCTAGAGGCTCGTTACTTTTGTCCACAACTAAAGAGGAATGCTGGAAAAAAAATCAGTGGTGTCCCGTGTGTCAAACATGCAAAGGTCAAGTCCAGAACACAGGGTTATACATGCCTTTGCATGTTTTCGAAGCTCCATGGGAGGATATATCTATGGACTTTGTCTTGGGTTTGCCAAGAACAAGACGTGGGAATGATGCCGTATTTGTGGTGGTGGACAGATTCTCTAAAATGGCTCATTTTATTCCATGCCGCAAGACAACAGATGCTCATCATGTGGCAAATTTGTTCTTTCGAGAAGTGGTCAGACTTCATGGGGTCCAAAGGTCAATCGTCTCTGACCGTGATAGCAAGTTTCTTGCTGCATTTTGGCTCACTTTGTGGAAACAGTTCAACACCAAATTAAAAATTTCTACTACTGCTCATCCACAAACAAATGGCCAAACAGAAGTGGTGAACAAGTTTTTGGGTAACCTGATCCGTTGCATTTGTGGAGATAGAAAGGGACAATGGGAGTTGGCTTTAGCCCTTGCTGAATTCTCCTACAACAACTCTAAGCATAGGGCAACATGAAGGAGTCCTTTTTCTATCGTCTACACTAAAGTTCCAACACATGTGGTGGATCTCGTGAAGCTACCATCAAGGGGAAACGCAAACTCACCATTATCCTTTAATGATAACTACACATAACTATTTGACAAAATTCGCAGTGTGTTGGAGGCACAAAATCAGAAATATAAGCAGCTAGCTAACTACAAACGGAGGCCAAAGTCATTCCAAGTTGGTGATAAGGTGATGGGTATGCCTCCGGAAAGAAAGATTGCCTTTAGGCATCAAAGGGGAGCTTAGGCAACGGAAATATGGACCCTTCTCAATTCTCAGGAATATAAATGATAAAGATTATGTGATCGACCTTCCAACTGGAATTTCCAAAACATTCAATGTGGCAGACTTGGCTCTTTATCATCCAGAACAAGCGCTTTATGAAGATAACTCGAGGTCGAGTTCTAAACAACCAGGGGAGGATGATGCAGGACAGTAGAGAAGTAAAATAAAAATAAATTAGAAGTCAGATCCATTATGGCTTCTACACACTTCTACTATATGTTAGATAACTTGAATTTTTTAATAATGTGTGTTGTAGTGGTTTCTGGAGTGTTCTAGCCGTGGGTAGTAACCAGGTTGTTTTGTATTTACTTTTCTAGATTTAAGTAGTATTCTCTAGAGCATTCTAGTGCTAAATAGAGCTAAGTAGTGAAGGCTCATGCAACTTATAAATAGAGGTCCTCACCTCTACCTATGTAACCAGACTATGTACCCACTATCTATCAATAAAAAGAACTTTGTGTTCTTGTTTTAGATCGTGGATTAGATCTTGTGTTTGAGAGTTTGGACTGAACTGTTATCAGCCCTCGCCCCTAGAGCGATATCTAGCATAGCACGTTGAAGTGGTTACTTCAACATTTGTGTTGTCCACATTGTAGTAGCAAGGTGGAGTTGTTCCTCCACTACCTTGTGCTGCTTCACGGATCCACAACGGTTCGTTTAAACCATCACGTGATCAATCTATGATGCGATATTCGCCAGGATTGACAAATTCATGGTCGAGGTGCGTCCATGATGGTATTTTTACTTTCTACCACGAAACTAAATTGTTGTAGATTGATATACGTGTTATAGTGTTGGCATCAAAAGCATATGCTCCCGTTTTTTCGGAAACATTTTTCAAAATGCTAGAAAATTCTGATAAAATGTTTCACGCGTACATGTGGACATTCTATAAGCTCACAAAGTCGTTTCATGAAAATACGACATTTTTCGTGTCGTGTGTAAAAGGATAATATTGGTGCTAAATAGTCTTTTTTCATGAGATTTTTTTGTCTTTCTACACAAGGCACAAAAATGTCGGTTTTTTGTGAAACTTGGCATGCGTGCATAGAATGTCGAGATGTACACACCAATTTTTTGTTTAAAAATTTTACATTCAAAATTATTTTTTAGGTGGCAAGAGAACGTGTTTTAAACATATTTCAAAATTTCAGAAAATTCTTTTAAAATATTTCATGTCTATATCTCCACATTCTATATGCTCACAAAGTTATTTCACGAAAAAAGCTGTAATTTTGTGCGTCGTGTATAAAAACGATAAATTTTGGTGCTAAAAAAGTTTTTAACAAGATATTTTGATATTTTTTTTACGTAAACCATAAAAAATATTGGTAATCCATGAAACTAGACATGTGCTAATGTAATTTCCAAATGTACATCTATTTTTCAATGGAAAATATTTTGTATCATGTCGGGATATACCAAATTGGGGTATCATCGACGTGTACATATTCCAGTATACCAGGGGTGGCCCACTGGTGGTAATGCCGGCTGGCTTACCGGACGGACCAGTATGCTGAATCGCAAGGAGAAGTCAAAGCCGGCTAAGAAGGATCCAAGACGAAGGCCCAGTAACCAACCGCCTTGGCGCACAAGACAATGCTAGCAAGCCGTGTAACGCCCCGAGATCGGTACTATGTAGATTAGCGTTTCAGCCAAATCCGCATAATAACGATCTTAGTACGCCCACCAGGCATAACGTGCACGTCGCAACACACACATTATGCGGGTGGAATTGTGATAACATTACAACAGTTCTCGATGGAACCCACAAAAAAAATATACAACAACGACTCATCGAGTCAAAAACAAAAGATACAATACAAAGATCCAAAATAACTACGGAAGCGAATAGACTACGGACAAGATACAAATTGGACTAAGAGTCCTGAAGATAAATGAAGACACCATATCCCTACCCAGGCCAAGCCGGAGGGATTCCCAAGCTAACGTCGTCAGACTTCAAACCTGTTGGCTGCATTGGAATAACAGCCCCAAAGGAGTCAGTACTATAAATAGTACTGGCAAGTAAATACTCACAAGATATCAAAACTTGATCTCCGAGGGAAAAGGGGTTGGTGGTTGAAACGGCGGCAAGCAGCACTAACAACTTATAGAGACACGCTACAACTTTCATCTATTTGAGACAAGGTAAGAGAGCGCATAGATAACCATATATGCTAACACCAAACATAGCCCGGCCGATTCCTTACCCGTCCATCTAAAACCACGGACAGCAAGCCCAAAGGCACTCACACAGTTGACAATTTTATGGGTTATTATTTAAGTAATCTATCTTACTAATCAAGTTATAATCATTAGGTGTAAGTTGTCTATGATCTTGTTAGCCAGCACATTTCACCAAATCGTCCATAACCGCGGATACGGCTTTTCAAAAAGATTTAACCCTGCTGGGGTGCACAAATGTGGCCACACGTTTTTCAACCCTCGCGCCATGCAATTAGCATACTTCCAGGGTATACTGGCAGGGTATCTGATACTACACTTTCCTTCACTACCACACAAGTCCAGGGAACCACCTAGCTAGGTCTTGCCCGCATCGAAAGTCCGGCCGAAGCTCCGAGGCAGACCTAGCCGTTGCGAGAATGGTGTCGGGAGGCACACTCATACGATTCCCCTCCTTCCACATGCGATAAATGCCCATTGCCGCAAGCCCTACCGTAAGTGACCATCACGTATAAGTCGAGGAGGTGTCCCATCCGTACCTGCATCACAAATAAATAAAGTGTCGCACAAATGGAAACACCTAAACTAAGTTGTGGCGCCCTAGACAAGGCCGCAGATCCGGTACTAGGTCGAGGGGAGTCCCATTTCCTCCCACATGTGGGTAGTGCGCTCAGTCTTGGATTAGAGGATAAGAACTCGGATCCTAGGCGGCACTAGCAGAACAAAAAACCATGATTGGCCTTCTGCCGGTGCCTTATCTTTATTAATTATTCCCATCGCCAAACATTATAGATTAACATGTGAATTAAACCCAACTATCATATTAAAGCATAAGTAGAACAAGACTCGAGCAAAGCAAACCTAAGCATGCACTACGACTCGCAAGGCTAACAAGGTAAACATACAACAGGTTAAAAAGATGTAGGGAGGGTGGCTATATCATGGCTGCCAGGTAAACATGTGAATAGGATCGAGACACAAGCATCGCAACATAAGACTAGCAAGGAACAAAAGATAGGAGACGGAAAACAAGCAAAGATAGCAAGTGAGTAGTGCTTGACTGCAATCCGGTAGAGGTAGCAGAACCTGTCGTTATTCACATCAACTCATCGTCCTATTCCCGAAGAAGCAACAAACACTGGAAGGCACAAAAATGCATTTTACTACTACGGCAAAAGAACCGACATGTAGATGAAATGCATGCATGACATGGCAAAACATGAGGAGATGCACTTAAGCCAAATTTAATGGAATTGAGATTCCGGCATTCAATTATAAGGTTCAAGTTATTTTTCTAAACATCAAAACTAGATGTTATTTACCAAGTAGAAATAATATATGGGTGAGCTACGCAAAATTAAATGGAATAGGGACATTAATTATATTTATTCCCTTCACATTCCAGATTTAATTATTTCGGTGAAATCAAAACACAACTAAAGATTAAACTATATGATGCAAAAAAGATCATGGATGCCATATTAATATTCTTTGCATTTTTCTATACAATTTTTATATATAACATTTTTATTTGGACATATAGATTGGAAGATATGATTTGAAACATAATTTGCAAAAAGAATAAAACAGGAAACAGGGGTGGAAAAGGGTGGTGGCTGGGGATCGAACTTGGCTCGGCCTGCAAAGGGAACAAGGACGAAGCCACTGGGCTGGGGTCGGATGGGTGATACGACTCGGAACTGACATTACATAAACTACAGATGATGGGTTAACTGAACTTGACGGACAAGCTTCAGACTTGCATTCAGAGGAACGATGGCGGACGAAGCACAGCGAGCTCTGATGGTTGCTACGCACGTCCGGGAGCTCATGGGTGCAGGGGCGACTGGAGCAGCGTGCGGTGTGTGTGTGTGAGGCAAGATAGAGATGCAGAGTCTAGGGCTCAAAGAGAGACGCGGACATGCTCAGCTCGTGTGCAGCCATGGCGACGGAAAGGAGCAGATGATTGCGTCGGCTACGGCACGAATTAGAGCTGGAGAACGGCGGGAACAGAACCGGGTGCTCACCACGGGGTTGCTGGAGCAGTAGATCAGCCACGGGGTAGTCGACGGCGGCCGGATTTCGGAGAAGATCGCGGCGTCTGTCGTGGGGTTGTCACGGCAAGTCCTTCCTTTGGTAAGGTGAGTTCTGGGGCCATTGATGCACGAAGTACGTAGGAGAGGTTAATCTCGCCTAGGGACACAAATTTACCCAGGTTCGGCCCCTCTAGATTAGAGGTAAAGACCTACTTCCTGCTTCTCTTTATTGCTCTAGATCTGATATCGATTACAGGATTCCGGCTCCTCTCTGGGGAGTCGGCGACTTGGTATCTCTCTTTTTGGCTCAGACTTCTAAGGTCCAGGTCCCCGCTTATAAAGGCTGCCGGGTCCCTGGACTTACAGGTTACACCGAGTCCTACTAGAACGCGGAGTCCTACTCTACGTCTTGGTCTTCCAAGTTAGGGCTCCGGGTTGTATTTGGACTCCTTACTGACGAGTCCCTTCTCCATCATGGGCCTTGGTCGGCTTGTCTCCAGTCCAGCCCATGTGACTTGATGCTTGACTCGGCTTTGTCCTTCTTGGTCTTGGCGGGTCTACTTTCAGGGTCCATGGGCCTACCTATAAAGTATCCCCCCATCAGTAGCCCCCGAATTTATCTTAGGCACAGCTTTGCGGCTTCCTCTGACTCCTTGGATCGACTTCTTGGTTCGACTTCTTCAATCTAAGTCATCAACTCAGAAGTCACCTGCTGCTAGCTCCAAGATGAATTCCTGCGTAAAAACACATCACACATATAAAATGAGTCCATTCTTATCCTTTGTTCAAGCCACCACCCTTGCCGCTGCATTAGCAGGCCGAGTTTGTTATGACTCTTGTGAACAAGGACTAAATAGCTTGACTCTCACTGTCACAGTACTCGCCATTCTGAGACAAGCCGGCTCCTTCCACTTCTGTGACTAGTTTTTCTCTATTATGATTTCCTGTCTGGCTTTTTTAGCCGCTGAGTCGTTATCACCGAATCGTTATCCACAGTTTTTACTGCGGACCGTCACTGTAACTTCTCTAGGGTTTTTACCCCTTTATAAATTGCGAAGGGTTAGGTCTCAAAACCTCACTTGCCCCTTCAGCTCAAATCCCCCCTTTCTCTTTGCGCTCATATCTTCCCGCGCTCAGCACACACCGCCCGCTCGCCATGGCTCCCAAGCGCGCAAAGGCTGCTCCCAAGGCCAAGGCTCCCTCATCGAGCAGGACAGTAGACATCGCCGCCGCGGCCGCGGCCGCCGCCAAACCTTCATCGAGGCGATCGATTTCCGCGGATTGGGGTGGATCCACGGTTACTTCCGAGCAATTGAAGACGCACCGGTCGACCGGCCTAATTCCATCCAATGTGAAGGCTCGGGCCCCAGGGGATGAAGTAGTGCCCGCTCCCGCGAAGGATGAGGTGGTGATCTTCACCGAGCATCTGTTCCGCGGGTTCACTCCCCCCAGTAATCTTTTCTTCCGCCAACTCCTTGAACTCTATCAGCTACGGATTCACGACTTGGCCCCCAATTCCATCCTCACTTTATCCAATTTTGTTACTTTATGTGAGGATTACCTCCAAATCAAGCCCGATCTTAACCTCTGGCTGGAGCTTTTCTACTGCAACCCTCAGCCCGAAACTTCTGGGGGCCCTCTCTTCCAATGCGGCGCCGTCGCTCTTCAACGGCGCCTCCACTCTGTCTTTCCAAAGCCAGTTTTTCCTAACCGCATCAAAGATTGGCAAAAAACTTTCTTCTACTGCAAGGATACCTCCCCTGCAGGTGAACCCAAACTTCCTCTGTTCTCTGAGGATCGCCTCAGGGCGACTCCCCTTATGAAAGCTAGGTGCTCAGAGGCCGCCCGGCCAAGAGTCGAGTCCTTGATTACTCGGATCCGGGCCCTCCTATCCCACAATCTGGAGAACATGGACCTAGTCCGTTGCTGGACAACTTGGAGGATCCAGCCTCTGAGTCCTAGAACTCGGCTCATTTGCTCATACACTCGATGTGCGGGTGATGACCTCCGGGTTACAGAGCAGCTATCCGATGGTCCTGAGCTCGGTCGGCTCATCAAAAAACTGACTGGGCGGCCTGTGAAGGACCAGGAACATTTTGGGCTCCAGCCCTTCTGCTCCACCAACCCAGCTCCCGATGTAAGCTTTAAACTTTACCTCATTTCTGACTCGCTCTTGCTTGTATTGCTTACTAACTCATTTTCTCTGACTTTCCTTGCAGCTCACCGACTCCTTCTGGAAGCCGGCCTCTGGAGCTGGTACTGAGAGTAAAACTGAAGCTGAGGCTGAGGCTGAAGCCGAGGTTGAAGAGGAGACTCCTGTCACAGAACGCACTGCTGTGGCAGAAGACACTGACGATGATGACGAGGAGTCCTCCCAGGAGGCTCCCGCTGAAGATGATGTTGATGATGAGGAGTCCTCACCAGAGGCTCCAACCGAAAATGTTGTTGAAGAGGAGTCCTCTCAAGAGGCTCCCATTGTCGAGGATACTGATGAAGACGAGTCCTCTCCAGAGGCTCCTGCAGCTAAGCAAGCTCGCACCACCTCTGGGACGGCTGCTGCTCAACCATCTCTGTCTGAAGAGTCCTCAGCCAAGAGCCACTCTTCTTCCTCCCCAACTTCCCATAATGGGTCTTGTCGATGGTTTAGATCAACGGTGAAGATACGGGACTACGTACGCGCGGGCATCGTCGATGTGGGTTAGTAGACGAACGACACGGGAGAAAGGATTTATACAGCTTCGGGACCCGGAAAACATCATCCAGTAATATCCCTACGTGCTGTTTGTGGCTAGGTTGTATTCCTCTCATGGTGGAAGTCGCCGATGAGGCGGCTCCTCTATTATGTAGATCTGTCTAGGCTTGTGTTGGGTCTGTCGGGTCTGTCTTGAGCGTGCCCTCTTGGGGAGCCTTGCCCCTCCTTATAAAGGTGGAGGAGGCCGGCTTACAAGTAGAGTCCTCTTGGGACTCGGCTAATCTATTACAAGTGGGAAAGGTGAGTCCTTTTCCTACTCTGATTGGAGTCGGCCTGCTGGGCTTCCTCCTGATGGGCCTCGTTAGTACTCCTTGCGGGTACCCGTGTCCCATACCCACGACAGTAGCCCCCGAGCTTTCGGGTGACTCGCAGAGTCATGCGGAAGGTCTTGATTTGTCTTCTTGGGACACGGAGTCCATGCCGGGTTGTCTGCCGGCTTGTCGATGTCGATGATGTCGCGGCACCCGACGCTGCATTTGCCGGGTTGTCGATGTAGACTTTGCCGAGTTGTTGACGAAGATGTTGTCGAGTTGTCGTTTGCCGAGTTGTTGACGAAGATGTTGTCGAGTTGTCGTTTGCCGAGTTGTTGGTGAAGATGTTGTCGAGTCGTCGATGCCGACTTCTCCGGTCGAGTCGTCGATGCCGACTTCTCCGGTCGAGTCGTCAATGTCGACTTCTCCGGTCGAGTTGTCGATGCCGACTTCTCCGGTCGACTTGTTAATGCCGGCTTCTTCTGCCGACTTGTTTTGAAGTGACTCAGAATTTTTTTCGAGTCCTTTTGACGAGTTGTGTGACTTTGCTTGAATTTACATACACCGGTATATATGTAGCCCCCGAGTGCCGGGTCATTTGCCTGCGACGACTCGGGACTCCTTAGTCTATAACTCATGTTCTTGAGCTTTGAACGGTGTAGCCCCCGAGTGCCGGGTTGTTTGCCTGCAGCAACTCGGGACTCCTTTTGAGGTACCTGAAATAAAATTTGCGTATGCATTACACTATTCACGATGTATGAAAAGAATTAAATAGATATCACAACGATTTGATTTATTTGTGTTCAAGTGATTAATCGTCCGACTTGTCTAAGTAGGCTTTCGCGGCGACTTTTTTCATGCAATATGATTTGCTCTGTCGACAAAGGCCTCTGTGCTTCAGAGTCGATCTGGCTTTGTTCATACGCACTACTTGGTCTATTGCGTTTCGCATCTGACTTAGCAAAGAAACGAACGTCCATCTCCTGAGCCAGGATACCTATGTTTGGACCGTGCAACTGGCAGCTTGTCCTCTTTGGCAACCATAACTCAGAAGAATTAATAGCCCCCGAGATTAACTCAAAGGTGGCGGATTTATTTTAATTTAATTGACTGAAAAATAAAAATATGAAATTTAGAAATAAAAAGATGACTTAGCTGTTTATTTTCGTAGTCGATGACGCTCATGAGCCGACGAGGAAGTCGTCCGAGTCCTTTTATCCGGTTACCGACTCGTCGACTCGCCCCTGATCCGTAATACTAGTTGGAGCTGGCCTTCGCGCGATGTGCATGCAGCAAGCTAGCAACTTGGATTGCTCTTCTTGTTTTTTCTTTCTTGGCCTCCACGTGACCAGCTGCATTGAATTGATTGAATTGCATGTACGTAGAATACTAGTAGCACTTGGTCTGCTTTCCTTTCCTTTCTTTATTCTTTTTCCTTCAATCCTTGCGCCAGCTTGTATCCTTGTGAGTCACGGTAGTACTAGTTGGTACGTAACCTTGCTTTTTTTTGTTTTTTTTTTGTTTTCTTTCTCCGACTTGGACTTGGCTTCCACATAGCGCACTGGCCTTCTTTCCTTGTAAGGAGACGTAATCACCTGGTCCTTGAATACTCCCTCGATCCGTGTAGTACTTCGATGCCCTTTTTTTTTTCTTCACCTCCATGTGACTTTCCTTAATCAGAGGCAGCGTAAACCGTATTTGATTCAAATCTTCTGTTTCTTTCCATGTTCGGAACGACACGAGCCGACGGCCGCTGGAGTTCGCGCAGGTACGGGCCGCTGCTTGCACGAGTCGTCACGACGCACGCGATGGCAATGTTGATGTAGAGCCCCCGCGCCCGCCGTGTGGATGAAGATCTTGATGCGTCCGGGTCGTTTGACCGATGCGGTGATGAACTCGCCGCCGTCGTTGATGAAGATTGGACCCATCGAATTGTGAATCCACGCGCACTTAGCCCCACGGTGGGCGCCAATGTCGATGGTTTAGATCAACGGTGAAGATACGGGACTACGTACGCGCGGGCATCGTCGATGTGGGTTAGTAGACGAACGACACGGGAGAAAGGATTTATACAGCTTCGGGACCCGGAAAACATCATCCGGTAATATCCCTACGTGCTGTTTGTGGCTAGGTTGTATTCCTCTCATGGTGGAAGTCGCCGATGAGGCGGCTCCTCTATTGTGTAGATCTGTCTAGGCTTGTGTTGGGTCTGTCGGGTCTGTCTTGAGCGTGTCCTCTTGGGGAGCCTTGCCCTCCTTATAAAGGTGGAGGAGGCCGGCTTACAAGTAGAGTCCTCTTGGGACTCGGCTAATCTATTACAAGTGGGAAAGGTGAGTCCTTTTCCTACTCTGATTGGAGTCGGCCTGCTGGGCTTCCTCCTGATGGGCCTCGTTAGTACTCCTTCCGGGTACCCGTGTCCCATACCCACGACAGGTCTCGAGAGGCTGTTCCAAAGGTACCACTTTCACGAGTCCTTGGGTCCACTCGCTCACCTGCTAAGCCTGAAGAACATGTGCAGAGTGTTATCGCTGCTAGGAAGAGAAAACTGCGCTCCGACGGGCCTGCAGAGACTCCTGATCCTCTGCCCGTTTCGCACCAACGGAAGTCGGCTTCTCCTCCCTCCCAGGATGACTCCTACCACTCCCGCATGTCTATGCCTTCTTCAGACTCTCAGGCCTCCTTGGACCTGGAAACCAATGTGGGGTAAGACTCCTCTGTTTACTCTACTTGCATTCACATAACTTCTGCTTTTTCCCTTTTTACTAGATTTATGCTGACTTCTGTCTTTGTATGTTTCAGGGCTCGGCCTTGTGTCAAGGTAACCAAGCTCCCAAGCATGGCTGACGTCACATCTGGTCGTGGACCTGTCCCTCCTTCGGCTTCTCAAACAACAAGCACGAGGACAGGTCCCTCCACCGCTGCATCTGCTGGCGCAACCACAACTCCCATCATCCCTGAGTCCCCTTCAAGGACTCGGGCGGCGACTCCACAGATTGTCCAGCCCTCTTCTGGGACTGAGACTCCTGACGCTGCGCCTCAAGATCAGCCGGCTCCTTCAAAGGCGACTCCTACGGCTCCACCAAATATCAAGATCAAGTCATCTACTGACTACAGCCGACTTCGGGTAGCTGATAACATGTCCTTTTCTGAAGCCTATGCTGAAGCGGTCGACTTGAACGATCAATCTGCGAGGCTAAAGGATGATGAGCAAGCGGCTCTTAGATCTCTTCACATGATTCACACCGTAAGCCTTTTGACTTCTGTCCTTTATGCTTTCTAGCGTCCTCCTATTCCAGTAGCCCCCAAGCACCTGTCTGCGGTGACTTGTGACTAGGATAGGTGCTTTGCTTTGAAATTGAACTCAACTGTTATGTAGGAAAATTTGCACACTGTATCCCCCAAGCACCGAGTCCTTAGCTCTACTAGGACTCGGGGCTGCTGATTTGCTATTTGTCGGGTTCTTGAACCAAAAACTTTTCCACGAGTAGCCCCCAAGCGCCGAGTTGTCAGCCTGCGACGACTTGGAGCTAGTAATCCATGTAAATAATCTGGAACTTAGCTTATAGATGAAAATTTTCTGTTCTGCGAGTAGCCCCCAAGCGCCGAGTTGTTGACTTGTGACGACTTGGAGCTGATGACTTGTTGACTAGGACCCATGCCTGCTGGTTGTAAGAGAAAAACTGACTCCTGAGTAGCCCCCAAGCGCCAAGTTGTTAACTTGTGACGACTTGGAGCTCATGAGTTCTCTGCTTGACTAGTAAAGCTGACTTGCGAATATTTGACTTGTGATCGCAGTGCATTATCTCCAAGATGAAGAGAGGTATGAAGGAGCTTGAGGACCAAGCAGCTGCTAGTGCCAGTTCTGCTATAGCTGAAAAAGAACGCTCCCTTCAACTTGAGAATGATCTGAAGGTCTTATCTGCTCAACTGGAGCAAGTGAGGAAAGAGTCGGCTGATGCCAAAAGGGTTGCCTAAAAGGCACATAATGACCTGAAGGCTGTCTTTGACACCCTGCCGCAAAGGCATTGGGGCCATGTGCCAACATATATTTGGTAAGTTTGTAACTTTTTGCTTGCTTCCTTTCTGCACCTGTCTGAACTCCTTTTTGACTGACAATCATTGATTCTTTTCTGTAGGGGCTGACTCCCCAAAACTTAAGCTGCCCACTAGTAAGCAATTGCATGAGATGCTGGATTATTGCCATGGGCTGCAAGAAGGAGCCCGTGCTGTGGTCAAGTATCTGAATGCCAAGGGTAAGTGCCCCAAAGAGCCTGAACGTCTGGTGGACGAGTTATCCAGGGCACTAGGTTATATGCGGCTGTGGAAGCAATCTTCTTTGAGGAGAGCATCCATCAGGATCCTTGCTCTAGCCCATAGCTATTACCCCACTGTTTTGGAGCCAGCAATGCTTACTATGGGGAATCCAGAGCAACATGAGGATGGCAAGCCCTTCACCCAAGATGACTTCAAGGCTGAGGAGAAGCTGGTGCGGCCATATGCTTGTGAAATTGCCAACAAGATGGACCCTGAGGTATGGGTTCATCACTATGACTTGGAGAACAAAGGGTTGCTCCAGAGACTCCTGAAATCGTAAACTTTGGCCGCCCCTCACAGGACCCAGCTGGTGTTCCATCCTCTTCTACTGTGCCGAGTCGTTCGTCGCTGGCGGCTCCTGTTCCTAGCGCCGAGCCCACATTGAAGACTCCTGCTGCGCCCACTCCTTCAAGAGCTATCTCTGGAGACGCCCAGAAACAAGCAGAGCTGGCTAAGCATATGAAGAGTCCCAGGGGCACTGGTTTTCAGACGAAGAGAGTCGCCACCAAGCCTCCTGTGAAACCGGCTCCTACCTCTGCTGCCCAAACAAAAGACAAGTCTCCAGTAAATAAGGACTCCCCGACTCCGGCTGAGAAGTCGACTCCTCTAGAAGACCATCCCTTGAACGACTTTTGATTACTATGTAATGCTGTACTATTAGTATTTAAACTTTGTAATGATGCACTGCTGGTGCTTAAACCTTGTTAGGTCTTTTTGAACTACTTGTTCAGAAATTGTGCCAATCAGCTTATGATGACTCGCTCGTTATGAGATTTGATATGTACTATGTATGCAAGTCATTCTGTGGTTCTTATAACCCGTCTAATTATCCACTGATGAATAAGTAGGCCCTGCATGACTTATCTTACAGTTTGTGCTGACAGGCTCCTAACACCTCATGTCCTTTTGGATTCATAAGAGCCAGAGACGAGTCATGCCTGTAGATTAGTCACATTGTGCGGGATGCATCTAACTTACCAGTGAGAAAATTAGGAAAAATTTGGCTACTGTGCCAGGTTCATGAGTCTAAGCTTAACTTTTTTCGCTGAAAAGCAAGCCCCCAAGAACCTGATGATCAAAGTTAAAGAATAAATCGCACTCACTGGATAACTCGACTAAAGGACTCATGTTCACAGAAGCCGGCTTTATTTCCTTTGATCATAATAATTTGATTACATCTAGGCATGGCTCACTGGGCTCTTTGCCTTTCAACTCATAAAGCTATTACAACTTAAGTATAATAAGGACGTAACTGAGCTATATTCCACGGCCTCTTTGCCTCTGCATAAGGATCTAGCGTATGAGCTGTGTCAGCTCCTTTACTTTCGCTTGCCGGCTCTCGTACATCCATTAGATAGTACGACCCATTGTGCAAGTTTTTGCTTATGACGAACGGTCCTTCCCATGGTGGAGATAAATTGTGCATCCCTTCCCTGTTTTGGAAAAGTCGAAGCACTAAGTCGCCTTCCTGGAAAGTCCGAGTCTTGATTCTGCGTGCGTGATATCGCCGCAAGTCTTGCTGATAAACTGTTGATCTCTCAAGGGCTAACTCCCTTGCTTCCTCAAGTGCGTCGACCGAGTCCTGGCGAGCGAGTTCATTCTCTGTCTCGACGTAATTGGCGACTCGTGGCGAGTCATGCAACAAATCGCTTGGCAGGACAGCTTCTGCTCCATACACCATGAAGAAAGGTGTGAAGCCCGTGGATCTGTTAGGAGTCGTCCTTATACTCAATAGTACTACTGGCAGCTCCTCAACCCACATCCGGCGGCTCTAAGCAAAGGGACTCGGAGCCGAGGCTTAATTCCCTTCAGCAACTCCTGATTTGCCCTCTCTGCTTGTCCATTAGACTGTGGGTGTGCCACTGAGGCTAGGTCGAGTCTGATGTTGTTCTCGCCACAGAACTTGGCCATCTCTCCAACTGATAAGTTGGTACCATTATCTGTAATGATGCTGTGAGGATATCCGAAGCGTGTTGCTATTTTCTTGAAAAATCTCACTGCTGAAGCTCCGTCGACTCTGCTGACGGGCTCGACTTCTACCCACTTGGTGAACTTGTCAACTGCTACTAGCAGATGGGTCTTCTGGCAGGGCGACTTTGAGAAAGGACCCACCATATCAAGCCCCCAAACTGCAAACGGCCAAGTGATAGGAATAGTTCTGAGCTCTTGGGCTGGCACGTGGTCTTGCCTTGCGTACCTTTGACATCCATCACAGACTCGAACTATCTTCTCTGCGTCCAGATGCGCTGTTAACCAAAAGAACCCGTGCCTGAAAGCTTTTGACACCAAGGATCTAGTGGATGCATGATGACCACAATCACCTGCATGAATCTCTTGCAATATTTGCCTGCCCTCTTCTGGAGATACACACCTCTGGTAGACTCCAGTGACACTCCTTCTGTACAACTCGCCGTCAATGACTGTGTAGGACTTGCATCGCCTGATGAGCTGTCTCTGTTTGACTTCATCCTGTGGGAGTTCTCCCCTAAGGAGATATGCAAGGTAGGGCTCTGTCCATGCTGGTGTTGCTCGTACTGCTGCCACCAGTGCCGATTCTGGATCTGGGGAGGCTAACTCCTCCTCTGAGGGCAACTTGACTGATGGGTGGTGGAGTTCATCCACAAACACATTTGGTGGTACCTTCTCTCGACGAGAGCCGAGTCGTGATAACGCATCTGCGGCCTCGTTCTTGCGTCTGTCAATATGCTCTACTTGATAACCAGAGAAGAACCTGGCTATCTGTTCGACTGCTCTTCTATAAGCTGCCATGTTTGCATCCTTTGAGTCCCAGGTTCCAGATACTTGCTGGGCTACGAGATCCGAGTCTCCAAAGCACCTGATACGCTTGATGTTCATCTACTTGGCCAGACGAAGGCCGTGTAACAAAGCCTCATACTCTGCCATGTTGTTTGTACAATCAAAATGTAACTGGAGGACATATGCCAACTTATCTCCTTTTGGCGAAGTTAGAACCACGCCGGCTCCTGAGCCCTCTAGCTGTCTGGACCCGTCGAAGTGCATTGTCCAATATTTGGTGCAAGGTGAACTCGGTGAGGATGTGCAATCAGTCCAATCGTTGACGAAGTCGACTAAAGCTTGAGATTTGATTGCTGTCCTGGGCTCATATGTGATATGGTAAGGACCCAACTCGATTGCCCACTTGGCAACTCGACCTGTTGCATCTCTGTTGCGTATGATATCTGCTAGCGGTGCTGAACTCACCACTTTGATTGGATGCTCTTGGAAATAATGCTTAAGCTTCCTACTTGCAAGGAAAACTCCATAAACTAGCTTCTGCCATTGAGGGTACCTTTGCTTTGACTCTGTGAGGACTTCACTGATGTAATAAACAGGCCTCTGCACTGGATACTCCTTTCCTTCCTCTGATCGTTCCACACTACTACTGTACTGACCACCCTTTCTTGGCAGCCACATATAATAGACATGGGCTTCTTATCTGTAGGAGCTGCAAGTACTGGCGCTGATGATAAAGTTTCTTCAAAGTTCTCAAAGCATCGTCGGCTCTTTGTCCCATATGAACTTATCGAACTTCTTCAGGAGTCGGTAGAGAGGACCCGCCTTCTCCCCGAGTCTTGAGATGAATCTGCTAAGAGCTGCTACAACAACCAGCGAGTTTCTGAACGTCTTTAGACAAGTCGGCTTCTGCAAATTGTGAATAGCCTTGATTTCTCTGGATTTTCCTCAATGCCTCTCTCTGAAACAATGAGCTAGGAGTTTGCCTGCAGGGACTCAAAAACACACTTGGTGGGTTGAGCTTCATCTATGTACTTTCGCAGGTTACAAAGGTTTCTGTCAGGTCTGCTATTAGAGAGTCGGCCTTCTGAGACTTGACAACTACATCATCCACGTAAGCATGAATATTCCTTCCAATCTATTCTTTGAAACAATTCTGGATACACCTCTGGTATGTAGCTCCTGCGTTCTTGAGTCCAAGGGCATTGTTGTGTAACAAAATGCTCCAAAGGGCGTACTGAAGGACGTCTTCAGCTCATCCTCTATGTTAAGTCTGATCTGGTTGGTACCCTGAATAGGCATCCAAAAAACAAAGTACACTCTAGCGCCCGCTGTGGAGTCGATGATCTGGTCAATACGAGGCAATGCAAACGGGTCCTTAGGGCAATGCTTATTAAGACCCGTGAAGTCGATGCAACATTCGCAACTCTCCTGTTTTCTTTGGCACTAACACTGGATTGGCCACCCACCTCTAGGGTGAAAGACTTCCTGATGAACTCGGCTGCGAGGAGCCGAAGCCACCTCTTCTCCGAGGGCCTTCCTCCTGTCATCATGAAACTTGCGCAAACCTTGCTTAACTGGTCTTGCGTTAGGGTTAACATGTAAGCTGTGCTCGGCGAGTTCTCTCGGGACTCCTGGCATGTCCGATGGCTTCCATGCAAAGACGTCCCGGTTCTCACGGATGAACTCGACGAGCGCGCTTTCCTATTTATCAGGAGGTGTGCCCCAATGGTGAACTGCTTGGAAGAATCACCAGGGGTAAAGTCGACTTGCTTGTCCTGAGCTGACTTGAATTTCATCTTCTCCTCTGTGGCCGGCTTCTTAAGGACCGAGTTGTCCTCCGGGTCCACGTTCGCCTTGTAAATTTCAGCTCCTCTTGAGCACAAGCTGTCTCAGCCATAGCTGCATCACCTAGTTCACACTCCAATGCCATCTGTCTGCCATTAACTGTAATGACTCCTGCTGGACCTGGCATCTTGAGCTTCAATAAACATAGCATGGTCTGGCCATAAACTTAAAGTATGCTGGTCGACCAAAGAGAGCATGGTATGGACTCTTAAGATCCACTACCTCAAAAGGCATAATCTCTGAACGAAAATTCTCCACTGTGCCAAAAGCAACCTCAAGATAAATCTTACCGATTGGTTGGCTGACTTCCCTGGTACGATTCCATGAAAAACTGTCTCAGTGGGTATTAGCTGCCTATCTTGNCATCTTGTACTTGCGCAGGTTACCAAAGGTTTCTGTCAGGTCTGCTATCAGAGAGTCAGTCTTTTGAGATTTGACAACTACATCATCCACATAAGCGTGAATATTTCTTCCAATCTGTTCCTTGAAACAATTCTGGATGCACCTCTGATATGTAGCTCCTGCGTTCTTGAGTCCAAAGGGCATTGTTGTGTAACAAAATGCTCCAAAGGGCGTGATGAAAGACGTCTTTAGCTCATCCTCTATGTTGAGTCTGATCTGGTGGTACCCTGAATAGGCGTCCAAGAAACAAAGTAATTCTGACCCCGCTGTGGAGTCGATGATCTGGTCAATACGAGGCAATGCAAACGGGTCCTTAGGGCAATGCTTGTTAAGGCCCGTGAAGTCGATGCACATCCGCAACTCTCCTGTTTTCTTTGGCACTAACACTGGATTGGCCACCCACTCTGGGTGAAAGACTTCCTTGATGAACTCGGCTGCGAGGAGCCGAGCCACCTCTTCTCCGATGGCTTTCCTCCTGTCATCATGAAACTTGCGCAAACCTTGCTTAACTGGTCTTGCATTAGGGTTAACGTGTAAGCTGTGCTCGGCGAGTTCTCTCGGGACTCCTGGCATGTCAGATGGCTTCCATGCGAAGACGTCCCGGTTCTCACGGATGAACTCGACGAGCGCGCTTTCCTATTTATCAGAGAGGTGTACCCCAATGGTGAACTGCTTGGAAGAATCACCAGGGGTAAAGTCGACTTGCTTTGTCCTGAGCTGACTTGAATTTCATCTTCTCCTCTGTGGCGGCTTCTTAAGGACCGAGTTGTCCTCCGGGTCCACGTTCGCCTTGTAGAACTTTCAGCTCCTCTTGAGCACAAGCTGTCTCAGCCATAGCTGCATCTCCTAGCTCACACTCCAATGCCATCTGCCTGCTGCCATTAACTGTAATGACTCCTGCTGGACCTGGCATCTTGAGCTTCAAGTAAACATAGCATGGTCTGGCCATAAACTTAAAGTATGCTGGTCGACCAAAGAGAGCATGGTATGGACTCTTAAGATCCACTACCTCAAAAGGCATAATCTCTGAACGAAAATTCTCCACTGTGCCAAAAGCAACCTCAAGATAAATCTTACCGATTGGCTTGGCTGACTTCCCTGGTACGATTCCATGAAAAACTGTCTCAGTGGGTATTAGCTGCCTATCTTGCAGCTGCATCCTCTTGAATGTGTCATAATATAAGATGTTGATACTACTTCCACCATCCATGAGCACTTTGTTCAATGTGTAGCCCCCAACTTGAGGTGCCACCACCAAGGCTAGCTGCCCTGGATCGTCGACTCTTGGTGGATGATCTGCCCGACTCCATGTGATGGTTTGCTCTGACCACCTGAGCCACTGTGGGAGCGCCGGCTCCACTGCATTGATAGCTCTAACCTTTAATTTCTTGGCACGCTTGGACGTGCTTGTTGTGAAGACGTGATAACTGCCACGACTCGGGTTCTGTGGCCGAGTTGTGACATAATACTGCCCATTGTTATCATGAAGCTGCTTCGGGTTCTGCTGGAACCCGCCCTGTGGTTACCTCCTCCCTGAGGTTGGTTAGGTTATTGCCGGCTCCTCCACCGTGGTTGCCGGGTCCTCCATCACCATTGTTTCCTCTATATCCATTGTTGTTGCCTCTATTTCCTGGTCCTGGGAGCCTAGCACGCTGCAAATCCACGCATGTCCCAAGTGTGACCACACTTGCCGTTTCTGGCGTGTTTAGGGCATGGACTCGCCAGAACCTCCTCTGTGGTCAGCCTCCGTCCCTGATACCCTTGAGAGCTGTTGTCCTTGCGTCTGACCCCAGTGTTTGTGTTAGCCACCAGGTCAGAGTTGTCTCCATACGGTCGCTTGTTACTTCCCTGATTCTGGTTCTGATTTTAATTCTGGTTCTACCATTGCCACCATGTCCTTCAGATCCTTCCTCCTGATCCTTTGTTTTGTCTATGGCCGCATGCTTGTTAGCACCTGCCATGATCTCGCCGATCGTAAGGGGAATACCTTGATTCAGGCTCTCCTTCATACGACCCAGCTTCCAGCTCAAGGGATTGTAGCTGCAATTTCTCTCCATTGCCATTAGCACTGAATTGTTGGGAGTCCTTGCGATGAGTTGATGATCTCTGAGACTCACCTCATCCAATGCCTTACAGACTCGCCCTTTCTCTGAACACACCGCTCCAAGTCCTCTATGGTACTAAGCTTTTTGCATGTTCCCTGGAAGTTCTGAATGAAAGCTGACTTCAACTGCTCCCAAGAATTGATTGATCTAGGAGGCAAGTTACGCATCCATACTTTGGCTGCTCCCTCCATCATAAGGTACATGAATTTGGCGCACAGATTACCTGTGGCATTGCGATACTCATCGCCATCTCGTATGTACCCAACCAGGAAGTCGGGTCCATGTTGGGCTCGTAATTGGGAACTTTGCGCGGCTCCTTGAAGTCGCTGGGGAAAGACTCGGACCTGATGGCATCTGACAGGCACTCTGGTCCTGTTAGTGAAGGAGAGGTACCAGGAAAAGTCACCTCTGTGTGCGCCCGGGTTGGCTGAGGCTGGTTATCTGGACCAGCTAGGGCTCTGTCCCTCTCAGCCTCCCGTGCCCTGGCCGCCTCCCTCTCTCGTCGCTGTCTTGCTTATCAACCACCAGTTGAGCTCGTGAAGCAGTTGGTATGATGACCCTGTTCCTCTCTTGTTCACGGCGCCTTGCGCTTGTAGAGTTGGCCGGGTGAGACTCGTCATGCCGACTCCTCGTGCCCGAGTTGAACGGTGTCGAGTGTAGCCTACTTGCATCTGGAAACGCTGGATAAAGAGCTTGCTGAGTCATTGCTGTCTTCAGCATCTCAATAGCACGGCGGGTCTCCTGTCCCGCTGCTCCTTCTGGTATCTCAATGTTTCTAGCCTCATAGTTGCCGCGTGAACGTTGTCCATTGGGTTAGAGTAATGCCCCTCTAGCATACGAAACCTGCCAGGTGGAGGTCCCATACCACTGCTGATCCTCCTCCGAATCCTCCTTAGGTGGCGGTCCGTTGGTACCGTTACCGCCGGGTCCTTCTGGTGGTGGTGGGGTGGTGGTGTTGCTCCTCCTCCTGCGCCGCCTCCCGCAGCTGATGAGCTCCCTAGCCCGGCTCCTGCGCCTGGACCAGTGGGTGTGCTAAACAAAGCAGTAGGGTTGACAATGACTCCGCCACGCCGGCGACTCCTCGCCCTGCGATGCTGAATAGAGGTGAGTTCCTCCTGACGACTCCTTACAACCTGGGCCTCAGTCTGGACCCGGGCCCGCTCTTCTGCTAATCTGCGTTTGCCTCGTTGATTTCTGCTAGTTGCCTCTCCATCGCAGCACGCGCGCTGGCTAACTCAGCCGCCCGTTCTACTGCGTTGCTTGCGTTGATTTCCTTTGTTAGTAGACTTGGATCAAATTGATTTCCGCCGTTCCCAGACATGTAGACTCCGACGATGCGGGCGCGTACTAGCGACTCCACGTAATCCTCCTCTTCAATTCCATACCCAAGCCGATACTCGAACAAGGGCAAGATAGACTCTGAATCGGCGTTAATCTGGCTCCATAAGTGGCTCCGCCAGCGACTCCTCTTCATGGTTGATAGCAAGTTGTTTCTTTGGCTCGGCGATGATGCCGACTTCTATGTCCCGACCGACTCCTCGCCGTCGGACTCGACAACAGCTGTTGGCTCTGACACTGATTCCGCCGAGTTAGCGCGAAGACCCGACGCGCAAACCATGCCGACGAACACGTTGATCCCTCCCAAAAAAACTGATAACCCTCGTCGACTTACTCCATCTCTGGAGTCTAGCCGGAGTCGTCGATCTCGGTTTCTCCATGCTCATCAGTGTAGACTCGCCCGATGGCGAGTTTCTCCATGGCCCTGCGAGCGGCTCCCAAGATCTCAACTCCACGCATCTCCGGCCCCACGGTGGGCGCCAACTGTCGTGGGGTTGTCACGGCAAGTCCTTCCTTTGGGAAGGTGAGTTCTGGGGCCATTGATGCACGAAGTACATAGGAGAGGTTAATCTCGCCTAGGGACACGGATTTACCCAGGTTTGGCCCCTCTTGATTAGAGGTAAAGACCTACTTCCTGCTTCTCTTTATTGCTCTAGATCTGATATCGATTACAGGGTTCCGGCTCCTCTCTGGGGAGTCGGCGACTAGGTATCTCTCTCAAGGCTTATCGATCTAAGGTCCAGGACCCCGCTTATAAAGGCGGCCGGGTCTCTGGACTTACAACCTACACCGAGTCATGCCAGAACACGGAGTCCTACTCTACGTCTTGGCCTTCCAAGCTTAGGCTCCGGGTTGTACTTGGACTCCTTCCGGGCGGGTCCCTTCTCCATCATGGGCCTTGGTCGGCTTGTCTCCAGCCCAGCCCATGTGACTTGATGCTTGACTCGGCTTTGGCCTTCTTGGTCTTGGCGGGTCTACTTTCCGGGTCCATGGGCCTACCTATAAAGTATCCCCCCATCACTTAGCTCAACATTCTCCTTTAAAACGGATCCTTCACACGAAATAGAGTTAGTAGGACAAGCATCAACATTAATAGCAATGGGAGAACAAGTAGGAAGCTCTTTTAGTAATTGAGCTTGGAGTTGATCATGGGACTTAGTGAGGTGTTGATGGCTCCCAAGTGCAGGAGATCAGTTGTAGCACCTTTCGATTAGAAAAGGTTGTCGAACCCACGAGGAGCTGAAGGTATTGGTTAGAAAGGATGATAAATGAAACAATAAAAGATGCAAATGTTTTTGGGATTTTTGGTTGTATAGTTGCAAAAGAAATAAAAACACTTAAGATAAATGGTAGCAAATAGAAAGCTCTCAAAGGGAGAGAAAGCCCAATCCTCTATGTGACAAGAGGACAAGCTCAAGTGATGTGTGTCTTATATGTGGAAAACGTTCCCGAGGGCGGCATGGATATCACTAGGCATAGAGATTTATTAAACAACACGTTGCATATCTTGTCAAGTTTTAATCTTCTTTGGGGCGGAGCCATAACTAGGCATAGCTAAATAATTAAACTACAACCCCCTTATGATGAATCATGTGGCCAATTTAATGACTGGCACAAGAATTATTAAGACATAAAATCCCACCATAGCATTACACTCTAAGGTCCCCGACATTACTACCCACATAATTTAACTGCATGACTCCGGCTTGGGCTTAGTTGTCCTCCCAAGTAATCCTCAATTCATTACACTACGTTGTTCTCCTATGAGCCCTTTAAAGGTGAAGTGTTATGCAGTCGACGTTCGCACAACACCATCATAGAATCACATAAAAGATAAACTCTTGACAAAATACCAACACATGTTATATATAAATCATTGCCAATTCATCCTATGCCCTCAGGAACATACGGGAACTACTCACAACGTGCAAACATGATCATAATCAGTGGCATAAAGGGTACAACACAATCTGAAATAAATACTTCACCACCAAATAATGACAAGTACCCAATCACAAACATGAATAGGGGCACAAGGCAATGATCTAGGGTATAGCAACTCTCAAACTATGAGGGGAACGGAGTGGATCACGGAGATGATGATGGAGATGGTGCTGGTGATGGTGATGATGATGTAGAGGCCTCCTCCCACGCCAAGGAGGAGAGGTGACGACGATGACGGTGATTTCCCCCCTCCGGAGCTCCGGAGTAGCAGGATCTAACCCCCGTCGGAGAGAATCAGGAGCTCCGCCGCCGCCACAGCCTTAGATAATTCGGGAAAATTAGGGCGTCCCTTTTCGGCGAAGACGAAGGTGTGAGTAAAAAGCCCCACGCAAGGAGGTGCTCGAGGGGCCAGTTGGAGGGTCCCACGCGGCCAGGTACATGGGCCGCGTGGGCCTACCCCATTTGGCCCTCGTGGCCCTCCTGCCTTCGATCTTCTTTCCTCCACCCTTCTCCTGATGAAAAACTGACGTGGTATTTTTCCTTTAATTATTTGAGTTCGCAAAACTCCTGAAACAATAAAAACAAGAAAAGGGGGTTTTCTGCCTCCCAGATATTAAATGCCAAAAATAGGGACTTTGTATGAAAGTCCCATAAATCATCTAAAACATGCAAAAACAATGATATAACAATGCAAATAACTTTCCAATATGATAATATAACATATAAAAATGATGATATAAAATGCACGTATCAACTCCCCCAAGCTTAAATCTTTACTCGTGCTCGAGTAAATAAGGACATAGATCATTATATGCATCGATGGACTTATGGTTGATAAATAAATACGGGCATTGTATCATCATCATATTCAGTTGCAATGTAAGATTGATGAATTAAAACTCATACACAGGAGGGCACAAAGTTGAAGCTCTAGCAATCCCCCTTACTTTTGAAAGCAAGAACTATTGTATGTTGGGACACCTGAATCATATTCCTTTTTCCATGCTTTTTTGCTTTTCATTGCAAGCATTTTTGAATGAATTGAGTTAAATGTGAAAGCAATTATGAATAGTGGCCTTGATAAAGTAAAGGTTAGATGTCTCATGCCCCTTGAATGCAAGTACCTACACCATGATTACTCAACTTTGGAAACAAAGCAAGTTTAAGTTATCTATCATTGTAAGTAATAATGGTGTCATCAAGAGTCTCGTTTGGGGTACCTCTTGTCCCATGATATGGATCAAGCCCACATCAAAACAACAAGACAAACAAACATAATGAACAATCTCAACACCCTTTTTATTTACCACTTGTTATAGCCTTTTATTGTAGGGTGTATCCTAGAGAGTTCAAATTTGCATGTAAGTAAATTTCCACCATGAATGATGCATGGCTTAGATTAGCGGCCCAGGTTTCTCTCTAACCATTTATACAAACTCATTTAAACTTAACTCTATATTCCACATTATTTCGTCATGATAGGCATCCATAGACAAAAGTACATGATATCAACTAAATAAATAATGGAACATGTTGAAAGCTTTGCATGTGACAGCACATATAGGTTAACTCCCAACCTTAAACATATATCAAGCCACTATCATCATAATTTTAATCACAATGGTTCATTATTATTTGATATTTTGATGACATGATTCTACAGTTGTCCAACAAACTCAAGTTAATTAAGTCCAGAGTAAGATGTGATTGAAACCTCTAAATATGCCACGCTCATTTGCATGAGTGTTACCCATAAATCTCCCAAACAAGAGAACCATGGATGACACCATACTTTAATATTCATTGATAAACCACAAGATAGGATACATGATAATGCTCTATGAGCTCACAAAGCTTAAACGAAATTGATAACTAAACGATAAAAGCAAAACACACCTCAACTAGGTAGATAAAAGAGACTAATAAAGAGAAAGACTAGGTGGAACTCCCCAAGCTTGACATCATGCTAGAACTTCCTCTCTTCTTTCTTATTGCCTCATAATAATGATCTTCAAGGTCTCCAACGATCCTCATCATGAAGTTGTAGGCTTTCTCAAACTCCTTTGCAGCTTCCCCCAGTTTCTCCATAAGGTTCTTTTCAACCGTCTCCTTGCCAGGCTTCCACTCGGGGCTTGATACCTTTTTGTTGGGGATCTTGCGATCCCACTCGCCGGGATAATTCCTTTGAGTGGTGCGCCGGGATTCCCTGTCAATAAGAGTAGAAGCTACGTTTTTGCTTGCAAGCGAGAGCCTAAGAACCTTCCCTCCAGTTTGGATGCGCGCCGTCTTCCTCTTGTTGCCTAGAGAGCGGTTCACCCCCACATTGGCGACATCAACGGGCGATGGAGGTGCTGTTTCCAAGGGCGTGAAGTCGACGATCGCCTTGTATTCTTCTTCATCTTCCTTAATGTCATCGTCATCGGAGTAGTCCTTCCTCTTCCTGTTCCTCTTCCATGGGGACGTGGGGCTGAGCCCTTCTAGCTCATCATCATCGTCATCCATGGAGGAGCATTGGTAGGAGTCCCCCGAAGACATGGCTAGAACCCGACGAACAGAAACAGCAAGAAACAAAGATCGCTCGAGAACACTCGGTGCGAGATTAGATCATCAGAGAGGGGTATATATTGAGGGTTTTTAGACCAAGACGAAGTGTCGGGATCGAAAACGAGGCGAAAAAGGTCTCCGAGGTGGGAAAGGGGTGGTCCCACGCGGCCCCTGTACTTGGCCGCGTGGGGCCCTCTCTTTCCTTCCTCGGGACTCCGTTTTGTCAAGTTTTCTTTCCCCTCACTCTTATTTCCATAAAAAATGACTTCCCTAAAATTTCATGTAATTCCGAGAAACTTTCCAATACAAAAGTTACCTTTTATTGATTTGGAGTTGCTGAAACTGCTCGGCCCCCTCTTATTATTTCTTCCGGTGTTTGTAAATTCAATGTTTCCAACGTTCCAACGAAGCTTTTTCCTACAGTATAATGTTTAAGGCGTTGTCCATTGACCACATGAGGTTTACCTTTCATATCACCGTAGAGACGGATAGCTCCTGAACGGTACACCTCCTGTATGACTAATGGTCCCTGCCATTTCGAAGCTAGCTTCCCTGCAGAAAACTTAAAATGAGAGTTGTATAATAAAACTTGATCTCCTACTTTGAATTCTTTTCTCTTAATCTTCTTGTCATGCCAGATCTTAACTTTCTCTTTAAACATTTTAGCATTTTCATAGGCTTCATTCCTCCATTCATCTAGTAGGTTTAAATCAAGGATTCTTTTCTCTCTTGCAGTCTTAAAGTCAAAGTTCAATTGTTTAATAGCCCATCTAGCTTTATGTTCTAACTCAACAGGTAAATGGCAAGCTTTCCCGTAGACCATCTTATAAGGGGACATTCCCATAGGATTTTTAAATGCAGTTCTATAAGCCCATAATGCATCATTAATTTTAAGTGGCCAATCAGACCTAGACTTGTTAACTGTCTTTTCAAGAATGAGTTTAATTTCCCTATTACTTAATTCAGCTTGTCCACTTGTTTGAGGGTGATAAGGAGATGCAATTCCATGGTTAACATCATATTTTGCTAAAGCTTTCAAAAAAAACACCATGTATAAAATGAGAGCCACCATCAGTAATTAAAAACCTAGGAACACCAAACCTTGGGAAAATGATGTCCTTAAGCATCTTCATTGCTGTGGCATGATCTGCACTTTTGGTTGGAATTGCTTCCACCCACTTTGTAACATAGTCAACTGCAACCAAAATGTGAGTATGCTTTGTCTTTGAAGCTGGGGAAGGTCCCATAAAATCAAAACCCCACACATCAAATGGTTCAAGTGGTAAAGAATAATTCATAGGCATTTCATTTCTCCTACCAATGTTTCCTACTCTTTGACATCTATAATATCTATAAAGTTCATCCCCACTAATATGCATTTAATATTTGCAAGCTCAAATTTGGTGCAGCCACATCACTTTAATTGTTTCTATCCGTCTGATGGTGAATCTATGGTCATCCTATATGGTATCTAAACAGGCCTCTACCTGTTGCAGCACGAGCTCCCGTCGCATATACATATGCCCTTGACTAGCCAGCCCGGCAGCTTGATGCAAGCTCAGGCACAAACGATATTAATTGTTCAACTCGCCCGCTCCCGTCGGCTTCAGTTGCTTCCTCTCCTGTAACTGACAATGAAAACACAAACGTCAAGAAGTGCGCCCGTGCGTCTCCTCCGCTGCCGTCCCCACCACATCTCTCTACATATCCCCCATCACACACAAGGCAAAGCTCTCCACTCCACAGGCAGCAGCCATTTTCCGGAACAATGGAGCCACCGATCTTGTCATTTTGCTTCCGCGGCGGTGATGAGCCAACATTGTGGTGGACGGTGCATGGGTCTTCTCACCTGGTGAGTGGTGAGGCTTCATGAATCCCTCTGGCCAGCATCGCTCTGTCTCGCCGGCTTAGGTACTGACGTTGACATAGTCCATGTTCGGTAATGCATATGTAACAAAAACTAACAAGATTAGTTGTTGATCTCCAATAACCCCATCTGCCTCTCATCCTTTTTGCTTGCCAGGTGCTTGGTAAAATTCTTGTGTGAACTGACCTGCCTTCTTGCATGAAAGAATTAAGATAAATTTTCTCCTTGACGTGGGCTCTCAATGTGCATCTATCAAAAAACCAGTGCTGACTTGATGCAGGTTCTTTCTTAACCTTTTTTCGTTGCTGCAAGTTACAGCCAAAAGATCAAATAAAAAGAGAAACGACACTGTATGGTCCAGCTATCTGTTATTGTGTGAAGCATTGATTCTTTGACATCAGCCCTTAAGCTGCCTGAACCATCAATCCAGTTCGTCAGAGTGCTTACAGATTTCCTCACCACGAATGCTACCGGTATCTCTCTTCAGCACTATGTAACAACAAGGAAAAAACAGGTTCAAGTACATTAAGATAGACAACGTTACATCAGCTTAATCTTATAAGATGGATTCAAACTTACGATGTTACAGCAACATCAACAATTTCAGGACGCTGCACCAAAACCGCTTCAAGGTCTGCTGGAACAATCTGATGGTAAGAGAGTTCAGAAAGATAAGCAAGATCACCAATCTGAAGAAGTGAATTCACGCCTACATATATAACTAAGGGGACAGAATATGGAATACATCAGTGTGTAATTCAGGTGGAAAAGATAGCAGCCACATGCTTTCCCACTATCTAAGAGCCAACTTTGTTTCCCTATCTAAGGAGAAGAGAAAATCCCATATAGTGCAGTATAAATCATTTCTTTTTGTGCCAAATAAAACAATTAATGGCTGTCTTTAGAAATACAATGATAAGCAGTGCACTATTACAAACATAAAGAGGTGGTATAAATTTAATCATTTATGGTAATGATAAGGAAATATACTATTCTCTAAAGGAGCTATTTTTTCATATGACTCCCGCGGTGAACAGTACAACCAAAGCCAAGTAAGTAGCTATATGCTTTGCGAGCACTCTATAATATATGCAAATGAGCATTATTTTCATAGACTGTTCATGCTATTTTTCGCATACAATAAAATCATCTCTAATGCCCGCCGCAACGCGCGGGGTATCAACTAGTTTATCACAAGATTTAACATATTCATGGCAGTCTTTAAATAAAGTAGGCCAATAGAAACCAAATTGTAATACCTTTGCTGCTGTACGATCTCTTGCATGATGCCCTCCATATGGACTATCATGACAATCTCTTATTATAGCCTGTTGTTCATGCTCAGGTACACAACGTCTAATAATACCATCTACACTATCATGATCATCCCAAAAATAATGTCTAAGATCATAAAAGAATCTCTTTCTTTGTTGATAAGTAAAGTGTGGAGGTAATACTTTTCCAACAATAAAGTTTGCATAATTAGCGAACAAGGGAGATGCAGCCTTAACACTAGATACATTAACATTTGCAAGTTATTCATTAACAAAGCTATCATTAATAGGAATAGGATCATCAGGTATATTTTCCATTCTAGAGAGATGATCAGCTACTTGGTTATCTTCTCCTTTCCTATCAACAATATGTAAATCAAATTCTTGCAGTAAAAGTACCCATCTTATTAATCTAGGCTTAGCATCTTTCTTGTTCATCAAGTATTTAATAGCAGAATGATCAGTATGAATTGTGACTTTGGAATCAGTGATATAGGGTCTAAACTGTCACAAGCAAATAGTACTGCTAAAATTCCTTTTCAGTTGTAGCATAATTTCTTTGGCAGCATCAAGTGTTCTACTAGCATAACAAATAACATTCAGTTTCTTATCAACCCTTTGACCCGAAACAGCCCCAACAGCATAATCACTAGCATCACACATAATTTCAAAGGGCAATTTCCAATCAGGAGGTTGAATAATAGGGGCAGTTATTAAAGCATTCTTCAAAATATTAAAAGATTCAATGCAATCATCATTAAAAGAGAAAGGAACATCCTTTTGCAAAAGATTGGTTAGAGGCTTTGATATTTTGGAGAAATCCTTAATGAACCTACGATAAAAACCTGCATGCCCAAGAAAACTTCTTATACCTTTTATATCCTTTGGGTATGGTAGCTTCTCAATAGCTTCTACCTTGGCTGGATCAACTTCTATTCCATCTCCAGAAATCTTATGTCCTAGAACAATTCCTTCGGTAACCATGAAGTGACACTTCTCCCAATTGAGAACTAGATGTTGATCTTCACAACGCTGCAAAACTTTGTTAAGATTGAACAAGCAATTATCGAAAGAAGTACCATACACAGAAAAATCATCCATAAAGACTTCCATTATCTTCTCAATGTAATCAGCAAATATAGCATTCATGCATCTTTGGAAAGTAGCAGGAGCATTACATAAACCGAATGACATTCTTCTATAAGCAAAAGTACCAAATGGGCAAGTAAAAGTGGTCTTTTCTTGATCATCCTTATGAACAGGAATTTGTGAGAAACCTGAATAACCATCTAGATAACAAAAGTGAGAATGTTTAGATAACCTTTCTAACATTTGATCAATAAATGGCAATGGGTAATGATCTTTTCTAGTTGCTTTGTTTAATTTCCTGTAATCAATGCACATCCTATAGCCAACAACAGTACGTTGAGCCACAAGTTCATTCTCATCATTTGGAACAACAGTCATTCCTCCCTTTTTAGGAACACAATGGACAGGACTAACCCACTTACTATCAGCTATAGGATAAATGATACCAGCTTCCATGAGTCTTATTACCTCCTTTCTTACCACTTCTTTCATTTTAGGATGGAGACGGCGTTGATAGTCAACAACAGGTTTTGCATCCTCTTCCAAATTAATTTTGTGCATACATAGAGCTGGGCTTATACCTTTAAGATCATCAAGTGAGTATCCCATAGCTGGTCTATGAGATTTTAGCACATCAAGTAATTTCTCTTCTTCTTCAGCTGAAAGGTTAGCACTAATAATAACAGGATATATGTTCTTATCATCTAAGTATGCATATTTCAGATTATCAGGCAAAGGTTTCAATTCAAAACTAGGATCCCCTTCAGGTGGTGGTAACACTCCTAAATTATCAGGTGGAATATGCAACTGTAATTGTGGTGGTTGTTGCCATAATATTTGTTTCCAGAGCCTCTTTTTCCTCATCATTAAATGGTTCATCTTGATTAAGCATATAACGTTCTACCACATCTGTTGAAGCTACAGCTATAGAAGCAAGAGTTTCAATTATATCTTCAGAAATTGGCTCTTTCACAACATGTTTATCAGCAAATTTAGAAAAATTGAACTCAAGTCTTTCATTATCACATTTAATAAACACTTTCTCTGTAAGCAAATTAATTTCAGCCCCAACAGTACGCAAGAAAGGTCTACCAAAAATGATAGGACAAAAAGAATCTTGAGGGCAACCAAGCACAATAAAATCAGCAGGATATTTAATTTTACCAACTAGAACTTCAATATCTCTAACAATTCCAAAAGGACGGATATATTCTTTATTAGCAAGTTGAATTGTCATACCTGTCCCTTCCATGACAATAGGATCAATATCAGGCTTGATTTCAAGATAGAGAGAATATGGAATGACACTAATGCTTGACCCAATATCACATAGACCATGATAACTTGAAGTCCCAATAGAGCATGATATTATAGGTTTTCCCACCTTGGCCGAATTACCTCTGATAATTTTAGTAGCATCTTCACATAGATAGACATCAACAGGATCTTCTTCATTTAATTGTTTGATAACAGAAATTTGAGTATTAACTTCCACCTGTTCATATGGCTTAGGACATTTCCTTTTACTCTTGTTAGTAACAGTAGTAAGCAAGTTTTTCTTAACTTGGTTTGGATATGGGGGTGGCTCAACATACTCCTAAATTCTCATAGATGACATTGCTCTATCTGTTTAATAACTTTAGGAATAACAATAGACTGTTTAACATGTTCAACATAAGTTTCAAATCCACTTTTAGGAATACAGATATGCTCAGCAAAAGATTTAGCTATTTCAAGTATAACATAAGGATCAAGGTTAAATGTATCACTCATATTTTTAAACAAGATAGAAGTAGAGAAGGTCTCCACACATGAATATCCATAATCAAAATAAGGTTTATTACCTTTATCAAGTTCCCAGTGTCCAGTATTTTCAGAAATAGTTTCCAATAGATTCCATGCTTCTTCTTCAGTATTATTTGTAAAACTCCTAGGAGATGAATTGTCCAGAATTTCCTTATGCTTCATAGGCAGCCTCACATAAAAGTTTATCAATATAAGTTTCTTTGTAAGATCATGACAAGGATTCTCACGAAGGAGTGCCTTCAGTCTCCCCCAAGCTTGAGTAATACTCTCTCCCAGATGTGGCCAGAAATTAAATATATAGCAGCGGCTCTCATAAGCTTCTCTCGGAGTAAAATATTTAAGAAAGAAAATCTTCCTCAATACACTCCATTCAGTAGTGGCTTCTTCATCCAAAGACCTGAACCAAATACGAGCATTACCAGATAAAGACATAAATAATAACTTCCTTTTTCACATAGTCTTCAGAAATACCAGGAAGCCTGAATAAGCCACATATTTCTTCAATCAATTCAATATGTTCACGTGTAGTTTTAGTTCCATCTCCTGAAAATGCATTCTTCGTAACTCTTTCAACATGACCAGTGGGAATTTTAAATCCCACATCAGACATCTTAGACACAGCAGTTTCAACCACTTTAGCAGTAGTGGTATAAGCATTTTCATAAAGAGTAAGGCGCAGCGAAGGACGATTCTTAAGTGCCATAGTAACAATAAGATAAAGCAGCAAATATAATTCAGATTTCGAGTTTCCTTACCAAACTTCTTACCAATAGCGCTACGCTCCCCGGCAACGGCGCCAGAAAAGTGTCTTGATGGCTCCCAAGTGCAGGAGATCAGTTGTAGCACCTTTCGATTAGAAAAGGTTGTCGAACCCACGAGGAGCTGAAGGTATTGGTTAGAAAGGATGATAAACAAAACAATAAAAGATGCAAATATTTTTGGGATTTTTGGTTGTATAGTTGCAAAAGAAATAAAAAACGCTTAAGATAAATGGTAGCAAATAGAAAGCTGTCAAAGGGAGAGAAAGCCCAATCCTCTATGAGGCAAGAGGACAAGCTCAAGTGATGTGTGTCTTATATGTGGAAAACGTTCCCGAGGGCGGCATGGATATCACTAGGCATATAGATTTATTGGACAACACATTGCATATCTTGTCAAGTTTTAATCTTCTTTGGGGCGGAGCCATAACTAGGCATAGCTAAATAATTAAACTACAACCCCCTTATGATGGATCATGTGGCCAATTTAATGACTTGCACAAGAATTATTAAGACATAAAGTCCCACCATTGCATTACACTCTAAGGTCCCCGACATTACTACCCACATAATTTAACTGCATGACTCCGGCTTGGGCTTAGTTGTCCTCCCAAGTCATCCTCAATTCATTACACTACGTTGTTCTCCTATGAGCCCTTTAAAGGTGAAGTGTTATGCAATTCGACGTTCTCACAACACCATCATAGAATCACATAAAAGATAAACTCTTGACAAAATACCAACACATGTTATATATAAATCATTGCCAATTCATCCTATGCCCTCAGGAACATACGGGAACTACTCACAACGTGCAAACATGATCATAATCAGTGGCATAAAGGGTACAACACAATCTCAAATAAATACTTCACCACCAAATAATGACAAGTACCCAATCACAAACATGAATAGGAGCACAAGGCAATGATCTAGGGTATAGCACTCTCAAACTATGAGGGGAACGGAGTGGATCACGGAGATGATGATGGAGATGGTGCTGGTGATGGTGATGACGGTGATGTAGAGGCCTCCTCCCACGCCAAGGAGGAGAGGTGATGACGATGACGGTGATTTCCCCCCTCTCCGGAGCTCCGGAGCAGCAGGATCTGACCCCCTTCGGAGAGAATCAGGAGCTCCGCCGCCTCCACGACCTCAGATAATTCGGGGAAAATTAGGGCGTCCCTTTTCAGCCAAGACGAAGGTGTCAGTAAAAAGCCCCATGCGAGGAGGTGCTCGAGGGGCATTTTGGTGGGTCCCACGCGGCCAGGTACATGGGCCGCGTGGGCCTACCCCATTTGTCCCTCGTGGCCCTCCTGCCTTCGATCTTCTTTCCTCCACCCTTCTCCTGATGAAAAACTGGCGTGGTATTTTTCCTTTAATTATTTGAGTTCGCAAAACCCCTGAAACAATAAAAACAAGAAAAGGGGTGTCGTGGTGGTGCACGGACAGATGCCATATAGGCTTGATGTGGGGCCGATTGGACGCTGGAGGTACCGGGGAGGGCTTGCACGCACGGCGTACAGACACGAACACACACTCACTCACACACACACGCACACGATTTACCCAGGTTCGGGGCTCTCGTGAGGAGATAACACCCCTACTCCTGCCTTTCTGATATATATAAGTGGATCACAACTGATTACAAGCTTGCTCCTTGAGCTGGATAGGAAGAACTATCTCCTCCAAGCCTCTACCGAGTCTCAGAGCTGTGCTCTTGCTAGCTCTCTATGAAAAGGACTAAGTGTTTGTTCAGCGCCTCCGCATCCGTCCCTGTAAGAGGAGCCCCTGGTACCCCTTATATAGGGAAACCCAGGGTTACAGTGTAAAACATTGATACTGTCGCCATACCCCTTGGTCTCCGCCCGACACGGGCGCCGCTGCGCCATACCCAGACCGTGGCAGCACTGGTCGCCACGGTCCCCTCTGTGTCAGACAACACGCCCATGCCTAGGCCTAGCGCCACTGTGCCGCGCCACCCGCGTCAGAGGCGTGGCCGAGGCTTGGCACGCCGTCCACTTGCGGCACACCGCCGCTCTTGTCTCGCTCCGTGTCTCAAGGAACGTGGACCACCGTCCGGGATGATTTCTACCCGGCATAGGCATGCCCTATGCTCTTGACTCGGTTTACCCCTTCCTGCACATAAGAACAATGAAGGAGACTCCGACATATAATATACATGATCCGACATAAGGATATGTCGGTTTGACCTTACTCGGACAAATCCGGGTAAGCCAGTACGATATGTCGGTTTACATTGACTCGGTCAACTCCGAGTCAACCTTATTTTACCATATTAACCCCACTCGGGGGCTTCCCCCCGACATTAGTCCTCGAAGCTGGCGCGGTCCTGCAGCATCGGATGGAGGACCACGGCAGGTTTACCCGAAAAACCAGCATTCTTGAGTGATTACTGACATAACATACCTCGGCAAACCATTTATGTCGGAAAGCAGCTTTGCTTCCCATCATGATATTCGACTTTGATGTCGGATCGTTCCGATTCACAGGAAAAACCCTCGTCTCCTCCGAGTCGCTGATTCCTCTACGTGGCAGAGCATCTCTGCCCAACGCCTCGACTCTTGCGCCCGGATGGACGTGCCACTGGCACGCACGCCACTTGCGTCACGCCGGTCACCTCGGAGGCTGTGCACACGCAAGCAATCAAGTGCAGTCTTGACCGCACCGCCCGCGTCTCCTCGGGTCCTGCCCGATCAGGTGTGCGGTTCTATAACCGTTGGCTCTCTGTGACCTCCCGTGTGGCCGATCGTGCGGCGGTTAAGCCGCAGAGGAAATCGTAGTGGAGATCGTGGGGCCATAACTCCCCGTCAGTTACGAGATCGTGCGCAGCGGATCGCGCGCCCACGATCTCCTCAAATCGCCCTTAAATAGTAGGGAGAGGGCACTTGTCCTCCCCTCCGTACCATTCAATCTCTCCTTGCCTTCGTCTTCTTCTCCAGCGCTCAAAGCACAAGCGGCGCCGCACGCACCCATGCGCAGCACCGCCGCCGGACGCTCCCGCGCACCGACGCTGCCGACGCACAGCACCACTGCCGTACGCCGCGACACCGCGGTAAGATCTCCTCTTCCTCTCTCTTTTTTCTTTTGCGCATTAGCGCTTTGAATCTATCGATGCCGTCCGCTCTAGCTCTTCCTCCTGTTCTTCCTCTAGTTCCTTATCGCGGCGACGCATCCGGCGCCGCCGGCGATATTGTGGTTCCAGATGCGGTTTTACCGCCGGTGGGCTAGCCGCCGCCACATCTATTTCCTTTTCTCGTCTCGCACTAGAGCCTTTTGCATCTAGACTAGACTCATGCGTGCATAATCTTCCCCTTCTGTTTCTTGTGTTACTTTTCCTTTCTTTTTCATTGTAATGGTTCTGATCTCATAATCGGTACCCCTTTTTTAGATCTCCAAAACTCTTCTCCGACATGTCGAACAACCGAGGAAACCACTCGGGCCAGTTGGGAAGGCTCCTATGTCGGAAGAGCCGACATAGACTGGCTGATCCGGACTCAGCGGATCCCAGCCGAGGTGGAGTGTCGGCTCCCGGGTCCAGAGACATCACCGGATCTGCGAGACGGGGAATACGTCGTCTTCGTCGAGCACTTTGAGCGGGGATTCGGCTTACCCGCCAGCGACTTCTTCCGCAGCTTCCTCAACAAGTTCGGGCTCCAACCTCATCAACTCCCGGCGAACGCCTTCACCACACTCTCTGCCTATGCCTCCTTCATGGAGGGTTATCTCGGCCTCTGGCCCACCGTGGAGGCTTGGTCCAAGTACTTCCACTTTCGGAAGCAGGTCATCCCGAATCCTGCCAACCCGGATGCGGCCCGCGAGATGACGCAGTGCGGAGCCGCCACAATCGTACCTCGGCGCGGCTCCATCTTCCCCCGGATCCAAGGACTGGAGTCATGCCGGAAATGGCAGCGCTCCTTCTTCTACGTGAAGAACTCCACCGAGGTGGACATGATCAACTTGCCGAGTTTCGTCATCGGCCCACCAACCGCGCAACTCAACTGGGGGTACAACCCAACGGATACAGACTTGGTGGTCAACCACATCCACCAGGTCGTCGAGCAGCTCCGAGACGAAGGAATAACAGCCGACGACCTACTTGCGACATTCATCAGCCGCCGGGTCTTGCCCCTCCAGCGCCGAGTCCACAAGATCTGTCACATGAGTGGCCCGCTGGACCCGACCCGAGTCAGCACCGTCGAGCTGGATAATGCCCAGATTCGGCGGCGCATCAAAGCCATAGCCCGGACCAAGATGCCGGAGACATGGGAATGGGGCAAAGAACCCCACAACCGGAACAACCTTCCTCCACATGTAAGCACCTCCGCCGACATAACTTTTTCACCGACATAAACTCTTATGTTAGTACAACTTTGTACTTGGTATTAATCATTTCCTGTTTTCTTTTCTCAGAGATTCGATCGTCAGTGGACGGAGGATGGAGAGAACCCCTCTGCCAACTGGGGTACAGACCGGGTCGAGGCCGACTCGGAAGACCCGGACGACGAGGACAACGTGCCCATCCCGGACGCCGGCTTACTTTCTGCCACGGGTAAGACTCGCGCTTCCTCCATCCGAAATTGGTCTGAAGATGAAGACGACGATTGTCGGGTTTTAGAGGTGTATGATCCTCTCCCCATTTCATACTCATATCCGATGTCCCCGCCCTCAGCTGACTCGGACGAAGTGCTCGAGGTGGCACCCCTCGCCACAGGACGCAAGGGTGCAGCCCGGAAGCGCCCAGCAGGAACAGCCGCCTCAGCAGATGCCGGAACTTCCGGCCCCTCTGGTCCCGCAAAGAAGAAACAAAGGACCAAGACAGTGGTGAAACGCCAGCGCCCTGTCACTAAGGGGTGAGATCCCCTCTTGCCTACATATACTTTATGCATTTGATTAAACTTGCTCTTTCTGTATTTCTCCTTTTGACAACATACATTGCTGTTTTGACTTTCCAGCGCGGCTCCTCTGAAGACGAAGGCCCCCACTACTGGGTCCACCGACCGGATCCCGCCAAGGACACCGACGCCACCTCGGCCCGACGATACTCGGGTTCCGAGTCCAATGAGAATGAGTCCGATTGCGGACATCTCGGCTCCGGGATCCGGAGCCGGAACTGAAGACTCGGTCGGGGCCGCAACCGCAGCGCCAGAAGTAATTTATCTCGGGGCCAGCTCTTCGGCTCCCGAGGTAGAACAGCCCGAGGTCCAGAAGGACTCGGATCCACTGAGCCAGCCGCAACAACAAGAGCAGCCGACACAGCCGCAACAACAACAACAGCAGCAGCAAACTCAGCCACCACTCCCGCAGCAGCAGCAGAAGCAAAAGCAAAAGCAGAAGCAGACTCAACCTCCAGCAGCACAGCAGCCGCCAAAACACAAGTCGGCGCCCTCGCCCTCAAAATCCAAATCGACATCCACGGCCAAGCCAACACCGCCACCGGCACAGCCGCAGCCGCAGCCACAAACATCTAAGGCCCCAGTTCCTGCAACTGGGGTATCGGCAGGAAAGGCACCGGCGACATCAGTGTCGGCGAACCCGGAGCGGCAGCTGATTGTGCCACCAAGCACCGGAGCAGCGACATCCGGCAGCATCCAGACCACCAGCTGGGGGTTTGCGCCACTGCAAACACTTAGCGGAAAAAGCTTGGGCTCCCTCGAGCATTATCATATGGATTGGAACGCCGCCGACTTGAGCGAAGTGAGCTCGAAGTCACCAGCAGGCCAGATCATTTCCGAACATCCGGCAGGGCCGAGTCTGGTGGCCCAAAAGATGCTCGCAGCCAAAACTGCCCTTCAGGCCGCCGACCAAGCAACTGCGGTAAGTTGCGCCGAGTAAAGATGACTCGGTTAAATATAACTCAGTTTACTTTTTTAACATAGATATTATCCATCCCCAGTCCCCGAGATTTGGGTTGAGTGACTTTGACTCGGCCGAGTAAAGATAACTCGGTTGAGTGAAGGTAACTCGGCCTGAATCTTCATCCATAATACTGACCTTTCTTCTTTTCAGGCTTGCATGACCAAGCGCACGCAAATACACCGCAAGCTGCTGCTGGAGCACAAGGTGCTTTCCAACAAGTTCAAGCTGCTCCGGGCCAAGCTGGACCAAGTAGCTGACTCGGCGCTCAAGGCTGAAGGGTTGGAGAAACGGATCTCGGAAATCGAGAGTAAGCCATATTTTTGCCTTTGAACTTATACTTGCACCAAATCTCTCCTTCTGACATCAGCTACCTCGGCACAGCCGCACATAAGGAGCGCGAGCTTGCTCACGAGGCCGAGCTGAAGAGAGAGCAGGAGGAGATATCCCGGCTGAAGGCCGAGCTGGAGCAAACTCGGAGTCGAGCCGCCGAGTTGGAGAAGACCGCCGCCACCGAGAAGCAACTCCGAGAAGAGGAGACTCGGAAGCTCAAGGAATCTCTTGAAGAATCCAAATCCGAGGTAACCTCGGCTGCGAGCGAGCTCCGAGATCTGAAGGCCAAGATTGCGAAGTGGCTGGTGGACATCTCCAGCATCAACTCCGAGATGGACAGTAAGCCCCTTCCGAGTTCTGCCTTTAATCAATTTCTCACTTTTCTTCTCCTGTAACTTATTTTGGCGTTAGCCATTCCCTATTCAGAACGCTTCCCCCATACCAAGGCCGCTGCGGACAAGAGCGCAAAGGAGCACCGGTTCAAGGAAATCCAAGATGGTCCTATCTCGGCCGAGTGGGATATGGACGCCCACTTGGTGGCTTTGAAGGCACGGTTGGTTCCCATGAGGGCTATCGGGATGAACCTCCTCACCACCGCAATCCGAGCTTACAATATCCTCTGGCCCGGGTGTGAGGCTCCTGCAGTTGTAGATGAACTGGCCAAGTGCCTACTAGCTTTCGAGGCAAGACTCGATGATTGGCGATCATCCGCCGCCCGAGTCGGAGCGGATGAAGCGCTGACTTACGTGCTATCCTGGTATGAGGAACTCGACCTCGATATGCTGAAGACAGTGCGGGATGGGTCCAGGTGGCTCTCTGACCCGGAACACATCCAGCGCCGCCAAGAGTTGGCTCACTCGCTCATCCAATATGCCCCGGTACACAGCTTTGTCCCGGGTGAGCGGGTTCCTCACTCGGAAGAATTGGAGGTTGACAGCGAGGAGGAATACGCAGACGAAGAAGAAGTTGATAAGGAAATCCAAGCTGATACTCCTCCCTCCTCAGTCGCTGCGATCCCGTTCTCGGATCCAGCCAAGACCGACGCCGCCGGCTCTGCTCCATGTATCTAGGATCCTGCTGCCTAGACTTAGAAAAAACTCAAATCATCAAATCCCCGGAATGCCGGGTGCAAATGTAATATAAACCTTTAGCTTTTCATGCTTGGTACTTGGTTCTTTTACTTTGCACAATTTTAGCATGGTTTATTTATTATGCCGAATCATTCTGAACCGAGTCCCCGAGCTCGTTTTCTTGTTTACCATACTTAGCAATCTCTGCCCTTGCCTACCTCTTATGGGTTTCGTGGCATTCGGGTCACAAAACTACCGAGATACGGCATACAATACTAAGAAACTTTGAGTCAAAGCTCACAATCATCCGATATAAAAATTAGGAACGAAACAACTCATGCCGAATCGCACTTGGGCCGAGTCCCCGAGTTTGTTTTCTTGTTTACCATCTCTTGCAATCTCTGCCCTTGCCTACCTTCAATGGGTTTCTTGGCATTCGGGTCACAAAATCACAAAAACATAGCATACAATACTCAAAACTTTGAAACATGGTCTAGAGCCATCCGACATAAAACAGAAAAGAAAACCGAATCGCCCCTGGACCGAGTCCCCGAGTCTGTTTTCTTGTTTACTATGCCTTGCAATCTCTGCCCTTGCCTACCTTCAATGGGTTTCTTGGCATTCGGGTCACAAAATCACAAAAACATAGCATACAATACTTGCAAACATGGAAGCACGATTTTTGGAGCCACCCGACATAAAGGAAACAGAGATAAACAAGCATACAACACAAGATTCATAGCAAGGCAGTCCCCGAGTTTCATTTCGGGGTGCCGACATTTCATTTCAAAGTTTCGAGATACATACAGTGAGTCCTTAAGAGTAAAAAGGGCGAAGAAGAGCTACATTCCAAGGTCGCTTGGTCTCCTCTCCGGATCTATCCATTCGGTTCTTCACCTGTGCCTGGGCATCAATAAGATAATATGCATCGTTGTTCAAAGCTTTGCTCACAATAAATGGCCCTTCCCAAGGAGGCGATAACTTGTGCATTCTGGCGGTGCGCTGTACCAGCCTAAGGACCAGGTCCCCTTCTCGAAACTTGCGAGGATTTACTTTCCGGCTATGATAGCGTCGGAGATTTTGCTGATATATTGCCGACTTGGACAATGCCAATTCTCTTGCTTCCTCGAGCAGATCAACATCATTTTCTCGGGCTTCCTTTGCCTCTGACTCGGTATACAATGCGACTCTTGGCGAGTCATGCTCTATGTCGGTCGGCAGAACTGCCTCTGCTCCATAAACCAGGAAGAATGGCGTGTAGCCAGTGGAGCGATTCGGCGTGGTCCTTAGACTCCACAGCACTGCTGGGATCTCATCCAGCCAACAACCTGGAGCACGCAACAGTGGCTCAATCAACCGAGGTTTGATGCCGGATAAGATTAAGGCATTCGATCTTTCCACCTGTCCATTGGACTGCGGATGCGCAACCGAGGCTAGGTCTAGCCGGATTCTCTTTTCCTGGCAAAACCGAGCAAAGGCTCCCTCTGCGAAATTGGTGCCATTATCCGTGATAATGCTATGCGGGTGCCCGTACCTTAGGATAATATCCTTTAGGAATGACACGGCTGTGCGGCCATCGCACTTTCTGATTGGCTTCACCTCGATCCACTTGGTGAACTTGTCCACCATCACCAGGATGTGAGTCATGTTACCTCGGGCTGGTTTAAATGGTCCCACCATATCCAGACACCACACTGCAAATGGCCAAGTGATAGGAATAGTCTTAAGAGCTGATGCCGGCATATGAATCTTGTGAGCAAACCTCTGACATCCTTCACATTTCCGGACAATATCTTCTGCTTGTTGCAAAGCACTGGGCTAGTAGAACCCATATCGGAACGCTTTAGCCACTATAGCTCGGGAAGAGGTGTGATGACTGCACTCCCCCTGGTGAATATCTCGGAGGATTCTTTCTCCCTCTTCTGGCTCGACACAGCGCTGAAGCACAGTGGTCACACTTCTCTTGTACAGCTCACGATTGATGATGGTGAAGGATTTGGATCGCCTCTGAATCTGTCTGGCCGAGACCTCATCACTCGGTAGAGTGCCATCCAACATGAATGTCATGATGGGCTGTGCCCATGCCGGTACCGGGTGAGTGCCGAGTACAGGCTCGTCGATTTCCATTGCATCAACCGACATCACCACACCCGACATAGGCTGGTGAGTCCCCGAGTCCTCCCAAGGAGTCCCCGAGTTCCGCCAAGCAGCTTTCCAATTCTCCAGCGTAGTCGCCGAGTCTTGCTGAATGTAATCAACCTCCATGGAAGTCCCCGGGTCCTGCGCAGCAGTCCCCGAGTCCTGCAACTTGCTTCCGACATCTACATCCATCGGAATGACACCGAGCTCTGGATTACCCGGGATGAATATCGATTCTGACTCGGGTGAAGGCTTGATTGATGGCTTGTGAAGATGCTCCAGTGACACTCCGGGCAGAATGGCTTGCCGATATGACCCAATCTTGGACAACATGTCTGCACTCTCATTATCTGTCCGCCGAATGTGCGTGAACTCGCACCCATCAAAGAATCCCGAAATTTTCTGGACATGGAACCGGTATGCCGCCATGTTGGCATCTAGGGCATCCCAGTTGCCTGATGTTTGCTGAATCACCAGGTCCGAGTCACCATAACAGATGATCCGGCGGATTCCAATTTCCTTGGCCACTTTGAGTCCATGAATCAGTGCTTCATACTCGGCGACGTTGTTGGATGCTGCAAAGTGTACTTGCAATACGTATTTCAGCTGATCTCGCTTTGGCGAGGTAAGAACTACACCAGCTCCCAGGCCCTCTTTTACCTTGGACCCGTCAAAATGCATTCTCCAGTAGTTGGAGTCCGGTAAGGACGGCTCATATTCCATCTCGGCCCAGTCCACGAGGAACTCGGCCACCGCTTGAGATTTGATGGTATCTCTTCTTGCATACTGCGGCGCATAAGCTGCAAGCTCAATAGCCCATTTAGCGACTCGGCCACTGGCATCCTTGTTCACTACAAGAAATATGCTGTCTAGTGACCCTCCATATTGGTCACTGAAAGGTCACGTTTTTTCGTTTGTGACCTTTTTGTGACCAAAAACAGTTGGTCAAAAGATGAGCGTCACAAATGAAACTACGTGACCTTTTTTGGGAATTGGTCATAGACGTCTGTGACCAAAAAAAAGGTCACAGATTTTGTGACGAAATTTTTGGTCACTGGCTACGTCAGATCCAACGTGGCAGAGCTGACGTGGCAGAATTGTGACCAAACGAAATGGTCGTAGATCAGAATCAGTCCGGTCCAGTTCAATCGTCTAAATGGGCCTAGCCCATTAATTCGGTCCATTCACCTGTTTTTTTTCTATCAATTTTGGTCGGCTACATGGGCCACACCCAATAATTTGAAAAATTATTTTCTAGGCCCTGGCCTTTCTGCTATACATTTCGTCCAGCCCTTTTATCCTGATTTTTCGTAAATACACAATTTTCCATTCCAATATTTTTGGGCCGTAGCCTTCTTAGAGACCCAATAATATTTGTTCCAGTAGACAGTTTGATCTGCTTAGTTCAAGAATTCAATTTGACAGATTTCCACAGCAAACAATCAAGAATTCTCTCAATTAAATAATTAAATCCAGAAATAATTCAACCAAATATTCACAAACAACACATCAAAATCTCTACAGTAAGAGAGCAGGAAGAAGTATAATTACAGTATATCCACAATAAAGAACAGATACACAAGCACCAAATCATGGTGGCTATATCAAATAAAAATGTAGTTATCTCAGGCTTCTTTTGATCTCTTCTTCTATCACAGCAGCAGCAGCCTCAACAACGAATATTGCAACATGACAACCAAATATTTGTGTGTCAAAGGTTTTCATACGCGTCTCATAAAAAAGACAAATTTCTACCGATTTGGTTGGAATCGGGTCAAATTTGAACTACAACTGCCTCGTAGTTTCCTCGTGATTTTTTGAAAAAAATTATTTTTAGGTGCACAACTATCTATATCATTAGAGATACGCCAATAGTTTCGCAAGATTCAACCCCTGCTAAGAACGGTCATGTCCGCCGTTTTGAATGCTAAATTGGTTTTTCTATGATATTCTCATTTTTAACTATTTAAACCCGCATGCATTTTGTATAAATAGATGGATTATTATTTTGACATTTTGACATATGTTTTGTATTTCTGAGTTCCATGGAATATTTTATGAATTTACAAAGTTTTATTGAATTTCTGGAATTTAAGAAAAAACTGATTTTTTAAAACATGGGCTACACTAGTAACACCCACTAACGTATGGGGTAGTGGCCACACCGGCCAGCCACACAATCGACATGGGCCTTTGGCTCACTCGGCGGGCCAAAACATCAAGAAAAAAAGAATAGGAGGCCTCATAGGAGCTAGGCCCAAACCCAGGAAATGGATGTACCTTTAAATAGAGTAAGTGCGATAAATAGAAAAAAGAAAGAACAAAAAAAAACCCGGTGTGCCGAGCCGGCAGCCCAGCATCTTAGCCCGAATCGGCCTATTATCCTCACCAGATCGGCCCAGCCGAAACAGGCCTAGCGATAGAACAAAGGATAAAATGCCTGAGCGCTGTTGTGTGTCAAGAATTTGTTGTTGTCCTGGTGATTGGGGATGCGAAGGAGTAGGAGGAGGTCGCGGGTTCTAATCCCCGCATCTCCTTTTTGCCAACTATTGTTATTTACCTTACCTTGTACATGGCGGGTCCTGCATGGTTTGGCTGGTGCCCCACATGGAGGGTCTACTGGTCAGCAGGGTGGGTCCCACTGGTCAGTAGGGTCAGCCCCACATGGCAGGTCCCACGTGTCAGTTTGATAATATAGTCAAGAGAGCTACATATGTAAGCGCATGAATGTGACACATAGACGAAAATTGACAAATAGACGTGACACGTAGGCGAAATTGCTGAGGTGGCTGTCCGGTCAATTCAACGCATCACAAATTAGGGAGTATGACCATTTAAATTGGTCGTAATCGGCTAGCAAAAAGGTCGTAGGCTAGTGTTGTTTATGTTATGACCAATTTATGCAATGAAACTATGACCTTTCTGATAAAATTGGTCGTTATGTTTTCGAGTTTAGTCTCTCTAAAGCAGCTTACGACCAAGTGGTTCGAAATGGTCACAGATCTATGACCAATTTTTTCAGGGTCACTAATAAAAGGTCACTAGATAGCATATTTCTTGTAGTGGTTGCCAAGAATTTCCGACACAGGGGACGCACTCACGACAGTTATGGGGTGCTCCTGGAAGTAATGCTTTAGTTTTTTGGCCGCCATATAGACGCCGTAAGTCATTTTTTGATAGTGAGGGTAGTTTTGTTTCGATGCGGAGAGCACCTCACTGAAATAATATACCGGCCTCTGCATGGTAGCTCCTTCTTCCTCTCACTCCACCACCACTACGACACTAACAACTCGGTTAGTGGCCGCAATGTAGAGCAGCATGGGCTCACTCGGTAGTGGCGAAGCCAGTATCGGCGCAGTAGCTAACATTGCTTTTAACTCATGACCCGCATCCGCTTGCGGAGTCCAGCTGAACCTATTTGATTTTTTCATCAGTTGGTATAAGGGCAAGGCCTTTTCTCCCAACCGACCTAGGAAACGGCTCAGAGATGCCAGACATCCGGTGAATTTCTGGATATCTCGGAGACATCTCGGCAACTTCATATTTTCTATCGCCCGGATCTTAGTCGGGTTTGCCTCGATACCTCGGCTAGACACGAGGAAACCGAGTAACTTTCCTGCGGGTACACCGAATGTACACTTATCCGGATTAAGTTTAAGTCGGAATTTTCTTAGGTTTGCGAATGTCTCTTTGAGATCATCCAGCAGAGTGTGTTTTTCTTTAGTTTTTATGACTATGTTGTCGACATACACCTGCACATTTTTGCCTATCTGATCATGCAGACATTTTTGCATACAGCGCTGATAAGTGGCACCGGCATTTCTCAAGCCAAAGCACATAACACGATAGCAATAAGCCCCGTACGGGGTGATAAAAGCAGTCTTTATTTGATCATCAGGGTTCAGCGGTATCTGGTGAAAACCAGAGTACGCGTCTACAAAGGAGAGTAGTTCACACCCGGCCGTGGAGTCGATCACCTGATCGATCCGGGGCAGCGGGAATGGATCTTTAGGACATGCTTTGTTCAGGTGTGTGTAGTCAACACACATACGCCAGACAGTGGCAGCATCCGGTTCATCTTTTTTCTTCTCTACCAGGACCGGGTTAGCCAACCAGTCCGGGTACTTCACTTCTACTATGGCATTGGATGCGAGTAACTTGGCTAACTCGTCACCCACAGCTTTCCTTCTTCCTTCGGCAAGACGCCGTGTCGGTTGCTTCACAGGCCTAGCATCTGGCCTGACATGCAGAGAGTGCTCAGCCAACTCTCTCGGAACACCCAGCAAGTCCTGACTGGACCATGCGAAGATATCCCGATTCTCACGGAGGAAGTGGATGAGCTTGATTTCCTATTTGCTGTCCAGCCCGGCACCGATGATGACGGTGTGGTCCGGGTTAGACTCGTCAATGCCAACTTTCTTGGACTCCTTCGCCGCCTGGAAGGTTGCAGTCTGCTGCGGGTTGGTCGGACTCGGTATACCGAGTTGAGCAGATTGGGCCAGAGCCATCACCTCATGGATTCTCTTCTTCTCGGCAGCAATCACAAGTGACTCGGCCAACAGTGATCCGGCAGAGGCACATTCCATGGAGCGCCTGTAGTCACCCGAGATAGTGATGACACCATTCGGACCCGGCATTTTCATCTTCAGGTAGGCCACATGAGTGGACGCCATGAACTTGGCGAGTGCTGGCCTACCGAGTAAGGCATGATACGGGCTTTCGAGGTCCACAACCTCAAACAGCAGACTCTCGGTCCTGCTATTGCTTTTGTCGCCAAAGGCAACGTCGACCCACATGGTGCCCATAGGTGTATGCGAGACACCCGGCACAATACCATGAAAGGTAGTTCTGCTTGGCTGCATCATGTTCTCGGTTATACCGAGCTTGACCATGGTATCTCGGTACATAATATTGATGCTGCTCCCGTTGTCCACAAGGACCCGAGTAAACCTGACATTAATGCTGGGTCCGACGAATGTCGGATCCACCACCAGAGCATAACCTCCGGGATTCGGCATGACCTTGGGATGGTCCTTGACACTCCAACTGATCTGATCCTCGGACCAGTACATGAATTTCGGCACCGCCGGCATAACGGCATTTACCTCCATCGCACGCCTGTGCTGACTCTGCTTGTCATTGGGTTCGGTCACAAAGACCATGTAACTCTGGTGGGGCTCTCGGTACTGATTCTGCCTACTTGGGCCAGCATTGCCGTTGTAATTGTTGTTGTTGTTGTTGTTGGCTACCTGGTTGACATCCTCTTGTCTCGGCTGTGCATTCAGGGGTTGAGTGTTTGCACCTGTCAGAGGTGCGGGTCTCGGTGTCGGACCAGTAGCTGCTGGCTGATTCTTGTGCCGGTCACAGTCACGAGTCGAGTGTTGAGCCGGTTTGCTGGGGTGTCTGGTGTGAAAGCAGCAAGGGCCATCCAGCATCTTCTCGTAGATGTACCTCTCCTGATCATCCAACTGTTTCTTGTTGCCATTCCATGGCTTCCTTTCGCCGTTCCATGGCTTTCTCTCGCCGTTCCACGGCTTCCTCTCGCCGTTCCATGGCTTCCTTCCTTCCGAGTTCTGGCCCCAAGAGGGACCCTCATTTTTCTGGCGCTGGCTGCTGCCGGCACCCGCTTGATCTTGGTCGACAGCTGCGACCTGGTCCGACCCGTACCGGTAATCCGGTCGGTCGTCTCTTCTCTTGTTTCGGTTATCCGGGCGATCGCTACGCCGGCCCGATCTATCTCGGTCTTGAGCAGGATACCTCCTGCCCACATCAACCTGGGTCAGCAAGGGCTGTGTCGGATCACCGAGTGCATAGCTGTCAGCAATTGACATTGTCTCGGCCAAGGTGGCCGGCATCTCCCTCTGGAGTCTCTGCCAAAGCATGGAGCCATGTCGGCATCCTTGCGCAAACCATGCAATGGCTTGTGACTCAATCACTCCTTCACAGGAGTTTCGGATCGTGCTCCACCGGGTCAGATATTCCCGGTCTGTTTCGTCTTCTCTCTGCCGACACATGGACAGCTGCTGAGGTCGATTCGGCCTCTTGTAAGTGCTGGAGAAGTTGCTGACGAAAGCGTCGGAGAAGTCGAGCCAGCAGTCAATGCTGTTCTCCTCCAGATTGTTCAGCCAGATTCGGGCTGGTCCCTCTAGCATCTGCGGTACATACCGCACGGCCCATCGGCGACTGCCACCAGCGATATGCACCGCGGTGACATAATCTGTCAACCAGTCCTCCGGCTTGGTGCTGCCGTCATAGGTCTTTGCACCCCGGGGGAGCTGGAAATTCGGCACAGGTGGCTGTTTCATGATCCGGGGTCCAAAACATGCAGGACCCGGTGGGCCTTGCTCCTCCAGCAGTTCAGACAGATAGATTCTATCAAGCTTGTTGCGGACGTCGTGAGCCGGTAGCTGGCGAGCTCCCAGCCTAGCACCGAGTGCGCCCTCGGTTGCCAGATCTCTGTATCTTGTATACCCGGCACGCTCCATGGCCGAGTAACCATCATCATATCGGTCAGCGGCCGGCTCGGCATACCCGGCACCCGCTTGCTGACGAGGTGGATTGGGTGCCGGATACCGAGGTGGCTGACCCGGATTTGCCGGATTAACTCGGTTGGCTTCATGTCTGCCCTGAACAGGTCCTAGAGCTCCCTGTCCGGGTTGACCTTGGGCAGCTTTCTGCTTTCCGGCATATACCGGATCATACGCCTGCATCTGTTTGTTCTTGCCAGAGTTCACACTCTGGCCCCGGCTTGCACCGACATACGGCGAAGAGGCCTGCCCCTTGGACACTCCTCCTGCACCACCATTGGAGTAGAGGTATCCGGATCCTCCTGCACCCGGGTTTGCATTCCGGTATGCCTCATTCTGCCTGTTGGCTACAGCTACCAACTCATTAACTCGGTCCTGCTGCCTACTACGAGCTTCACCGGATAAATTAGGCAACTCAGCTATGGCGGCCTCTGCAGCTCTAAGGTTTTTACCCGGGGTACTATATTTCGGCCGGCCTGCCGACATATGACTAGCAGTTCTACTAGATTTGGCTCTACCATCTCTAGCTATTTCGGCATTGAGGTCTCTACCTCTAGCACGTACTTCATTTATGCGACTAACCGGGTTGGCTACCGGTGTAAAACCATGAGCGATATTGTACTCACGGAGAGAGATGTCGAAGTCCTGCTTGACTCGGGCCACCTCCTGAGCCTCTCGGAGTATCTCCTGGCGCTGCTGCTCCAACTCCGCCTGAGTCAGAGCAACATCTGCGCTCGGAGCCACTGGAGGTATCAGCTTCTCAATCGCGCCCTGAAGAGGACTCGGCGTCACCGGCACAGCAGATGTACCGGCCTGCTCCAGACGATTCTCCGGCCTCTCCAGTGGCGGGCGCGCCGTCCTGGCGGATCTGGTGCTGACCTCGGCCACCCCGGTACCAGCAACCGGGGCAGTCATCATGACCTCTGCACAGCTAGCAGCGGGACGGGCGATACGTCGGCCGCGAGCTGCGCACACAGCGGGGGGATCCGCTGCAACCTGCACCCTTTCGGGAAATCAGCAGGAAACCTCGGTGGCGACATAGACGGTGAGGGAGCCGAACTCGATGAGGCAGCCGTTCCGGGGCAGCGGCCTGCTGCCGAAGCATCCCGCGTTGTCGCTGACGACATTGAGCGAGCCGAACCTGTGGACAAGGCCACAGAGAACGCGCTCGCCCGACTCGATGAAGGAACCCGTCCGGATGAACACACCAGCCAGCGCCGCTGCTGGCCCCACGGTGGGCGCCAACTGTCGTGGTGGTGCACGGACAGATGCCATATAGGCTTGATGTGGGGCCGATTGGACGCTGGAGGTACCGGGGAGGGCTTGCACGCACGGCGTACAGACACGAACACACACTCACTCACACACACACGCACACGATTTACCCAGGTTCGGGGCTCTCGTGAGGAGATAACACCCCTACTCCTGCCTTTCTGATATATATAAGTGGATCACAACTGATTACAAGCTTGCTCCTTGAGCTGGATAGGAAGAACTATCTCCTCCAAGCCTCTACCGAGTCTCAGAGCTGTGCTCTTGCTCTCTTGCTAGCTCTCTATGAAAAGGACTAAGTGTTTGTTCAGCGCCTCCGCATTCGTCTGGGAATCGTCCCTGTAAGAGGAAGCCCCTGGTACCCCTTATATAGGGAAACCCAGGGTTACAGTGTAAAACATTGCTACTGGCGCCATTACCCCTTGGTCTCCGGCCGACACGGGCGCCGCTGCTCCATACCCAGACCGTGGCAGCGCTGGTCGCCACGGTCCCCTCTGTGTCAGACAACACGCCCATGCCTAGGCCTAGCGCCACTGTGTCGTGCCACCCGCGTCAGAGGCGTGGCCGAGGCTTGGCACGCCGTCCACTTGCGGCACACCGCCGCTCTTGTCTCGCTCCGTGTCTCAAGGAACGTGGACCACCGTCCGGGATGATTTCTACCCGGCATAGGCATGCCCTATGCTCTTGACTCGGTTTACCCCTTCCTGCACATAAGAACAATGAAGGAGACTCCGACATATAATATACATGATCCGACATAAGGATATGTCGGTTTGACCTTACTCGGACAAATCCGGGTAAGCCAGTATGATATGTCGGTTTCCATTGACTCGGTCAACTCCGAGTCAACCTTATTTTACCATATTGACCCCACTCGGGGGCTTCCCCCCGACAAGGGGGTTTTCTGCCTCCCAGATATTAAATGCCAAAAATAGGGACTTTGTATGAAAGTCCCATAAATCATCTAAAAACATGCAAAACATCGATATAACAGTGCAAATAACATTCTAATAAGAAGATATGAGGTATGAAAATGATGATACAAAATGCACGTATCAAAGGTGTATAATTCATAGGCTGCCATGAAAATAACAAATTGCTCTACTTCTTCCATCCCTAAGTGAGCATAATTTCCTATATGATAAGTTGCAATAATAGGTTCATCTTTATTGGAAGGGCATTGGAATTCAAAGTGTCTAGAGTATTCAGAGCAACAAGTTTCTTCCTTATGATAATTAAGCAGCCCACTAGCAATTTCATTTAGAAACCCTATGAAGACTCCTAATCTTTTCCCTTCATATGATCTTCTAAAGTGAGCAGCTATCTTAGCGTTTTGAGAATAGTTTTCCATTTTTTTAATTTTTTTTGGGTTTTTGATAAATGCAAAACTGAAAGTAAAAATAAACTAAATGCAAAACTGAAAGTAAACTAGAGTATATGCAAAACTGAAAATAAAAATCTAGTGCAAACAAGAATAAAAACGTAAGCGCTACACTCCCCAGCAACGGCCCCAGAAAACGTCTTGATGCCCACAAGTATAGGGGATCGTTGAAGTCTTCGATGTGTAAGTATAGTATCGATCCCACGAGGAGTAGAAGGTATAAGTATTTATCCTCTCAAATAAGAGTGTCACTTCCCTTATTATCTATGCACTAGACAAACTAAAATGATTAAATGATGCAAGTGTTTTTGGGTTTTTGGTGTAGAAAATGCTGAAAATGAAATATGACAAGTGAAAGCTCTCAAAGAGAGAAAGCCCAATCCTCTTTGCAGCAAGAGGACAAGCTCAAGTGNCTGGAGGTACCGGGAGGGCTTGCACGCACGGCGTACAGACACGAACACACGCTCACTCACACACATACGCACAAGATTTACCCAGGTTCGGGGCTCTCGTGAGGAGATAACACCCTACTCCTGCCTTTCTGATGTATATAAGTGGATCACAACTGGTTTACAAGCTTGCTCCTTGAGCTGAGTGAAAGACTATGAGTTCTAAGCCTAAACCAAGTCTCGGGACAGCTCTCAGGCTCCTCAACTAGCTCTCAGAAACTGCTAAAGGTTTGGCTCAGCGTCTCTGCGCAACGTCCCCGTAAGAGGAGCCCCTGTAGGGTTACAGTGTAAAACATTGATACTGTCGCCATACCCCTTGGTCTCCGCCCGACACGGGCGCCGCTGCGCCATGCCCAGACCATGTCAGCGCTGGTCGCCGCGGTGCCCCTCTGCAGTAGACAGCACGCCCACGCCTATGCCTAGCGCCACTGTGCCGCGCCGCCCGCGTCATAGGCATGGCCGAGGCATAGCACGCCGTCCACTTGCGGCACACCGCCGCCCCTGCTTCGCTCCGTGTCTCAAGGAGCCTGGTTCACCGTCCGAGATGACTCTCACCCGACATAGGCGTGCCCTAAGCTGGTAACTCGGTTTACTCTTTCCTGCACATAAGAACAACCAAGAAGATTCCGACATATATTAAGCAGGATCCGACATAAGGCTATGCCGGTTTGACCTGACTCGGACGAATCCGGGTAAGCCAGTATGATATGTCGGTTTCCATTGACTCGGTCAACTCCGAGTCCTTGCTTATTTCACCATATTGACCCCACTCGGGGGCTTCCCCCCGACATTAGTCCCCGAAGCTGGCGCGGTCCTGCAGCCTCGGATGGAGGACCACGGCAGGTTTACCCGAAAAACCAGCATTCTTGAGTGATCACTGACATAACATACCTCGGCAAACCATTTATGTCGGAAAGCAGCTTTGCTTCCCATCATGATATTCGACTTTGATGTCGGATCGTTCCGACTCACAAGAAAAACCCTCGTCTCCTCCGAGTCGCTGGTTCCTCCACGTGGCAGAGTATCTCTGCTCAACGCCTCGACTCTTGCGCCCGGATGGACGTGCCACTGGCACGCACGCCACTTGCGTCACGCCGGTCGCTTCGGAGACTGTGCATACGACAGCACTCAAGTGCAGTAAACCGCACCACTTGCGTTGCCTCGGGTCTTGCCACCATTACGGCGCCGCATCGGCAGTTAAGATCCTTGCGCCAGATCTGTGGCCAGTTATGTGGCCGATCGTGGGGCGGTTATTCCACGATCTACGCCGATCACGCGCAGAAGATCGTGGGGCGTGCCGTTGCTCCCGAGAGGATAAATAGGAAGGAGAAGAATAACTCTCTCTCCCATCGTTCATTCATCTCCTCGCCTCCTTGCCTTCTTCCTTGCACCTGCGCACAGAGCACCGCGCCGCCGCACGCACAGGTTTGCGCACGCCGACGAGCCGCCGGACGCCGACGCCAGCGACGCACAGCGCCGCCGTCACACACCGCGACACCGCGGTAAGATCTCTTCTTCCTCTCCTTCTCTCTTGCGCATTAGCGCTTTGAATCTACGGGCACTTTCCGTTCTTGTTTCTTCCTTCTACTTTTCCCCTTGTTCTTCATTGCGGCGGCGCGCCGTGCGCCGCCGGTGTGCTTGCAGTTATAGACGCGGCTCGCCGCCGGTGGACTAGCCTCCGTAACATGCTTTTTCCTCTTTTCCTTTCACTGCGCCTTAACACATTTTGCATCTAGATTAGATGCATGCATGTTCTTCCCTTTCCGTTTCTTGACATTTCTTTTTCTTTCTTCCTCACGAGGATTCTAACTTTAGTGGCCGTGCAATTCCTTTTGCAGAACTCGGCTAATTCTTTCCGATATGTCGGACAACACCAATCTCGAGATGGTAGAGGTGGTGGAAGAGGGAGTAGCAGAGGAATCCATCCGGGCTGCCTGGGAGGGCTCCTATGTCCGCCAAGCCGACATAGATTGGTTGATTCGGACCCGGCGGATCCCTGCCGGGGTGGAGTGCCGGGCTCCGGGTCCAGAGACGACCCCGGATTTGCAAGAAGGCGAGTACGTCGTCTTCATCGCGCACTTCGAGCGAGGATTCGGCCTACCCGCCAGCGCTTTCTTCCGGAACTTCCTCAACAAATTCGGTCTCCAACCGCACCAACTCCCGGCAAACGCCTTCACCACGCTCTCCGCCTTCGTCTCCTTCATGGAGGGCTATCTCGGTCTCTGGCCAACCGTCGAGGCCTGGTCCAAGTACTTCGGATTCCGGAAGCAGGTCATCCCGAATCCCGAAAATCCGGACGCGCCCAAGGTGATGACACAATGCGGAGCCGCCACCATCAATCCTCGGCGCGGCTCCATCTTTCCCCGGATTCTCGGTTTGGAGTCATGCCGGAAATGGCAACACTCCTTCTTCTACGTGAAGAACTCCACCGAGATTGACATGATCAACCTCCGAGGTTCGCCATCGGCCCCCCTACCGCACAGCTCAACTGGGGGTACAATCCGACGGATAAGGATTTGGTGGTCAACCATATCCACCAGGTCGTCGAGCAGCTCAGGGACGAAGGATTAACAGCCGATGACCTGCTCGCCACCTTCATCAGCCGCCGGGTCTTGCCCCTCCAGCGCCGAGTCCACAAGATCTGTCACATGAGTGGCCCGCTGGACCCGACCCGGGTCAGCACCATCGAGCTGGACAACGACCAGATCCGGCGGCGCATCAAAGCCATAGCCCGGACAAAGATGCCGGAGGAATGGGAATGGGGCAAAGAACCCCACAGCAGGAACAACCTTCCCCCGCAAGTAAGTACTTCTGCCGACATAACATTCTTACCGACGTAAACTTTTATGTCAGTACAACTTGGTACTTGTTATTAATCGCTTTCCCTTTCTCATTACGCAGAGATTCGGTCGGCAACTGACCGAAGACGGAGAAAACCCCTCTGGCAAATGGGGTAAAGACCGGGTCGAAGCCGACTCGGAAGACCCGGACGACGAGGATAACATGCCCATCCCCGACGTCAGCTCAATTTCTGCCGCGGGTAAGACTCGTGCTTCCTCCCTCCGAGACTGGCCTGAGAGTGAGGATGACGATTGTCGGATTTTAGAGGTGTATGATCCTCTCCCCGTAGCATACTCATATCCGATGTCCCCGACCTCAGCTGACTCGGATGAAGTGGTCGAGGTGGCACCGCTCGCCACAGGACCCAAGGGCGTAGCTCGGAAACGCCCAGCAGCAGCGGCCGCACCCACAGACGCCGGAACCTCCGGGACCTCTGGTCCCGCGCCCAAGAAACAACGAATTAAGGTGGCGGCGAAGCGCCGCGAGCGCCCTGTCACCAGGGGGTAAGATCCCTTCTCGCCGACATATACCTCATACTCCTTCTTATACTTACTTTTCTCCTCTTGCCAACATACTTTGCTGTTTTGACTCTTCAGCGCGGCGCCTCTGAAGGTGAAGGCCCCTACAACCGGGTCCACCGACCGGATCCCTCCAAGGACTCCGACTCCGCCTCGGCCCGACGATACTCGGGTGCCGAGTCCACCCAGGACAAGTCCGGTTGCAGATACCTCGGCTCCGGGATCCGGAGCCGAGAACATAGATTCGGTCGAGGCCGCAACCTCGGCGCCCGACCAAGTGATACTTCTCGGAGCCAGCTCTTCGGCTCCCGAGGTCCAAGAGGACTCGGCACAGCCGAGTCAGCAACAGCAGCCAAAGCAACAGACTCGGCCGCAACAACAACAACAACAACAACAACAGCAGCAACCTCAGCAGCAACAAGCTCCGCCACCTCCATCACAGCAGCATCAGAAGAAGAAGCAAAAACAAGCTCCAGCAGCACAGCAGCCGCCAAAACACAAGTCGCAGCCATCGCCCTCCAAATCCAGATCTACCTCAACGGCCAAGCCAACACCGCCACCTGGCACAGCCGCAGCCGCAGCCACCAACATCTAAGGCCCCAGTTCCTGCCACTGAGGTATCGGCAGGAAAGGCACCGGCGACATCAGTGTCGGCGAACCCGGAACGGCAGCTGATTGTGCCACCAAGCACCGGAGCAGCGACATCGGCAGCATCCAGACCACCAGCTGGGGTTTGCACCACTGCAAACGCTTAGCGGAAAAAGCTTGGGCTCCCTCGAGCATTATCATATGGATTGGAACGCCGCCGACTTGAGCGAAGTGAGCTCAAAGGCGCCAACAGGCCAGATCATTTCAGAACATCCGGCAGGGCCGAGTCTGGTGGCCCAAAAGATGGCCGCAGTAAAAACTGCCGTTCTCGCAGCCGACCAAGCAGCTGCGGTAAGTCCTGCCGAGTAAAGATAACTCGGTTAATTTCTTTAATATAGATATCATCCATCCCCAGTCCCGAGATTCGGGTCGAGTGACTGAGCTTGACCGAGTAAAGCTGACTCGGTTGAATGAGGGTAACTCGGCCTGAATCTTTTCAACCACTTTAACATTTCTTCTTTCCAGGCTTGCATGACCAAGCGACACACAGGTGCACCGCAAGCTGCTGTTGGCTCACAAGAGCCTCTCTGATAAGTTCAAGCTGGCAGCAGGCCAAGCTGCAGCAACTAGCTGCTTCGGAGTCCAAGGCAGAAGGGCTGGAGAAACGGATCTCGGAAATCGAGTGTAAGCCATATTTCGCCTTTCAACTTATATTGCATCAATTTCTCTTATCGCTATCTGCTACCTGGCACAGCCGCACATCAGGAGCGCGAGCATGCTCACGCAGGCAGAGCTGAAGAAGAGCAGGAGGAGATATCCTCGGCTGAAGGCCGAGCTGGAGAAAACTCGGGTCAGGCCCGCCGAGTCGGAGAAACCGCCGCCACAGAGAAGCAACTCCGAGAAGAGGAGACTCGGAAGCTGAAGGAATCTCTTGCAGAATCCAAATCCGAGGTTACCTCGGCCGAGAGCGAGCTCCGAGATCTGAAGGCCAAGATTGCGCGTGGCTGGTGGACTATCTCCAAAATCAACTCCGAGATGGACAGTAAGCTCCTTCCCCTTCTGCCTTTATTCAATCTATCATTTTTCTTCTCAAGTAACTCATTCTGGCGTTAGCCATTCCTTACTCAGAACGCTTCCCCCACACCAAGGCTGCCGCGGACAAGAGCGCTGCAGAGCACCGGTTCGAGAAAATCCTAGGTGGCCCGATCTCATCCGAGTGGGATATGGACGCCCACTTGGTGGCTCTGAAGGCACGGTTGGTTCCCATGAGGTCTATCGGGATGAACCTCCTCACCGCCGCAATCCGAGCTTACAACGTCCTCTGCTTCGGGTGTGAGGTTCCTGCAGTTGTAGATGAACTGGCCAAGTGCCTGCTGGCTTCCGAGGCAAGACTCGATGATTGGCGATCATCCGCCGCCCGAGTCGGAGCGGATGAAGCACTGACTTACGTGCTATCTTGGTATGAGGAGCTCGACCTCGACATGCTGAAGACCGTCCGCGACGGCTCCAAGTGGCTTTCCGACCCGGATCTCATCCGACGTCGCCAAGAACTGGCCCACTCCCTCATCCAATACGCTCCGGTGCACAGCTTTGTCCCGGGTGAGCGGGTTCCTCAAGGAGAGGAAATGGAGGTCGACGGCGAGGGCGAAGAAACGGATGAAGAACAAGTCGATGAAGAAATCCAAGCCGATACTCCTCCCGACACAGCCACAGGCACCACCTCGGCCGCTGCGACCAAGGATAGCGCCGAGACCTCGACCTCGGAACCGGCCAGGACCGATGCCGCTGCCTCTGCTCCAAGTATCTAGGATCCTGCTGCCCTAACTTAGAAAAAAACTCAAATCGTCAAATCCCCGGAATGCCGGGTGCAAATGTAACATAAACCTTTAGCTTTTTATGCTTGGTACTTGGTTCTTTTTACTTTTGCACAATTTTAGCATGGTTTATTTAGTATGCCGAATCATTCTGAACCGAGTCCCCGAGCTCGTTTTCTTGTTTACCATACTTAGCAACCTCTGCTCTTGTCTACCTCTCTTGGGTTTCTTGACAGTCGAGTCACAAGATTACCGACATACGGCATACAATACTAAGAAACTTTGAGTCAAAGCTCACAATCATCCGACATAAAGGTTAGAAACGAAACAACTTGTGCCGAATCGCACTTGGGCCGAGTCCCCGAGTTTGTTTTCTTGTGTACTACCTCTTGCAATCTCTGCCCTTGCCTACCTTCGATGGGTTTCTTGGCATTCGGGTCACAAAATCACAAAAACATAGCATACAATACTCAAAACTTTGAAACATGGTCTAGAGCCATCCGACACAAAACGAAAAGACAACAAAAGAAAACCGAGTCGCTCTTGGACCGAGTCCCCGAGTCTGTTTTCTTGTTTACTATCCCTTGCAATCTCTGCCCTTGCCTACCTCTGATGGGTTTCTTGGCATTCGGGTCACAAAATCACAAAAACATAGCATACAATACTAGCAAACATGGAAGCGCGATTTTTGAAGCCACCCGACATAAAGGAAACAGAGATAAACAAGCATACAACACAAGATTCATAGCAAGGCAGTCCCCGAATTTCATTTCGGAGTGCCGACATTTCATTTCAAAGTTTCGAGATACATACAGTGAGTCCTTAAGAGTAAAAAGGGCGAAGAAGAGCTACATTCCAAGGTCGCTTGGTCTCCTCTCCGGATCTATCCATTCGGTTCTTCACCTGTGCCTGGGCATCAATAAGATAATATGCATCGTTGTTCAAAGCTTTGCTCACAATAAATGGCCCTTCCCAAGGAGGCGATAACTTGTGCATTCCGGCGGTGCGCTGTATCAGCCTAAGCACCAAGTCCCTTCTCGAAACTTGCGAGGATTTACTTTCCGGCTATGATAGCGTCGGAGATTTTGCTGATATATTGCTGATTTGGACAATGCCAATTCTCTTGCTTCCTCGAGCAGATCAACATCATTTTCTCGGGCTTCCTTTGCCTCTGACTCGGTATATAATGCGACTCTCGGCGAGTCATGCTCTATGTCGGTTGGCAGAACTGCCTCTGCTCCATAAACCAGGAAGAATGGCGTATAGCCAGTGGAGCGATTCGGCGTGGTCCTTAGACTCCACAGCACTGCTGGGATCTCATCCAGCCAACAACCCGGAGCACGCAACAGTGGCTCAATCAACCGGGGTTTGATGCCGGATAAGACTAAGGCATTCGATCTTTCCACTTGTCCATTGGACTGCGGATGCGCAACCGAGGCTAGGTCTAGCCGGATTCTCTTTTCCTGGCAAAACCGAGCAAAGGCTCCCTCTGCGAAATTGGTGCCATTATCCGTGATAATGCTATGCGGGTGCCCATACCTTAGGATAATATCCTTTAGGAATGACACGGCTGTGCGGCCATCGCACTTTCTAATTGGCTTCACCTCGATCCACTTGGTGAACTTGTCCACCATCACCAGGATGTGAGTCATGTTACCTCGGGCAGGCTTAAAGGGTCCCACCATATCCAGACACCATACAGCAAATGGCCAAGTGATAGGAATAGTCTTAAGAGCTGATGCCGGCATATGAATCTTGTGAGCAAACCTCTGACATCCTTCACATTTCCGGACAATATCTTCTGCTTGTTGCAAAGCGCTGGGCCAGTAGAACCCATATCGGAATGCTTTAGCCACTATAGCTCGGGAAGAGGCGTGATGACCGCACTCCCCCTGGTGAATATCTCGGAGGATTCTTTCTCCCTCTTCTGGCTCGACACAGCGCTGAAGCACAGTGGTCACACTTCTCTTGTACAGCTCACGATTGATGATGGTGAAGGATTTGGATCGCCTCTGAATTTGTCTGGCCGAGACCTCATCACTCGGCAGAGTACCATCCAACATGAATGTCATGATGGGTTGTGCCCATGTCGGGACAGGGCGAGTGCCGGGTACAGGCTCGTCGATTTCCATTGCATCCACCGACATCACCGCGCCCGACATAAGCTGATGAGTCCCCGAGTCCTCCCAAGGAGTTCCCGAGTTCCGCCAAGCAGCTTTCCAATTCTCCAGCGTAGTCGCCGAGTCTTGCTGAATGTAATCGACATCCATGGAAGTCCCGGGTCCCCGAGTCCTGCAACTTGCTTCCGACATCTACATCCATCGGGATGACACCGAGCTCCGGATTACCCGGGATGAATATCGATTCTGACTCGGGTGAAGGCTTGATTGATGGCTTGCGTAGATGCTCTAGTGATACTCCGGGCGGGATGGCTTGCCGATATGACCCGATCTTGGACAACATGTCTGCACTCTCATTATCTGTCCGCCGAATGTGAGTGAACTCGCACCCATCAAAGAATCCTGAAATCTTCTGGACATGGAACCGGTATGCCGCCATGTTGGCATCTAGGGCATCCCAGTTGCCTGATGTTTGCTGAATCACCAAGTCCGAGTCACCATAGCAGATGATCCGGCGGATTCCTATTTCTCTTGGCCACTTTGAGTCCATGAATCAGTGCTTCATACTCGGCGACATTGTTGGATGCTGCAAAGTGTACTTGCAATACGTATTTCAGCTGATCTCGCTTTGGCGAGGTAAGAACTACACCAGCTCCCAGGCCATCCTTTACCTTGGATCCGTCAAAATGCATTCTCCAGTAATTGGAGTCCGGCAAGGACGGCTCATATTCCATCTCGGCCCAGTCCACGAGGAACTCGGCCACCGCTTGAGATTTGATAGTATCTCTTCTTGCGTACTGCGGCGCATAAGCTGCAAGCTCAATAGCCCATTTGGCGACTCGGCCACTGGCATCCTTGTTGCCAAGAATTTCCGACACAGGGGCCGCACTTACAACAGTTATGGGATGCTCCTGGAAGTAATGCTTTAGTTTTTTGGCTGCCATGTAGACGCCGTAAGTCATTTTTTGATAGTGAGGGTAGTTTTGTTTCGATGCGGAGAGCACCTCACTCAAATAATATACCGGCCTCTGCACGGTAGCTCCTTCTTCTTCTCGCTCCACCACCACTACGACACTAACGACTCGGTTAGTGGCCGCAATGTAGAGCAACATGGGCTCACTCGGTAAAGGTGAAGCCAATATCGGCGCAGTTGCCAACATTATTTTCAACTCATGAAACGCCGCATCCGCTTGCGGAGTCCAGCTAAACCTGTCCGATTTTTTCATCAGTTGGTATAAGGGCAAGGCCTTTTCTCCCAACCGACCTAGAAAACGACTCAGAGAATCCAAACATCCGGTGAATTTCTGGACATCTCGGAGACATCTCGGTAGTTTCATATTTTCTATTGCCCGGATCTTAGTCGGGTTTGCCTCGATACCTCGGCTAGATACGAGGAAACCGAGTAACTTTCCTGCCGGCACACCGAATGTGCATTTATCCGGATTAAGTTTAAGTCGGAATTTTCTCAGGTTTGCGAATGTTTCCCTAAGGTCATCCAGCAGGGTGTGTTTTTCTTTAGTTTTAATAACTATGTCGTCGACATACACCTGCACATTTTTACCTATTTGATCATGCAGACATTTTTGCATACAACGCTGATAAGTTGCGCCAGCATTTCTCAAGCCAAAGCACATAACACGATAGCAATAAGCCCCGTACGGGGTGATAAAAGCAGTCTTTATTTGATCATCAGGGTTCAGCGGTATCTGGTGAAAACCAGAGTACGCGTCTACAAAGGAGAGTAGTTCACACCCGGCCGTGGAGTCGATCACCTGATCGATCCGGGGCAGCGGGAATGGATCTTTAGGACATGCTTTGTTCAGGTGTGTGTAATCAACACACATACGCCAGACTGTAGCAGCATCCGGTTCATCTTTTTTTCTTCTCTACTAGGACCGGGTTAGCCAACCAGTCCAGGTACTTCACTTCTACCACAGCATTTGATGCGAGTAACTTGGCTAACTCGTCACCCACAGCCTTCCTTCTTCCTTCGGCGAGACGCCGTGTCGGTTGCTTCACAGGCCTAGCATCTGGCCTGACATGCAGAGAGTGCTCAGCCAACTCCGTCGGAACACCCAGCAAGTCCTGACTGGACCATGCGAAGATATCCCGATTCTCACGGAGGAAGTGGATGAGCTCGCTTTCCTATTTGCTGTCCAACCCGGCACCGATGATGACGGTGTGTTCCGGATTAGACTCGTCAACACCAACTTTCTTGGACTCCTTCGCCGCCTGGAAGGTTGCTGTCTGCTGCGGGTTGGCCGGACTCGGAATACCGAGTTGAGCAGATTGGGCCAGAGCGACCACCTCATGAATTCTCTTCTTCTCGGCAGGCAATCACAAGTGACTCGGCCAGCAGAGATCCGGCAGAAGCACACTCCATGGAGCGCCTGTAGTCGCCCGAGATAGTGATGACGCCATTCGGACCCGGCATCTTCATTTTCAGATAGGCCACGTGAGTGGACGCCATGAACTTGGCGAGTGCAGGCCTACCGAGTAAGGCATGATACGGGCTTTCGAGGTCCACAACCTCGAATAGCAGACTCTCGGTCCTGCTATTGCTTTTGTTGCCGAAGGCAACGTCGACCCACACGGTGCCCATAGGTGCATGCGAGACACCCGGCACAATACCATGAAAGGTAGTTCTGCTTGGCTGCATCATGTTCTCGGTTATACCGAGCTTGACCATGGTATCTCGGTACATAATATTGATGCTGCTCCCGTTGTCCACAAGGACCCGGGTAAACCTGACATTAATGCTGGGTCCGACGAATGTCGGATCCACCACCAGAGCATAACCTCCGGGATTCGGCATGACCTTGGGATGGTCCTTGACACTCCAACTGATCTGATCCTCGGACCAGTACATGAATTTCGGCACCGCCGGCATAATGGCATTTACCTCCATTGCACGCCTGTGCTGACTCTGCTTGTCATTGGGTTCGGTCACAAAGACCATGTAACTCTGGTGGGGCTCTCGGTACTGATTCTGCCTACTTGGGCCAGCATTGCCGTTGTAATTGTTGTTGTTGTTGTTGGCTACCTGGTTGACATCCTCTTGCCTCGGCTGTGCATTCAGGGGTTGAGCGTTTGCACCTGTCAGAGGTGCGGGTCTCGGTGTCGGACCAGTAGCTGCTGGCTGATTCTTGTGCCGGTCACAGTCACGAGTCGAGTGTTGAGCCGGTTTGCTGGGGTGTCTGGTGTGAAAGCAGCAAGGGCCATCCAGCATCTTCTCGTAGATGTACCTCTCCTNCCTCCGGGATTCGCATGACCTTGGGATGGTCCTTGACACTCCAACTGATCTGATCCTCGGACCAGTACATGAATTTCCGGCACTGCCGGCATAACGGCATTTACCTCCATCGCACGCCTGTGCTGACTCTGCTTGTCATTGGGTTCGGTCACAAAGACCATGTAACTCTGGTGGGGCTCTCGGTACTGATTCTGCCTACTTGGGCCAGCATTGCCGTTGTAATTGTTGTTGTTGTTGTTGGCTACCTGGTTGACATCCTCTTGTCTCGGCTGTGCATTCAGGGGTTGAGTGTTTGCACCTGTCAGAGGTGCGGGTCTCGGTGTCGGACCAGTAGCTGCTGGCTGATTCTTGTGCCGGTCACAGTCACGAGTCGAGTGTTGAGCCGGTTTGCTGGGGTGTCTGGTGTGAAAGCAGCAAGGGCCATCCAGCATCTTCTCGTAGATGTACCTCTCCTGATCATCCAACTGTTTCTTGTTGCCATTCCATGGCTTCCTTTCGCCGCTCCATGGCTTTCTCTCGCCGTTCCACGGCTTCCTCTCGCCGTTCCATGGCTTTCTTCCTTCCGAGTTCTGGCCCCAAGAGGGGACCCTCAATTCTTCTGGCGCTGGCTGCTGCCGGCACCCGCTTGATCTTGGTCGACAGCTGCGACCTGGTCCGACCCGTACCGGTAATCCGGTCGGTCGTCTCTTCTCTTGTTTCGGTTATCCGGGCGATCGCTACGCCGGCTCGATCTATCTCGGTCTTGAGCAGGATACCTCCTGCCCACATCAACCTAGGTCAGCAAGGGCTGTGTCGGGTCACCGAGTGCATAGCTGTCAGCAATTGACATTGTCTCGGCCAAGGTGGCCGGCATCTCCCTCTAGAGTCTCTGCCAAAGCATGGAGCCATGTCGGCATCCTTGCGCAAACCAGGCAATGGCTTGTGACTCAATCACTCCTTCACAGGAGTTCCGGATCGTGCTCCACCGGGTCAGATATTCCCGGTCTGTTTCGTCTTCTCTCTGCCGACACATGGACAGCTGCTGAGGTCGATTCGGCCTCTTGTAAGTGCTGGAGAAGTTACTGACGAAAGCGTCGGAGAAGTCGAGCCAGCAGTCAATGCTGTTTTCCTCCAGATTGTTCAGCCAGATTCGGGCTGGTCCCTCTAGCATCTGCGGTACATACCGCACGGCCCATCGGCGACTGCCACCAGCGATATGCACCGCTGTGACGTAATCTGTCAGCCAGTCCTCCGGCTTGGTGCTGCCGTCATAGGTCAGCCAGTCCTCTCCAGGGCAGGCCTCCACAAGCTCTCACCAATGTGGGAAGGCCCCTACAGAGTCGTGCACATCGCCAGGCCTGGCTCCGCGCGGCTCGAGACGGAGGACAGCATTCCTGTCGCCAACCCCTGGAACATCCAGCACTTGCGCAAGTTCTACCCCTGATCGCCCTCGGCGAGCAACTTTTTGCGTCAAGGGAGAGCCACGCGCCATCATCCTCCACGAGGAAAAACTTCGGGCTCCCCTCTCTACTATGCGTTGCCGCGGGCCATTCGAGAAGACTCCCAAGCCATCACGCCTCGGCAAGGTAACCTCTTCAGGCACCATGCCTTGGCGTGGTGGATCCCCATGCCCAGCCATGGTGGACCGCAGGCTCTACAAGCCACCCCCGCATAGGGGCCCCCTCTGAGCTCTCTCTACATGCGTCGCCACGAGCACGCCCCTTCGAGAGTTTCAGCCACAGCATGTGGAACCCCATGCCTGACATGGTGGATTTTTTGTGTTTCTGGCCACGCCAGTGTAATGAACATCTATTTCAGGTCATTTTGAACCTTTGCGCATCGCGCCAGCATATTTTGTGGCTTCGGTAAGCTGTTATGTTATTGCTGTTTATTCTCGCTCGTATGATCCATCCTGTGTATCTCGCGAGCGGGGGCTAGCATGGTGCCATGCCACGGGAGCATCCCGGCAGCGCCTCAAACCCAAGGGATCCGAGCTCTGAACTCACGGACCAGCCTTCATGCATGTCAACTCCCAAGGAGCTCTGAACTCATGAGCTGGCTCCCGTGCACGTCAACTCACCAAGGACCTTGGTGCCTGTTCTCCTTGCGAGACACCCATGAAGGAACCTACGAGCACGCATAAGTTATCTAGCTATGTATCGCTTGTGGGTACGCCTATCTGTCAAAACGCATGAAAACAGGTCCAAAGTGAGCGCCAGGAACCAACACCCTCTCCAAGGCAAAAACATCTCGCCAGGGAACCAACACCCTCTCCAAGGCAGAATGCCTCGCTAAGCTAAGTACAAACACTTGGTCGAATTTTCTCTTGCTGGTTTTTGCCCCTCGAGTCTCTTTTCTCTCTCCTACGCCTCATGGGCTGCTTGCACGTCAAAGGGGGGCCCCAAGCATCGCGCTTCGGGGAGCTCTTACTTCTTGAGGCCTCACACACCCCCCGGCCTTGTGGAGCCCTGACTCTCACATACCGAAGCGGCGGTGGTGTAGTGCTAAGAGAGGGTCCTAAGACGCAGAGCGAAAAAGACATGAAAAGGAAAGACAAAGGCCTCCCGAGGGACATTCACAAGCACACTCCAATATAACTTGACAAGTTCTTACAAGGGTTACAACCAAAATGAATGCTAAGCTAGTCTGTGCCTCTGCATGCCCAGATGCAGGAGTTCAGGCCGTCGCACCCCCCGAGGTGCCTGCCTTGTCCACGGCGGTCTCCGCCTCCTCTTCCAGAGCATCCTCCTCGTCGTCGCCTTCGATCACCACTTGGTCGAATTTCTTGGCGAACACGATGGCGGCCTGCGTGGCGGTCTCCCGCTCCTTGTTGCTGATGGCGCGCGGCGGTGCCATCACGTCCTTGAGGTCAAGTGAGGGCTAGAGCCTCACGAGGTTGCTGAAGATGTTGGTGACGGCGACGAGAAGGAGCTCGCGGCTCTCCTCCATGACGCGCTCGTCAAAACCCTTCGCGACCCCTTCAAGCCTCCCGAGGAATTGCTCGAAGAAGTACGAATACGTGGTTTCATCGTCGGCCGCTGCGGAGAAGGAGGGTACGTCGATCCTCAGATCGTCCCCGACCGCGTGTGCACGGCTCACCAAGCTTTGAAGAATACTCTGGCGCTGGCGCGTCATGGACCGGACCACCTGGCGCTGGTCCCGTGCTTGCTCCGCCAGAGCTGCGGCCGGCCCCACCTGCTGCCGGAGCTCCTCCAGGTCTCTCTCCAGGGCGATGGCGTTCCCCTCCGCGCGAGCCTGGGCCTCCCGGGAGACCTCGAGGCAAGAGGTCAACTGCTTCTCCAGCTGCTCGAGCTCCTTGATGCGATTTTTGAACTCCTTGCACTTGGACTTGAAGCGGTCCTCCTGCTTCGTGGCCTTCTCGTCATATTCTTTGGCGAGACTCTCGCGGATGAGCTTGACCTTGAGGTCGGCCTCTTCTTGGAGCCTCTTCCGCTCCGCCGCGAGGTTGGCTTCGTCCTTGGCCACCCGGCCCTCGTGCTCTTGCAGCTGCCCCTCGCGGGTGGCCTGGTCCTTCTCGAGCAGCTAGACCTGCTCCTCGCGCCTGTGCAGCTCCTTCTCGCGGAGGGAGAGCTCCTCCTCGTGCCGCACCAGCTCCACCTCGCGGGGAGCCAGCTGCCCCTCGCAGGCATCTAGCAGCTCGCGAAGCTCCTTCAGGCTGGCCCTGGCGACCTCGGAGTCAGCAGCAAACTTCTGCTCCGCAGCCGCTAGCTCGTCATGTTTGGAGGCGGTCTCCACCTCGAGCGCTTCCCTGGCGGCATCGAGCTCGTCCATCACCTCCTGCGCCTCCCGCTTGACGCTGTCGCGGGTCTCTTTGGCGAAGCGGAGGGCCTCCTGGTGCTCCGCCTGGGCCGCCGCATCCTGCCGGCGGCACATCTCCACCCTCTCGTGAAGAAGGGTCCAGGCCTCGCCGAGCCTTGCCCTTTCCTCCGCCAGGGCATTTTCTTCCTCGGCGAGCTGCTCCTCCAGCCCGTCGAGCGCCCGCCGCACCTGGTTGAGGACGATCCGGCGATGAATTGCTTGGCGCCGCGGCTCCTGCAGCGCCAAGGCTCCCGCACTACTGCTGGGTGCGGAGTCCTCGATCCTCATCGAGGCGCCCGGGGCCTCCTGCCTCGGGCCCATGAACGCCTCTGGTGCGGTCCGAGGGCTTGTGGGGGCACCTTCCTCGGCACTCGCTTCAGTTGCCCTCTGGGGGCTAGGCGCCCTCTCGCGCTCAGCTCCAGCGCCGGTGGACTCCGGAGGTGCCTCCGCCTCCTGCTCTTCAGGGGCGCCTCCGGCCCCCTCTGTGACGGCCGCGTCCGCCGCGGCCTCGGGCACATCGGCCCCTTGTGGGGGAGCCTCCCCCTCCGTTGGGGGCGGCTCCATGACGATCTCCTCGTCCATCCTCTCCTCCTCCGTCTCGGTCTGGACGGGAGGAGTGGCCGTCCTTGTTGGCGACGGCGGTGCCACCTCTTCTACCACCTCCTCCGTGCGGTGCTCGACCGCGGGAGGAGTCGCCGCTCGAGCCGAGGACGACGTCACCTCTTCGGTCACCTCCTCCTCGCGGCGCCCCACCGCGGGGGGAGTGGCCGCGCGAACCGGCGACGGCGTGGCCTCCTCGACCACCGCCACCTCCGCGCGGTGCTCGACCGCGGGAGGGATAGCTGCCTGCTGCGGCTCGCCAGTCGAGGGCGTCCCCGCGACGACGCTGGCGGTCTCTCCAGCCTTGCAGAGCCGCCGCCTCTTTGGCTCCGCAGGTCGCCTGAAAGGAAGACAAGTTGAAGATCCTTCAAGGGGATTTTCTCAGAAACAGAATGCTAAAGGAAAAAAGGAAAGAATCAAAGGCTTACTCATCGGCCATCACCCACACCCTCTTCTTCGCCTTGGGCGGCTGGGTGTTGCTTGCTCCGGCCTCCTCCCGAGCCGCTCCTGTCTCCGCGCGAGGAGGGTCCCTCGCGGTTGCGGCCCTCCTGTCGTGGACGGCCTTGGAGCGGGGTTCGCAGCGCCCTCCCCCGCCGCCGCTCGTCTCCTCCTCCTCTTCGACGCGCTGGGAGCGGGCGACGCGGAAGGCATCCTCCTCGTCGCTGGAGGAGAGCACCTGGAGGTCCACTTCAGCAGGAACGCTCCTTGAGGAGCCGGCGTCCTCACCGACGGGGTCGGTTCCCCTCGAGGTCTCGTCCTCGCCGAGGGGGTCCTCGTCTCTCGAGGCCTCTTCCTCAGCAGACTCCTCGGCCTCCTCAGGCTCCGGAGGCTCGTCCATGTACTCCGGCTCCGCCGCCCACGGGTTAGGGCGAGGCCCGCAGTGCCCCGCGGGCACCATTCCCCATTCGTCGAACGTGGGCATGCACGCGCGCTGCTCCACGATGCTCTCCTCGGCGAAGCAGATGAGTGGCTTGGCCTCCTCCTTGGTGGGGGACGGGACCTCCGACGTCGCGAAGAGGACACCCATGATCTGGCGTAGTACCTCAGGCACGAAGCCATCCTTGCTCAGGCGCATTGCGTCCTCCTTACCATTGTACCGCCACACCGGCTCGGCGTGCAGCTGCAGGGGAGCGATCCGGCGCCTCGTGAAGTCTTTTGCTACCATCTGGCCGGTGACCCCTGCCTCGCGGAGGCTCTGGATGAACACGTACACCGCGTCGAGCCTCGGGCCCCTGAAGTCCGCGCTCGCCCAGTGCGCCCACTTCCTCGGGGGCGCCTCGGGCACCTCCAGGAGAGGGTGAGTGGCCTTGGCGTCGATGAAGAGCCACTTCTCGCGGAACTTCTCCACCTTCTTCGTCACCTTGGTGATGGCGTTCTCACCGCACCAGGCGATGGGAATGTAGTTCTCGCTCGTGGCGTCGGCGATGCGGAAGGAGACGCATCCAAGCCGTTCATTCTGGGAGGTGCTCCTGTCGGCGTAGTGGATACCAGGGTACCACTAGCCGGCCTGCCACGACCCTCTACACTCTCCAGAAGATCTCGCCAAGGACCAGGCTCTCCAAGCCTGGCGAGCCTCACCAAGGATCAGGCTCTCCAAGCCTGGCGAGCCCCGCCAAGGACCAGGCTCTCCAAGCCTAGCGAGCCTCGCCAAGGATCAGGCTCTCCAAGCCTGGCGAGCCTCGCCAAGGATCAGGCTGTCCAAGCCTGGCGAGCCCCGCCAAGGACCAGGCTCTCCAAGCCTGGCGAGCCTCGCCAAGGATCAGGCTCTCCAAGCCTGGCGAGCCTCGCCAAGGATCAGGCTCTCCAAGCCTGGCGAGCCTCGCCAAGGACCAGGCTCTCCAAGCCTGGCGAGCCCCGCCAAGGACCAGGCTCTCCAAGCCTGGCAAGCCTCGCGAGGGTTTTTTCCTCGGCGAGGGACCTCTCCAAGCCGAAAGGCTCGGCGAGGACTTTTGCCTCGCGGGGTTCCTTCCTCACGAGGCCAGCTCTGCCTCCGCGGCAGAGCACACATGGGCTCTGCGCCCGCTGCAGAGTGACGCGCGCGCCTGCGCGCAGTGACGGCAAAGCTGCAGTTGCCATTCTCATGTATAAAGCAGTCAACAAAGCTGCACCAAGCAAAGGAGCCCCCAGGATTGCCACTTTGGTGATAAGGGGACCATCTGCAGCTACGCTCCAAGGGCGACGTCACAGTGGGTCACCTCCCACCTCAGCAGCGCCAGCCCACCGTCCTGGCTGGCCGGTGGCTTTTCCAGCTTTGGTGACGCCGCTCCCTGCCATGGACCGCGTCCATGGACTGCCTCTTTATCATGCACCTGTCCTCCTCCTTCGTCGCCATGTGGTAGCCCTTCCCGCCAAGATATTTGGGGGAAGAGGCCTAGGACACCTATAAAAGGAGGGGGAGCATGCTCAAGCAAGGGGTTCCAAGATTCCTGAGTCCTAACCCTAGATCTGAGGTCTGAAGCTCTAGTGTTGTTCTAGGGTTAGCCATTGTTAGCCACCTCGAGCTCTTCAAGCTCTCCCTGTACTGTAACCTCTCCAAGCAGTGCAATACACCATAGCAGGACGTAGGGGTTTTACCTCCCAAAGAGGGCCCTGAACCTGGGTAAGATCTTGTGTCCATCTCTGCAGTGTGTCCCGCAGCGAGTCCGACGAGCACCGTCGCCAAAGCAGGTTGAGGGTTGTTTGACTCCGCGTTCAGCCCCTTACACGATACATTGTGAGACACCCCCAGTTCCTGGGACAGATCTCCGACATTTGGCGCGCCAGGTAGGGGGCTGAGGCGCGTCTTCAACCTCGACACAGCCATGGCCGGTTCTCGCGCCGAACGTCTCGCTCGCCGGACGGCTAGCGCCGCCACCGCTCCTGCAGGCCGCCCGCGCGGCCGCCCGCGTGGGAATGCTGCTCCGGAGCGCCACGTCGACCCCGAGCCCCGCGTCGAGCATCCGGAGGACGACCATGACGACCACGCTGAGGACGACCTCGGCGAAGAGGAGGCTTCCTCCCTGCACCCGTCACGGGACCGTGCTGCCTCCTCGCTGGGCCGCCCTGCGCCCAGCCCAGCGACTGCGCTCCTCATGGCGCAGGAGCTGCTGCAGTACCGTCCCACGCCGGAGGCTCAAGAAGCCCGGCTCAACCGCCTCTCCGAGCTCGTCGGCGCCGCCCACGTCACCGCTCCTGCCCCGTCCCATTCGCTGGTTCTCTCAGCGCGCGTGGGGGACGTGGCGCACGTCAAGGCTGAGGATGGCCGCTTGTTCGTCAAGAACGAGCCAGGGACCCTGCCGAGGGGTCCAAGAAGAAGAAATCCCGACGCTGAACCTGACGCCAAGCAGCCTCGCGCTGCCGTTCCAGCCGCGGGCCCCGAGAAGAAAGGTGATCGCCCCTTCTGCGTCTACCACAACAGGCATTCCCATGCCACCGAAGACTTCACCGACCTCAGCCAGGCTTCACGAGGCTCTCTAGGCTTCGCGAGGCTCTCTAGGCTTCGAGAGACTCACCAGGCTTCGTGAGGCTCTCCAGGCTTCGCGAGGCTCGCCAGTGCCTCGGTCAAGGACTCCGACTCCACGCCAAGCAAATTCACCAGCCCGCGCAAGGACTCCAAACTATCCCGCTCTCCTGGCCGTTCGCGGTCTGGGGGCTGGACCTTCTGGGACCTTTCCCGCGAGCGCTCGTGGGCTACCGCTACCTCTTCGTCGCCATCGACAAGTTCACCAAGTGGCCTGAGGTGGAACCTGTGCGTACCATCCCGGCGAAATCAGCGCGGCGCCTTCAAGTCCTGCTGCGGTAGCCTCGGCGCCCAAATCTGCTACGCCTCGGTGGCTCACCCACGAAGCATGGGCAGGCTGAGCAAGCCAACGTCGAAGTGCTCAAGGGCCTCAAGTCAAGAAGCTTCAACCGCCTCAAGGCCAGCGGCAAGCGCTGGATCGATGAGCTCCCCTCGGGGGCTGAGCCACCTCTCGGGAGCATCGCGCCACCCCTCGCCGGGTGCCGGGCTCTCGCGAGGCTGACCCCCTCACGAGGCTCGGGGGCTCGCGCCGCCTACGTCTAGGCTCCAGCTTTCTCCCGAGGCTCCGCCGCTTCGCAAGGCTGATCCCCTCGCGAGGCCCTGGTCCTCGCTGGAGACACCCGTGCAGTCACAGTAAAAACGTCTAGGCTCCGGCCTTCTCCCGAGGCTCCGCCGCTTCGCGGGGCTGATCCCCTCGCGAGGCCCCGGTCCTCGCTGGAGCCACCCCGTGCAGTCACGGTAAAAACGTCTAGGCTCCGGCTTTCTCCCTAGGCTCCGCCGCTTCGCGGGGCTGATCCCCTCGCGAGGCCCCGGTCCTCGCTGGAGCCACCCCGTGCAGTCACGGTAAAAACGTCTAGGCTCCGGCTTTCTCCCGAGGCTCCGCCGCTTCGCGGGGCTGATCCCCTCGCGAGGCCCCGGTCCTCGTTGGAGACACACCCGTGCAGCCACGGTAAAAACGTCTAGGCTCCGGCCTTCTCCCGAGGCTTCGCCCTTCGCGAGGCTGATCCCCTCGCAAGGCCCCGGTCCTCGTTGGTGACAGCCACCCCGTGCAGCCACGGTAAAAACGTCAAGGCTTCCTCTCCGAGACAGCCACCCCGTGCAGTCACGGTAAAAACGTCAAGGCTTCCTCTCCATGACAGCCACCCCGTGCAACCACGGTAAAAACGTCAAGGCTTCCTCTCCGTGACAGCCACCCCATGCAGCCACGGTAAAAATGTCAAGGCTTCCTCTCCGTGACAGCCACCCCGTGCAACCACGGTAAAAACGTCGTGGCCAAGGTCACATCCTCCACGAGGAAAATATTCGGGCTCCCCTCTCTACTATACATTGCCACGGGTCGTTCGAGAAGACTCCCAAGCCACCAAGCCTCGGCAAGGTGACTTCTTCAAGCACCATGCCTTGGCGAGGTGGATCCCCATGCCGGTCATGGTGAAACGCAGGCTCTAAGCCACCCCCGCATAGGGGCCCCCTCTGAGCTCTCTCTCTACATGCGTCGCCTCGGGCCGCGAGAGTCTCAGCCACTCCATGCGGAACCCTATGCCCAGACATGGCGGATTTTGCACTTCTGGCCACGCCAGAGTAATGAACCTATGTTTCAGGTCACTTTGAACCTTTGCGCTCTGCGCCAGCATATGTTATTGCTTCGATAAGCTGTTATGTTATTGCTTTTCATTCTCGCTCGTATGATCCCTCCTGTGTATCTCGCGAGCGGGGGCTAGCATGGTGCCTATGCCTCGGGAGCATCCCAGCAGCACCTCAAATCCAAGGGATCCGAGCTCTGAACTCACGGGTCAGCTCTCATGCATATCAACTCCCAAAGAGCTCTGAACTCATGGGTCAGCTCCCGTGCACGTCAACTCACCAAGGACCTTGGTGCCTGTTCTCCTCGCGAGACACACATGAAGGAACCTATGAGCGCGCATGAGTTATCTAGCTATGTATTGCTTGTGGGTATGTCTATCTGTCCAAGCGCAGGAAACAAGCCTCAGGCAACCTCGAGAGGAAAAACGCCTCATCAGGGAACCAACACCCTCTCCAAGGCAAAAACGCCTCATCAAGGAACCAACACCCTCTCCAAGGCAAAAACGCCTCGTCAGGGAACCAGCACCCTCTCCAAGGCAAAAGCGCCTCGCCAAGCTAAGTCCAAACACTTGGTTAAAATTCCTTTCGCTGGTTTTTTGCCCCCTCGAGCTTCTTTTTCTCTCTTATGCCTCATGGGCTGCTTGCGCGTCAAAGGGGAGCCCCGAGCATCGCGCCTCGGGAGCCCTTACCTCTCGAGGCCTCACGCACCCCCCGGCCTTGTGGAGCCCTGACTCTCACATATCGAAGCGGCGGTGGTGTAGCGCTAAGAGAAGGGTCCTAAGACGTAGAGCGAAAAAGACATGAAAGGGGAGATAAAAGCCTCCCGAGGGGCATTCGCTGGTTTTCGTCCCTCGAGCTTCTTTTTCTCTCTTACGCCTCATGGGTTGCTTGCGCATCAAAGGGGAGCCCCGAGCATCGCGCCTCGGGAGCCCTTACCTCTCGAGGCCTCACGCACCCCCCGGCCTTGTGGAGCCCTGACTCTCACATACCGAAGAGGCGGTGGTGTAGCGCTAAGAGAAGGGTCCTACGACGCAGAGCGAAAAAGACATGAGACAGGAAATAAAAAGTCTCCCGAGGGGCACGCGCAAGTGAATTCAAGTCCTTACAACAAGACATTACAAGAAAAACTAAGTTAATTTGTGCCTTATACGCACCTAGCTACAGGAAAGCTCAAGCAGCCGGGCCCCTGAGGTGCCTTCGCTGTCCGCAGCAGCTTCTTCGTCCATCAAGGCCACCGCACCGTCACGGGGCGCAGAGGCCTCGATGCTTGTCGAGGCACCTTGGGCGGTCTCAGGTGGAGCCTGGGGGCTCATGCGGGAGACCCCTGGCATTTGGCGCCCCACCTGCTGCGGCCGCTCCCGCCGCGGCCTCGGGCTCGTCAGCCCCTCCCGCTGCGGCCGCTCCCACCGCGGCCTCGGCAGGCCTCTCTGGCGTCTTTGCGGCCTCGGTCGCCACCTCTTCAACCTCCCTCTCCTCGCGGTGTTCATCCGCAGGAGGAGGGGTAGCTGCGCACCATGGCTCGCCAGCCGTCGACGTCACAGGCACCACAACGACTCCAGGGTGCTCCCCAAGCCTGTGGAGCCTTCGTCTCTTCATCGACCAACCTCGTCAACAAGTACCGGCGCGGCCGTTGCGCACCGCGTGTCTCGGGCCAGGCAGGCTGTTTTTGGGCCCGCAACGCTTCGCCTACATCCAGTGGACTCCAGCGTGCCCATCGCGGGCCCGGGGGCTACTGTCGGCGTAGTGGATACCAGGGTACCACTAGCCGGCCTGCCACGACCCTCTACACTCTCCAGAAGATCTCGCCAAGGACCAAGCTCTCCAAGCCTGGCGAGCCTCGCCAAGGATCAGGCTCTCCAAGCCTGGCGAGCCCCGCCAAGGACCAGGCTCTCCAAGCCTGGCGAGCCTCGCCAAGGATCAGGCTCTCCAAGCCTGGCGAGCCTCGCCAAGGATCAGGCTCTCCAAGCCTGGCGAGCCTCGCCAAGGATCAGGCTCTCCAAGCCTGGCGAGCCTCGCCAAGGATCAGGCTCTCCAAGCCTGGCGAGCCTCGCCAAGGACCAGGCTCTCCACGCCTGGCGAGCCCCGCCAAGGACCAGGCTCTCCAAGCCTGACAAGCCTCGCGAGGGTTTTTTCCTCGGCGAGGGACCTCTCCAAGCCGAAAGGCTCGGCGAGGACTTTTGCCTCGCGGGGTTCCTTCCTCACGAGGCCAGCTCTGCCTCCGCGGCAGAGCCCACTGCAGAGTGACGCGCGCGCCTGCGCGCAGTGACGGCAACGCTGCAGTTGCCATTCTCATGTATAAAGCAGTCAACAAAGCTGCACCAAGAAAAGGAGCCCCCAGGATTGCCACTTTGGTGATAAGGGGACCATCTGCAGCTACGCTCCAAGGGCGACGTCACCGTGGGTCACCTCCCACCTCAGCAGCGCCAGCCCACCGTCCTGGTTGGCCGGTGGCTTTTCCAGCTTTGGTGACGCCGCTCCCTGCCATGGACCGCGTCCATGGACTGCCTCTTTATCGTGCACCTGTCCTCCTCCTTCGTCGCCATGTGGTAGCCCTTCCCGCCAAGATATTTGGGGGAAGAGGCCCAGCACACCTATAAAAGGAGGGGGAGCACGCTCAAGCAAGGGGTTCCAAGATTCCTGAGTCCAAACCCTAGATCTGAGGTCTGAAGCTCTAGTGTTGTTCTAGGGTTAGCCATTGTTAGCCACCTCGAGCTCTTCAAGCTCTCCCTGTACTGTAACCTCTCCAAGCAGTGCAATACACCATAGCAGGACGTAGGGGTTTTACCTCCCAAAGAGGGCCCTGAACCTGGGTAAGATCTTGTGTCCATCTCTGAAGTGTGTCCCGTAGCGAGTCCGACGAGCACCGTTGCCGGAGCAGGTTGAGGGTTGTTGGACTCCGCGTTCAGCCCCTTACACGATACCTTGTGAGACACCCCCAGTTCCTGGGACAGATCTCCGACAGCTCCGAAGATAGTAGAAGCTGCGGAAGAGCGCCACCGAGGGGCGGATGCCGATGTAGGCCTCGCAGAGGTGGGCGAAGATGGCGAGGATGAGGATGGAGTTGGGATGAAGATGAGGCAACTGGATCTGGTACACCTCCAAGATCGCCAGGAGGAAGTCGGAGAACGGCGGAACCAGGCCGTCGTAGAGACCATGGAGGAAGATGGGGTAGAATGCCTCGGTGAGCCTGCTGCCGGCCGGCCTCATCTCGGTGGCACCATGCTCGTTGGTGCTCGCCGCCGCCAGATGGCGCAACTTGGCTACCCCCGCCGTGGTGACGCGGGTCCGCAGTATTGCTCCCTCGAGAGCAGCAGCACGCGCCATCGCCGCCGACGTGCCGGCCCGCATTGCGGCCTTGCCCTTCGGGTCGGTGTTGGCTTTCTTGGGTGCCATCGGTCGCCGGAGAAGAAGACGAAGACTCTGGAGTCGGAGCGCTCTGGGGAGATTGGAGGCGAGGGGAGAAGTGTGCGGAGGAGTTATGGGAGAAGTGAAGGGCGCCGACCGCGCGCCCAGGCTTTATTGACCAGCTCCCGAGTCGTGGTGGGCCCCGCCACGTCGCCCGTTGGAGCCGAGGAGGTCGTGGCCGCGGGTGCAACCGCTGCGCTCCACGTGTCGCGGCCCTGTCAGGCATCTTTTGCCCCTCGACGCTTCGCCTTCGTCCATGGGCCTCGGCGTACCCGTCGCGGGCCCGGGGGCTACTGTCGGCACAGTGGAAACCAGGGTACCACGGGCCGGCCTGCCAGGGCCCACAAGATTCTTTGGATGATTTTCGCTAAGGACCAGGCTCTCCAAGCCTGGCGAGCCTCGTGAGGGGTCTTTTCTCCTCGCCGAGGATTCTCTCTCTTGGCGAGGGATCGCCACTCGAGAAGGTGTCTCCGACGCCACCCGCAGTTCTGCTAAGGACCAAGCCGAAGGGCTCGGCGAGGTTTTTTGCCTCGCCGAGGCTCCTTCCTCACGAAGCCATCCCTGCCTCCCCGGCAGAGCGCACATGGGCTCTGCGCCATGTGCAGAGTGACGCGCGCGCTTGCGCGCGATGACGACGACGCTGCAGTTGCCGTTTCCATGTAAAGGAGTCAACAAAGCAGCACCAAGCAAAGCGGACAACGAGTATTGCCACTTTGGTGATAAGGGAACCGTCTGCAGCTACGCTCCAAGGGCGACGTCACCGTTGGACCCGTTCCGCCTCCGCAGCGCCAGCCCGCCGCCCATTGGACGGTGGCCTTTTCCAGCTTTGGTGACGCCGTCCCTGCCCTGGACCGCGTCCATGGCCTTCACCTTTCTGGTGGACTTCATCTTTATGGTGCACCGCACCTCCTCCTTCGTCGCCGTGTGGTAAACCTTCCCGCCCAAATGTTTGGGCGGAAGAGGTCCGAGACGCCTATAAAAGGAGAAGGGGCACGCCCAAGCAAAGGGTTCAGAATCTGGGAGCTTAGACCAAACCCTAGATCTGAAGACTAGCAAGTAGCCATTGTTAGCCACCTCGAGCTCGACAAGCTCTCCTTGTACTGTGAACTCTCCAAGCAGTGCAATACACCAAAGCAGGACGTAGGGGTTTTACCTCCACAAGAGGGCCCTGAACCTGGGTAAGACCGAGTGTTCCACCTCTGCAGTGCTGTCCCGCAGCGAGTCCGACGAGCACCGTCGCCAGAGCACGTTGAGGGTTGTTTGATTCCGTGTTCAGCCCCTTACTCGATCCTCCTCGAGACACACCCAGTTCCTGGGACAGTTCTCCGACAACATCAGCGTACCGGTTCGCTGGGTCGGATCTAATCCCGACCGCCCGATCGAGATCGGACGGCCGAGGATGCATACGTCCACGACCGGCGAGGTCTTACCGGAAATCGGCCGGCGGTGGCTCGGTGGTGGTGGACGACGACGCTCCGGTGGCTCCCCGGGCTCGACGATGGCGGCAATCGGCGGAGCAGGTCGCGGCGCTCCTCCTCGTCCTCGCGGTGCTCCTCCTCGCAGCTCCGGTTGGCGACGACGTGAGCTCCGAAGCTCGCGTTGATGGCGGCGGCGGTGGCGGAAACGCGAGCTCGAGTTCGAGCTCGTTTTCGAGGCTAAGGCTAGGGTTTTTGCGGGGAATCGGAGGCACGGGGTTGGGGTTTTAAATAGGCGGCCAAAACTTGCGCGAGGGGCTTCGAATCGGGACGGATTCGTTGGGATTTTGCACCGGGACAATGAATTCATGAAGAACACGGATTCCGGCCGGTTCTAGAAGAACCTGACAGGTGGGACCCACCTGTCAGCGGGGAAAAGAAAAAGAAAAGAAAAGGCTGCGAGAGAAAAAAAGAAATGGGCCGGCTCGGCCCATTCGGCTGCTCGCACGTGCGGGAGTTTAGTGGGCTTCGGCCCACTGGCTTACGGCTCCATTTTGTTTTGTTCTTTTCTTTTATTCTTTTTCAGAAAACTATTTTTGTTATAACTTTTGATTAACAACTCCAAATTGAGTCAAACCAATTTTGAAATTTTTTTAAAATTGCCCTCTGTCTTATTTGATTATAAAAGGGTATTTTTGCACAAAACCCCAAGCCTATATAATTAGCTTGTTGAATTTGCTAAAATTCAAAATAGAGTTTAGGGTTTATTTCTTTTGGGAAAAGATGCAAACGAGCAAATGCAAATTTTTCAAATGATGCCATGATGAAATGCACATGATTATATGAAAACATTCCAATTCTAAAAATTGGGATGTTACATTGAGTCAGTCATGCCTCTCTGGGACGCTCATGAATTATGGACAAAGCTTCAAGATAAATACGGCAAGTCCAACACTATTGAGGATGATTGCTCTCCCTCCACCTCCGGCCGTGATGTGCTCTTGTCTTCGTCTACTTCACCAAAATGTGGTAAGCCACAAACCAATGTGATGGTGAGTAGTGATAGGTTTTGCAACATTGATAGTGAGCTCATTATTGATGATCATTTATCTCTATCTTGTTGCAATGCTTCATCTTTGGACCTAAACACACATATCACTATAAATGATTTACATGCTAGTGTTGATAGTCCTTGCATATCATCAAAAAATTGCTTGGATAAATCTCTTTATGATATGCTTGTTTTATCTTGTTGCCATGATAAAAATGATTGTGTTCCCTCTAACTCTTGCATGAATAATAATGTAGAGGAAACCCAATTTGCTATGCAACAAGATGCGAACTTGAGTATTTCAAAAATTAATTGTTCTTCTTCATCAACCATGTTGTGCCTTATGGCTAAATCTTCTAGTAGTGATGATAATAATAATGATAATAATGATGAAGAAGATGATAAGAAAAATGATGATGCCCTCCTTCATGATAAAGGTCTAATGATTCTTAAGGCTCTTTCAAAGAATAAAAATGCTTGTGATAACCTCTATGAAATCATGAGCACCCTTGTTGAGCGCGGGGAAACTATTGAGGCTTTGGAAGCAAGCCTTGAAGAAAAACGTAAGATTGAAAGAGATTATGCTATGGAGAAGGCATCTTTAGAGGATGCTCTTGAGGAAGAGCAAGAGACTCGTGCTTCTCTTGAGGAGAAACTAGAAAATATTGAGGAGTCTCACAATGAAATAATTGCTAAAATCATTAAAGAATGTGACCATGCTCATGCTAAATATAAAGTCAAGAAAAATGAAAATGCTAGATTAAATGATGAGCTTGTCAAGTTGTCTTCCTCTATTCCTAATGTCAATGATGCTTGTGCTACTAACTCTATTTCTTGTGAAGCATCTATGTCAAAGGAGAATGTTGAGCTAAGGGCTCAACTTGAGTCGCTAACTAGCAAGTATAGGAAGTTAGAAGAAAGTCATAAAAGCTATGTAGCTCTAATAATGATCTTCTAGCATCCTATGCTAGTCTTAAGTTAGCTCATGAGGCTATCACTCCAAAGGTAACATCTATTGAGCCTCATGTGGATAATAGCACAACCGTAACTAGAAATGCTATATTGCCATGTGCTAGTCCTAGTAGTTCATCCACTAAAAATGTTGGCACATGATGCGATGAATTACTTGCTTTGCCTTGTTGCTCTAACAATGATGCATCTACCTCCTCTAGTTCTTGTGTTATCACTAACCATGTAGAGAAAAGAGCAGAGCTCAAGGCCCAAGCCACTTCTATGAAGAAAGGCTTGGAAAAGCGTCATCAAGGAAAACGTGCACTTGACAACATGTTGAGTGTGCAACAATCCCCTAATGACAAGAGTGGACTTGGATTCAACTCCAACAACAAGAACAAATCCAAGGTTGAGAAGAAGAAGAAGGCCCAAGTTCAAGTCAAGAATCCGGCCAAGATCATTTGCTTCAAGTGCAAGTTAGAAGGGCACCATGTTCGGGATTGCCCTATGAAGAAGAAGCCTCTTAGTGAGAAGCAACTAGGGAAGCGACCTCTTGTTCAATCTCGTGCTCAACCACGAGTTGAACAAAGGCCACCTCCTAAGAAGACTCAAGTCAATGTTCCTCAAGTTGAGGAGCCTACTATTAAGAAGAAGAAGAGTCGATGTTGCTACCTTTGCCGTGGCAAGGGTCATCTTGCTTCTTCATGCACTAACGGTACCTCTTCCTCTCCTATCATAATTGATGATGTATATTCTCTTAGGAAGGATAGAATTGGAAATGTGTTTGCCAAGTATGTGGGAGCTCAAAGTGGTGTCAAGAAAAGCACCATTTGGGTTCCCAAACCTATTGTGACTAAACTCTTAGTTGGGGACCAACAAGCTTCAACTTGATCAATAGGTGATTGTGGAGGACATTGGTGACTTGGCTATCATTTGAAGAATTAAGGGATCTTCATGGTTTTAGTTCATCAAGCCAAGTCAATTGGATTATATCTATCTCATATCCAATTCTTCCTCCTTGTGGTAACTTGTATTTAACTCATATATACATAGAAAGTTGCTTGTTCCCTTGCATGTGTTAGTTTTGTTCCTAGAATGTGCTTGTATGTGATATGCTACTTTCCTACTTGTCTTGTTACTCAAGGTTATGTATGATAATTGTGTATCATGTATGTGTAATTTGTGTGTTGAGCTTTATTGAATCTTGCGTGGATTTCATTTGGCTCTTTGAGATATTAATGGACTATCCCATTTTGGGGGAGTGATGTGCTTTGTGCACCTCACAAACCTAAAAATGTGTGTTCATGAGCCACACCACCTAGTATTGATATTTCAATATTATCTAGCTACTATGTGGTATGTCATATTCATGAGAAATTCAAATTTTACAATGTCCATTAATTTCTCTAGTTGGTTTTATTTGCCTCTTGTTTAAAAATAAAATGAATTATCACATTATGGGGGAGTAATAATCTATGTGCATATTACAAATGTGAATATTTGAGGTTTGCCACTTAGATTTGATATTATAAATTATCTTTTTCCTATGTGGCATGTTTGCTCAAACAAGATCCAATTTTACTTTTGGTTATTCTTTGGCTCTTGTTTGTGTGAGTTTGCTTGGTGTGGTTTTTCTCTAATATCCATTTCCATATATTATGTGAGAAACCATTTGTCTCATCTTATTTTAACCATGACTTTGTCAGTTGGATCGAATAGTTGAAACTACCAACAAACCTTTTTCAAAATATGGCGTTTTAAATTCTTATCTTTTGCCATTTGCTTGTGTGTTGTGAAGTTGGTCTTGATCATCATTCCTATATACCACCGAGAAACATCTCAATATACTCCTTGTCCATGACGAGTGATGCTAGTAATTGTGGTGGATTGTGTAGATCATCTTCACGTTGGCTCTTGTGTTGAATTGCCCTATTTATTGCCTTCCTTGCCTTTTGAATGGATCCTATTTTTTTCTCGATAGTGTTTAGTGTTATATATAAAATATGGAGAGTAATGATCCCTTGTGTGTGCATTTCGTATTCAAATACAAATATCTAAGATAAGGCATTAATCTTGGGGGAGCATTCCTTTTATTTAGAACACTATTCTATCTATCAATATTTGATCCTTTCAATTGGCATTTGATTCTTTACCTTATGTTTTGGTACCTTCAATTGGTATTAATTGGAATTTAATATCTCCTCAATAGATATTTGTTCCAATTGATATTTATTGTGTGAGTCTTGATACCTTTTTGCCTTATTTTACCTTACTTGATTCCCGTCAAGTATTATCCTCTTCTTGGTATCCTTTCTCCTAGTGGTATCTTATTTTCAATTGGTGTCTTTTCAATCTTGTGTTGTTTGATTTGATTCCTATTGATATCTCACTTCATGTGTTGATGTGTTTTAGAATCAATAATATGTTGATTTGTTTTTTCCTCAATCATGTGTTGATTTGGATTTTGATTAAATTTGGACAACCTTTAGTGTCACACTTTTGTGTGCTCACTTCTTTGTTTACTTGGTGTTTTGTCCAAATTGTCTCTTTTGGTTCTTGTAAGTCTATCCATGCATATTTACTAATATTTATATTTTATAGCATGCTAGTCTTTCTAGTTCCAATATATAGGGGATAGTCCACCGAATCCTAAATCGGCTAAGATGTGCATGAAATTCAATTTCATATCTATATGCGCATATTTATGTGGAGTGCTTCCTATATATTGTAGTTTATCTAACTACTATGGGACCCAATGAGATTGGGAACCATTTTGTACTCTAATTGTGTTTTAGGTACAATGGAGATGCATTGGATGCTCGCCTCATTCATAAGGAAGGTGTTCTCACCGAGTGATTGTCGGAGTCAAGCTTTGATGACAAACCAACTCTCATCATCTTCATCGTCAATGCATCTCGGTAACAAGTATCTATCCCATGCATACTTCTCTAGTTTTCAACCTTGTGTAGGTTGCCTCTTGGCATGAAATCCTTTATGTGCAATTGTTGTGGTTTTGGCTCATTTTCTTCACTTGGTATATCTTTGTGATATTTGTGATGAAATTGCAAAAACCTTTTCTTCAGTTGGTATTATTTGTTTGTGATACTTGTTGCCTATCTCAAAGTATCTTCACTATCTCTTGTTCCCTTTGTGATATGTGTGATGCATTTGATAAAGTTGAAATTCGTTCATATAGAATGAGATAAATTTGAGCTATGTGCTATGCTTTTAAGCAACAATCTCATTTGTATATTTATGAATTCCTTTTGGATACCCTGTTCTCTTTTTTCCGAACCATTTCGTATGTATATGTTTCTTTGCGGATGTATATCGTCAATGGTTTGTCTAATTAGAAACCTATACATATGAGAGAGGTCACCTTTTAGTTGGTATCCTAACTCTTTTGAGCTACCTTGTGTTTCATCTATAATTCTTTGGTGGCTCCAAATTTGTCTCATGAGTGCTTGTCTTATTTTTATTGGTATCTTTACACACTCATGTATTTATTCAGGATCTTTTACCTCATGCTTACCATGGTGAGCATGTTGAGTTTTATTGGATAAATGCTCTCACTAGCTTTTGACATTTTCAATTGGTTTTAGTTTCCAATTGGTATCCCTAAGCTTGTTGTCGTGGTGGTGTCACGGCAGATGCCATAGGATGGCTTGCGTTGTGGGGCCGATGGACGCTGGAGGCACCCGGGGAGGGCTTGTACGCAAGAATACGCACACAAAGAACACAACACACGCGGTTTACCCAGGTTCGGGGCTCTCGTGAGGAGATAACACCCCTACTCCTGCCTATCTGATCGATATATATGAACTACCAATGATTTACAAGCTTGCTCCTTGAGCTGTGAGGGAAGAACTGCACGATCTAAGCTTCTACCGAGTCTCGGTGGAACTCACTGGCTCTCTACTGGCTACGAGGGAAATGCTCAAGTGTTCACGCGTAAGGTAGGAATCCGTCCCCAGCGTTCCCAGCGTTCTCCTGTGTAATAGGAGCCCCTGGTGCTCCTTATAAAGGGAAGCCCAGGGCACATGTTAGGGCTGGCGTCAGTGCTGGTGTAGCCCACACTGTGGCCACTTCCGGTCTTCTGACTGCTTCCGTCACCGCGGCGTGGCGCGTCCCATCTATCTCCTCCAGCGCACTACTCCCTGGTACCGCTTCGGTCAGCGGCATGGAGGCCTATCACTCTGGTCAAGTGGCCTCGTCCCATCGTGCAAGTGGCTCGGCGCCCTGCCCCGTGATTGTAGGGACAAGACGCGAACCTTGACCATGGCCCGAGTAAGCCTCCTTATCCGGCATAGGCATGCTGAATACCTTGTAAATCGGTTTCGCCTTCCCTGCACACAAGGAGAATAGAGAAAGATCCGACATACAACTTGCATGGACCGACATATCAGTATGTCGGTTAGTCTTGACCCGGTCAGCTCCAGGTGAGCCGGTACAGTTATGTCGGTTTCAGTGATCCGGTCAACTCCTAGTCAACCCTTATATCGGCATCTTGCCCATATCCGGGGGTTGCCCCCCGACATTAGTCCCCGAAGCTGGCGCGGTCCTGCAGCCTCGGATGAAGGGCCACGGCAGGTTTACCCGGAAACCAGCATCCTTAGTTGATCTCCGACATAACATATGCCGGCGAAATTCATATGTCGGAAAGCACTTTGTATCCCAACTTGATATCTCATCTTGCGTCGGATCGTTCCGACTTACGGGAAAAACCCCATGGCTCCTCCGAGTCATCGGTTCACTACGTGGCAGAGCATCTCTGCTTGACGCCTCGGTCTTTGTGCACGGATGGACGTGCCACAGGCATGCGTGCCACCTGTGTGACGCCGATCGTCCTGGCCGCTGTGCCCACGTAAGCACTTGAGTGCGCCCTTGACCACTCCGCCGTGCGTCGCCTCGGGTCTCGCCCGATCGGGTGCGACGCATTAAACCGTTGGCTCCCTGTGGCCCATCATGGGGCAGATCGTGCGGGAGTTAAGCCGCAGCGGGAATCGTGGCAAAGATCGTGGGGCCGTTAATCCCCGTCCGTTACGGGGATCGTGCGCAGAGAATCATGTGCCCACGATCTCCTCCGCCGTAAATAAATAGGGGAAGCGGGGCAATCTTTACCCCCCTCCGCATTCACTCTTCTTCTTCCTTGCCTCCTCGTTTTCCTCGCTCTCCAGTGCACGCAGCACCGCTCACACCGCCGCCGCACGCCGACGCGCCACCGGAGACCAACGCCGTCACACGCCGACGCGCCGCCGGAGACCAACGCCGCCGACGCGCAGCCAGCAAGCTCTCGCCGCCGTACGCCGCAGTACCACGGTAACTCCTCCTCTTCTCTCTGTTTCTTCTCCATGTTCTTCATGTTTCTTCACCGCCGCGCCGCATCGCGCACCGCCGGTGACCTCGCAGCCGTGGTTGCGGTGTGCCGCCGGTGGATTGGCCGCCGTCGCATTTCTTTTCTTCCTCTTCGCTTCTCTTCTGGATCTAAAACTTGTTCGCATCTTCGCGTATTTTCTTCCCTTTTTCTTTCTGTTTTCACTATGGCATACATCGCTCACCGACGGTGAACCGTTTTGCAGATCTCGGTAACCCTTCGTCGATATGTCGGACGACGCCGCCCTCGAGGTGATCGACTCGGTTGAAGAAAACACAGTGGAGGGATCCACTCGGGCCTCCTGGGAAGGTTCCGATGTCGGAAGAGCCGAGTTAGATTGGCTAGTCCGGACGCGACGGATCCCGCCCGGAGTAGAGTGCCGAGTGCCTGGCACCGAGACTGCGCCGAGTCTCAAGGAAGGCGAATATGTCGTCTTCGTCGCGCACTTCGAGCGGGGATTCGGATTACCCGCCAGCGTGTTCTTCCGGAATTTCCTCGACAGTTTCGGTCTCCAACCTCATCATTTACCAGCAAATGCCATCACCACCTTATCCTCCTTCGTCTCCTTCACCGAGGGCTATCTCGGCCTCAAGGCCACCGTCCGCGCGTGGTCCAAGTATTTCTCCTTCCGAAAGCAGGTCATTTCGAATCCTGCTGACCCGGCCGCTCCCAAGATGATGACCCAGTGTGGGGCCGCCACCGTCACACCTCGGCGCGGCTCAATCTTCCCCCGGATCTACGGCTTGGAGTCATGCCGGAAATGGCAGCGCTCCTTCTTCTATGTCAAGAATTCGACCAGCGCCGATCTGATTAATTTGCCGAATTTCGTCATCGGCCCCCCTACGGCGCAACTCAATTGGGGGTACAATCCAACCGACAAAGAGATTGAGGTCAACCAGATCCACCAAATCATGGAGCAACTCAGAGGAGAAGGGTTGACTGCTGACGACCTGTTGGCGACATTCATTAGCCGCCGGGTCTCACCCCTTCAGCGCCGAGTCCACAAGATTTGCCACATGAGTGGCCCTCTTGATCCGACCCGGATAAGCACCGTCGAGCTGGACAAGGCCCAGATCCGGAAGCGGGTCAAGGCCATAGCCCGGACGAAGATGACGGAGGAGTGGGAGTGGGGCAAGGAACCTCACAGCCGGAGCAACCGTCCGCCCCAGGTAAGTAACTTGAATCGACATGTACCTTCCGCCGACGTAAACTCTTATGTCGGTTCCCCTTTTACATTTGGCCTTAAACTTTCTCTGTTTCCACCATTCAGAGATTTGGGCGGCAACAGAAGGAGGACGGACCGGATCCCGCCTCCAAATGGGGTGCAGACCGAGTCGAAGCTGACTCGGAGGATCCGGATAATGAAGACAACATGCCGATCCCTGATGTCGGCTCAGTTCCTGTCACGGGTAAGGCTCGCGTCCGAGACTGGTCGGATGATGATGATGACGACTGTCGAATTCTAGAGGTACATGATCCTCTCCCGATTGCGTTCTCTTACCCGGTGCCCTCGCCCCCAGCTGACGCGGACGACAAGGTGCTCGAGGTGGAGCCCCTCGCCGTGGGACCCAAGGGCGCAGTTCGGAAGCGCCCAGCAGCTGCGTCTGCCGGCGCTGGAACATCCGGTGCTTCTGGTCCCATGAAGAAGAAACAACGAGTAAAGACCGTAGTGAAGCGCCGCGAGCGCCCCGTCACTAAGGGGTAAGATTCCCCTTTTACCGGCATAAACCTTATATGCTTAACCGTATTTACTTTTCTCCCTCTGACAATATACTTTGCTGTTTTGCTTTGCAGCTCCGCTCCTCTGGAGATTCCAACCGGGCCCACTGACTCGGTTCCCCTCAGGACTCCGACGCCGCCTCGGCCGGACGACACAAGACTGCCGAGTCCGCCACGGACCAGCCCGACAGTGCCTCCAACGGTTCCGGGATCCGGAACTGGAGACACCGAGTCGGAGGCGACCGACATATCCATGAATCTCGGGGCCAGCTCGTCGGCCCCCGAAATAGAGAAGACTGCGGCTCTAGAAGACTCGGAACATCCGAGTCAGTCGCAGCAAGAACCGCCACAGCCACAACAACAGCAAGAAACATCACCGCATCAGCAAGAGATACCGCAGCCGCCGCAAGCAACACCTCAACCGCAGCCGCAGCCACAGCCACAACCTGCTCTGACACAGCCACCACGGCCATCTCCTCCGAAGCAGCAGCAGCATCAGAAACTGAAGGCACCCGCGCCCGCTACGGCCGGGAAACTTTCACCGGAGAAAACTGCACCCGGCACGGCCGGAACAGCAGCAGACAGAGCTGCACCCACCGCGGCCGGGAAAGCGCCGGAGAAAGCCACAGCCACCAAGGACCTGTCGCCTAACTCGGAGTGCCAAATCGTCCTCCAAGGGCCATCCGGAACGGCCACAGCAGTGACCAGCACCCAGACCTCTGCAGTTAATTGGGGGTTTGGCCCCTTAAAAACCTTGAGCGGGCAAAGTCTGGGCTCCCTTGAGCATTACCACGCGGACTGGAATGCTGCCGACCTGAGCGAAGTGAGCTCGAGGTCACCAGCAGGCCAAATCGTCTCGGAACATCCGGCGGGGCCGAGTCTGGTGGCTCAGAAGATGGCCGCAGACAAAACTGCCCTTCTCGCGGCCGACCAAGCAGCTGCGGTAAGTTGTGCCGAGTAGAGATAACTCGGTTTATTTTTCTTTAATGTAGATATCATCTATCCCCAGTCCCCGAGATTCGGGTCGAGTGACTAAGGCCCGGCCGAGTAAAGGTAACTCGGTTGAGTGAGGGTAACTCGGCCTGAATCCTCACCAATAAGACTATCTTCTTCTCTTTTCAGGCTTGCATGACCAAGCGCACACAACTGCACCGCAGCTGCTGCTGGAAACACAAGACACTCTCCGACAAATATAAGCTACTGCGCGTCAAGCTGGATCAAGTAGCTGACTCGGCACTCAAGGCCGAAGATTGGAGAAGCGGATCTCGGAAATCGAGAGTAAGCCATATTTTGCCTTTCAACTTGCACTTGCATTAATCTTCACACTCTGACGTCCGCTACCTCGGCACAGCCGCACAGAAGGAGCGCGAGCTTGCGCACCAGGCCGAGCTGAAGAAAGGGCAGGAGGAGGTGTCCCGGCTGACGGCCGAACTCGAAAAAGCGCAGAGCCGAACTGCCGAGCTTGAGAAGAGCGCTGCCGAGGAAAAGCAGCTCCGAGTCGAGGAGACTCGGAAACTCGAGGAGTCTCTTGAGGAATCCAAGTTACGGACAACCTCGGCTGAGAGCGAGCTCGGAGCTCTGAAGACCAAGATTGCGAAGTGGCTGGTGGACATCTCCAGCATCAACTCCGAGATGGACAGTAAGCCCCTTCCCCTTCTGCCTTTATTCACTCTATCACTTTTATTCTCCTGTAACTTATTTCGGCGTTAGCCATTCCCTACTCAGAACGCTTCCCCCACACCAAGGCTGCCGCGGACAAGAGCGCTGCAGTGCACCGACTCGAGAAAATCCTAGATGGCCCGATCTCGTCCGAGTAGGATATGGATGCTCACTTGGTGGCTCTGAAGGCACGCTTGGTACCGATGAGGGCTATCGGGATGAATCTTCTTACTTCTGCAATCCGGGCTTACAACGTTCTCTGGCCCGGGTGCGAGGCCCCTGCCATCGTCGATGAATTGGCCAAGTTCCTGATGAACTCCGAGGAAAGGCTCGATGACTGGCGATCATCCGCCGCCCGAGTTGGAGCGGATGAAGCGCTATCATATGTGCTATCCTGGTACGAGGAGCTGGACCTCGAGATGCTGAAGATAGTGCGGGATGGGTCCAGGTGGCTCTCTGATCCGGAACACATCCAGCGTCGCCAGGAGTTGGCTTACTCGCTCATCCAGTACGCCCCGGTGCACTCCTTTGTCGCTGGCGAGCGGGTTCCCCAACCCGAGGAGATCCCGGTTGAAGAGGAGGGCGAAGAAGAAGATGAAGAAGAAGAGGCCGTCGATGAAGAAATCGAAGCCGACACTCCGCCCGAGTCAGCCACCGGCATTGCTACCGAGTCTACAGCCAAGGAAGCCGCAACCGAGACTCCAGCCTCTCCTTCTGCACAAAAAACTTCGGATGCTGCTGCCTAAACTTTTAAGAAGAAATTCAATTCGTCAAATCCCCGGAATGCCGGGTGCAGATGTAATATATACCTTACACTTTTTATGGTTGGTACTTGACTTTTTACTTTGCATGTTTTAACAAGTTGAGCCGTATGCCGGATCACTTTGAACCGAGTCCCCGAGTTCAATTTCTTGTTTACTATACTCTTGTCATCTCTGCTCTTGCCTACCATTTCGGTGTTTTGGCAGTCGAGTCACAAAACGACGTTGTACAGCATACAGTACTTTGAAACTTGAAAAATAGCCAAGGCCATCCGACATAAGCTTATTATTTAGAAAAGGAAACCGAATCGCTCCTGGACCGAGTCCCCGAGTCGGTTTTCTTGTTTACTGCTCCTGATAACCCTTGCTCTTGCCTACCTTTTTCGGTGTTTTGGCAGTCGAGTCACAAGATCACGAGAACACAGCATACAATACTTGCCCACATGGTGACACAGTTTTT